>OZ026627.1:67772498-67892498 GCA_964020975.1 Hermodice carunculata | reverse complement strand
AATTGTTACTGTGCATGTTTCGAGAAAGATTTTGCCACAGTAGAAGTCTCACTGCTATTGTTATTAGTTTGTAGTGCCTATACGTTTTTTCAAGGTTTATAAAAACAACCTTTACCCCTGCGCAAATGACACAATTTATTTTTCACTTATCCTGGTCTGTAATAATTTTTTCACCAAACATTTGATGCATTTTGTTGATTGCAAACGAAAGTAGATTGAAACCTATGATTTATTAAAATTTGTGCTTGCCAGCTATGAGATCTCTTCCACCGTTCTTTCCCAGTCCTGACCCTAAGAATATCATAAAGTGTAATTCTGCGCCAACAGCTTATGGAAAATCAAGGGAAAGTATTCCATAAACTTCAATTGTATTATAGAAATAGGTTTACATATTTTACTCAATTTAAACCCAAATAAACTTGAAATGCAACAGGTAGATGCAGTCATAACTTGAAAAACAGCACCTGCAACTTTACGTCAGAGCTCTTCATAGCAAACCTGTAACCCAGTGCTTAACAGGGATTTTTTACCCTCCCTCAGCAAGCAACCAGTTATGAAGCCGTGTGAGATTCCAGCCTACAAGCGCAAGTCTAGTTTACGCACATATCTTGCATGCTTAGATTGATGGTATTAGTCCACAGCACAATGTTCATCAAGGTGGACTTTATTTCGCACCTACTCCCCACTTTTTCTCAACTTTATTGATGACTAATAACATAGTCGTCTGGCGGTATTGGTCCGGTGCACATCGTGAACTAATGACTAATACCAAGGTCTAGCGGTCAATGTCTATTCAGTTCTAATAGCAGGACACCTGCTTGTCATAGTCCACTGCACGAGGTCTACTTCTGACTGTTAACAGGGCCTGCTTTTAGCGCGTGTTGAACATACTAACGTGCATTTGTGGCGACAGCTAATTCGCCTGCCCACAAGATTCTAAAGGGCAACTGGTAATGAATTTTGCTCCTCAATTGAAACAAAATAAAATTCAAGAAGAGAGTCAAGATGATCCCGTGCTCTGTTGACTGATAGCTCCAGCGTCTACAAGTGTTGAGTTTAATGTACTCTTCATTCGTTGAATTACTGCGCCCCAGCAGTTGAAACAAAGTCTTTACATTACAAATCATAAAAACCAAACTGCCAGTTTTTTATGGCGTCGTTTTAACATTTAATCGTTTTGTTTTTTTGATGACTATATATATATATTTTTATATCAAATATTCTATTTTGTTCCTTAGACATCAAAAAGTCAATGTTGAGTGTCCACCATTGACTTTTTGATGTCCAATTCCGGTATCGAAAAATCAATTTTGGATACACAAAATTCATTTTCCGATATCAAGAATTCATGTATTGGAAACCAAAATATGTTTGGGGTTTTTTTGTATAACAATAATTCAATTAGGTATCCAAGATTAATTGTTATGTCCAAAAATCAAGTATTGATATTAAAAAATGTATTACTGATATCCAAAAATTAATTATATATATGCCAAAAACTAGTTTGGGATGTTTAGAAATCTTTTTTGGGTATCAATTTTTTTTATATCCAAAGATGTGAGTTTGACAGTGTGCGTTTTGGATGAAAAGAATTCAATTTGGTATATCAAGAAATCAATTTTGGATATCAACAAATGAATTCGTGCTATGCAAAAGTGAAGTGAGCTTCTGTGATAAAGAATCATCCCTTTGTGCGTTGCTGGTGTTGATGAACGCTGACCAAGCGTGCATAGTCTTTATTATACTCATGTTCTTGCCGCAAATCTTGAGAGTATAACCTTTTTAGCCAATGAGAGAGCATCTGGGATATCAGTGTGGGTCCATTCAAAATTATGGCCACCAGAAAGATTACGAGAAGCACTGGCGGAATCAGTCGTGGTCAGATTGCACAATTTGTGGAATTGAACACAGGACCAAAACATGAATGGACCAAGCAGAACCGGTCTAATCGACAATTGAGCAGTTGTCTTACGGCCAATGGTACGAAACGAAATTTATTCAGGATGGAATGCCCGTTCGAGTTCAGCGCTAGAATGGCAGACCTATTGCCCGAAATGTTGTTTGTGGGACATTTGCGACAAATATAGGCGTGTTGTCATAGAAATGTGGATTTCAATGGATAATAAGTTTTATATACCTGTAAAAAAAACAGTTTTGGAATAAACTGGTAATTAGCAGTTTGTTGGTATACAAGGAAACAGAAAGAAATTATGTCCGACGTGAAGTGGGATGGTGGTCCACATTGAGTCTTTTTTCAAGGTTTGCTGTGTCTGAGGGGGCAGTGGTTCTAGTTCCGCTCACAGGTTATTAGCACGAATGATTGACTGCACAGACGGACACACAACTCTTTATTGCGGAGGAGGCCATTTGTGGGATTATTCAACTTACAGATGTACCAGGTTTACCTTATCTAGCCCCCGCCTCTTATTAGCTCGAATGCTTGACTGACTGACCAGTTTGAGTCCCTGTGTATCAAACCGTCAGTAAATAAGTCACTATGTGTAGGAATATACGGTAACAACACGTCCCCGATATACGGCACACGTATTTAGCAGTTCAGTGGATATCTCCAGGGATCCTTGGCTCTTTGGAAGCATAGATAAGAAACGCTTACATTCAGTTTCTCGGGGATACCAATTACTGATTTTACAACTTTGTAACCCCTTCATTGTCCTCATGAAATAATTTGAAGGCATGATGATATACTAGTGGCAGAAATTTATGACTTAACGTGCGACACGTTGGATGTACCAAATACTTTCTTGAGAGTGTTGTGATGATCGGAAGTTCAAATATATGGTGGCTCATTGGTCCCAACCTATTTTTTTTTATCTCTTGATTACCAGAAACTACCACGCAATTACGCGATAGCTATCCCGTAATTACGACTTGAGCAAGGATGCGGAACTCTTCTAACTGGAGAGTAAAGATCTGTGAAGACACCAGCTGTGACCACGGGCACATTATACTGCTGGAAAAAAATGCCTCCCCTATTGGCTTAACATAGACCACTCTAAATTCCCTTTACATGGAAATTGTGGGTGTCACATTGAATTTTATGCAGCATAAAAAGGGTACCTTAGGGTTAGCCTGAGAACTCACACACATAAACACACAAATGAAAAATTAAGACAAGACAACCGCCAGAGAGATGCGAAAAGTTTCTGCTATTGAAGTGCCTATGGGCTTTATAAACGGGGGCAGGGGGGGGGAGGGGGAGAGGCATATGCATTACTGGAATCAATATCAATCCACAATGCCTGGGTGTACAGGTCACTCACAGCTGTCTGAATTCGACAGGGGCAGAATAATTGGGATTTTAGATGCTGGATTTCCTCCAACTGAGATCATCGAGCTGACAAGCAGCATGCCAAGGCGGATGCAAGCTTTCTTACAGAAACATGGTGGTCACACCCGCTATTGATTCATGCATTCTCCCAGAGAAAACACCACCACCACCACCACCATCACCACCACCACCACCACCAACAACAACAACAACAACAACGACGACGACGACGACGACAGCAGTCAAGATATCCCTTTAAGGACCACCATGCCTTCCCAAAAGAGATGTGAAAGCAGTGGTATAATTAAGTGAGCAAACTCTCCACACACACCTCCGTAACACTGGAATAACATTGAACAAGGGGACTGGCATCTTTCTTTCCACAGGAGTATATATATCTGAGGTTGCATTTTTCATTTCAAGTCAGAAGAGTTCTACATCCTTGCGTACGGCGTAAATACGAGTCAATGTCTTGTAACTACGAGTTACTATCTCGCGATTACGATATATTGTCTCGTAATTACGAGGTGGTCATCTCGTAATTACGCGCTAGTTATCTCGTAACTACGACATACAATCCAGTAATTACAAGATAACTATCTCCTAATTACGAGTTACTATTTCAGTAATTATGAGATAAAAATTCAGATTAGGTTGGCACCAATAAGCCACCGTGCAAATATACTCTAAACGATACATATATAGATTTTGATCACGGAATCTATACTTCAGTTTCGAAGATGAGAACATGTTCAAATCTTCGTTCCATTTTAAAATTTAACAGCTTGTCCCACAAGCATTGGTTTCGTTGTTCATGTAACCTCATTTGGGAAGGTTTTAGCGTTTCATACTTTCGTAAGTCTTTATGTTTGCTCGGCGTGACTTCGCACTAGTGACACAAGATTATAGGGGCCAATGCGTTTGCGAAAGCGGGATGATCACTGAATAGAAACATTATTTTTTACTATAATGTCATCGGGGACTATGTCACTGGTCGTTTATTTAATGTACATGTGTCACAGATGTTAATATGAGCGCCGGTGTTCACTGTTAATGCAGCAAGGATTCTTGCCGGTGAGTCTGGCTGATACGCGTACAAGACACTAATAATTTAGAGGAAGATATTTCCTGGCCCCAAAGACTATTTTTTATCCAGTTACAAAAGCCTACAAATTCATTTTTGTAATGACTCGTCACAATGAACACAATTTTGGCAATAATCAAGGACTTAAATATGCAAACTGCACCAAGGATGGGAGGAGCGGCGGAGAGTAAAGTGCAATAATGTTTTAATTTTGTCTTTTGTATGACTCTTGGTATTATCAAAAAAAAAAGGCAAGTTACTTTTCAATAAACATTTTTACTCTGGACATAGGAAAGTTATTTTTATCATTATTTTTACACAACAAGAAATCAGTGACCACATACTTTTATATGGAGACGACACATTTTATCAAGAGTTGAAGAAGTCTCCACATATTTAACAATGATGGAAACATTCATTATCCGATCAAAACGTTTTTTGACGAAAATGAACAAATAACTGTGTCAAGGCAGATCTATTAATTCGTTTTGTTTACATATTTGTTTGTTCGTTCGTTCTTTCGTTCATTTATTTATTTATTTATTCATTCATTCATTCATTCATTTATTTATTTATTTATTTATTTATTTATTTATTTATTTATTTATTTATTTATTTATTTATTTATTTATTCGTTTGTTTGTTTGTATTGAATGACGGTTCCAGAATTTTTGTTTTATTACAACTAAAAGTCCTGAAGCAGCCCTAGTAAAACAGTAGTGCTCATCGAAACTCGTTTTCCGCATTTGCCAGCGATACCGTTTCCGCACATTGCGTATGCTTGCGCTTTTGTACATTTTCTTCCATCCAAAGTGTCTCTCTACACTTAAACGACAAATGACATTTTGTCGACATACAGTTTTTCAGTTGCAAAAAACGAGAGAAAACACGGAAAAAGATATGGACACAGACATGATCGCATCAGAGAGTCGTCCTGGTATTGTGTTGCTGTACATTAAATACTCCATTTATTTCTGTTTGAAGTCAAGAGAAAATTTCTTGAGGAGCTTAATAATAGGTTTGGACAAATGCCTAACGGTACAAAGTGCCCGGCGAAATCGCGATGCGTGGTCACTTGATATCTTAGGTGACATTCCAAAAAAAATAATAAAACCCATGGGTCGAATATATGGATTTCGTTATGATCCTAGAAAATCATTAAAGTTCAAATTCGTGTACAAACTGGTGGCTCCCGATGGTTTTCTGTGGAGTTTACGAATTGAACATTTCAAGATATCCTTCAAGCTAATCGACAAGAAATTTATATTTTTCTCGCAATTTGAAATCATGTTTCCACAAGATAAAGTAAACACGAGAGCAGTATACAAAGATATTAATATTACATCTCTCGAAAGGAAAGCAGAGATTTTATTATGTTGCCATTTTACATACTTTACTCTGAAACAGCTGGAACTCGTAGCGTTTTACAGCGTTATTGTGAGACCAGTTCCAGGCAACAAGAATTCACGCGAGGAAAATATTTACCTATATATGATTCATTCGTGCTCTTTGTGGATAAAGCATAATTTGTATAGTCTATTGTCGGCTCTTAGTGGCTGCTGGAGTTGTTTCGCTCGTATGTTCAGTTTGTGTTTGCCGGGTAGACCAGCAACAAAGATCGCTGATGTTCACCAAACGCGCGTTTATCTTTCATCCTCTGGATGTGGCCATATTTATATTCAGAAAAATGCCGACACGGACTTCAACCATGGTACATACGTAGTTTGGGTAATTAAATCAGAGCCTTCTGGTGTGATCGAGCTCTCAACTATTCGGTTGAACATAGCATATTCCGGTTCCCTTTGCCAAGGAGAATATTTGACTATTAATGGAAAGAAAACCGTAGATGGTGCTGCTTGTGTGCACAAAAATTGTTTTATATTTCATAGATTTTGTGGATATTTTGTGAAAGATAAATCTTTATTTTCAGCAACACTGGGTACATTTGTGATTGTATTAAGAACTATCACATTTAGATCGGCTCTTTTTTCACTTACCTATCAAATTGTTGAGACAATTTGGCACACTACGTCTTTACAGGAACATTGTGTCTCGTGTAATTTAGCTTCAAATTTAGTTTGGAAATATTTTATAGTAAACACAGGAAATCTGAATTTTTTCTATAGATTTCAGTCTCTACCAGGATTTTGCTACAGAATCGATTTTACCAGCAATACTCCACAACGTTGGGTCTTTGGAATTGACATTTATGATGGTCCTTCCAGTAATTTCCCAGTACAGCTGCGCATTCCCCATTCATTTATTTGCGAGCGCTTATTTATCCTAGATAAGACTAAAATGACACATGGACACTACACTACAATATATCTACCTATATTAGAAATATATAGAGTTCCTTCATTTGTGATTGTTTATTCTGATACCTTTGCGACATCAAGCCACTTTCGAAAGGTCCATGTGGGTGTTACAATATCAAATGCTGTCCAGCTGACAACAAAACTATATTCGTCGAAATCTCAACCCTTTTCACAATTCCTTCTTCTCAGCACTAGCGAACACCACCATGTGCGACTTCACATTATATCCATCACTTGGACTGGATCGTATTTGGACAACTGTAGCTCAGGAGGGATTTTCATATATGATGGGGGTGGTGTTGGTGCCAGAGGATTTGGCCCTTTATGTGGGTTTTTCCAGCAGCTTCCGTGCATCACAAATATGTCCCTTCCGCTCGCCTCTTCAACCTCAAATCTTCTCATTATTTTCTATTGCTTTTTACCAGGAGAGCGACTTTGCGTTGTTCTTCAATTCACCTCAACAAGATGTAAAGGTTTGACAGTGATTGAACAGAGCTTGTCACGGACGCACAGATCATGTAACAAGAAAATGCCCGCATTATCAAATAGCAAACTGTACTTGGCGAGGCTTTGTGGTATGCTAAAGACGTGTTGGAGAAAACGATATACATGGCGACATTTAAGGATATATCTCTTGCAACACAAGTGTTACATTATTTTTTGGTCACGGAAAAAACAAACATCTCTGGAGGTATATTTAGGTTCAATTGAAGTATTGTTTACATTTCATGTTTTATCAAATATAAAAGCCGATGAATCTGCTGATGGATCCGTGTCAATTTATGGTGAAAAACTAAGAGTTAACTTTAAATCGTATCCAATTGAATCTGAATTAAAGTTGCTACGAACCAGAAAATTGTTTCTTACGTCAACAGCTAAGGCTTATGATTGCCTGAATGAAGGACTTTCATTTTCAATAGTGGTCAAGCCATTTCATGGATGTGAATCAAAACATTACAATGACACGGAAGAGATATTTCTGAAAAGGACAGAGCAACTTGTATGTATAAACTTAATTTTCAGCCCTCGCAAATATGCACTGCTTCATTTTTATGCTCATCGACATGAACATTTCAGGGTGTTATTGCCTCCACATGTTATAGATCTATTGGTGAAAACTACTACTCAACTAAAGTACGATATGTACATCGCAAAATGCATGCAGCCAATGAAAAATATAAATGGTATTTTTGAGGTCAATCGACATGGACCTTTCCTAAGCAGCAAATGTTTACATGTTGTAATACTTCATTTAAAATATAAAATCACAAAATGGAAGATACTGGTCGATGCAAGTCTCCGGCACATGTCCATTTGGCTGGATCTGAAAAATAATGAACTAGATTCCCGTGACACTCTTACGGTTAACCTCACTCTGTCAATGACTAAGTTCCCGCAAAACCTGTTGATGGCTCTTTATAAGGTATCGTGTGACCAAGAAATGATTTCTTCCCTGAAGGAGATGAGAAATAAAATAGAAAATGTGTACATGATAGGTCCTCGTACTGATGCATTTCAAGGCCTCAGCTGGAGATCTGCCAACATGTGGTGTCAAAAATATGGATCGTCTTTATTAGAAATTGAAAATCAAAATCAATTGGACTTTTTCCTTTTTGTTGCAAATGTACCAGATTTGGTGAGCTGGGTTAATATCCTTTATCACTCACGCTTGACTTTTATAGGACTTATATACAATAATGTAAGTTGATCATTAAACAGCGAAAATTTAACGTTTCCTGCCAAATTATCAGAGCGCATTATACCCCCGAAATTGTTTTGTATAGCAGATTTAGTTTGCAAGAATATGAATTGGTACCTGTCATGTTTGAGAATAAATTCATTACCATTCTCCCCATACTAAAATTATCTATAGTATGAGGAGACTGGTAATCAATTAATAGATAAGTAAATGGGTTCTTATTGGTGCAAAAGTATTCCATTATGCACCAAGTAACATGCCTCCCTTTCAATACTAATGGGAAACTGTTACTTGTACCAGACACAATTGCCCTTTTCTGAAGATAATGAACCCCGTGCGGTAGCTCCGCCTCACGAATATTTCTGATATGAAATGCCTAGTAGCTGTTTCTCTTACCTGGATCGCTCAGCGTAATTTTGCATTACTTCGTGACAAGCCGGACACATTCCATACAGACCATTGCTATGGCTTCTGAAGTGAACGCTTTACAAAACATTTTTATTAGTCCTTATCAGTTTCATGATTTTGTCCTACCTCTGCACATCTGCAAGATTCCAGGCTGCTATGCACACCAGGGAATCCACCAAACGACAGAAATACCCATGGATTCAAAGGTATAATTGTTATGGGCCCCTGCAAGAAAGACAAGCATGACCTGCCAAGGAACAGGTGAAGTGGTGTAACTATATGATCAGTCATGGGCAATATCGTCACGCCAACCCTCGTGAGGTTTGGAGATGGATTTCTTTAGCTTGCTATTCCTAGGAAGGCCCTGCTTGCTGATTGCGGTAAAATGGATATCCATGAGTTTCCGTTTCCCAAAACTTTTCCAAAATATGGACAACCTGCAGTTCCGTTGATGGCACAATACACTACCAACACACCTGTTTAAACTTTCTGAACAGGTCAACAAAAGTTTTTAGTCTGCACACCTTTATGAAGCAATTGGGCCACCGTTTTCTGTCCCCCTATGCAATTGTTAAGCATGCGCAGTAGACTCCGATTTACAGGAAGCAGGCCAAAAGGATATTTCACAGGTTTACTGTGGTTGAAGACACTTGTTGGGGAAGTGCGAGCTATTACGAGGAGCAAACTTTATGTCACATCTTGACAGGGCAACCTTTGGATATTTCAAACGACTTGAGTCAGTTGCCGTAAACTTGATAATCTGCTTATTCTCTCCACGTAATTGAAGAAAATTACCTGTGAGCGCCCAGTGCTTTGGTTCATACAAAGTACGAGAGATTAATAGCATTACAGAAAATTAGTGTGCGCGGAGAGTACGCTGAGGTAAAGCGTGGACTCAATCTGCGGTGGGTTAAATGACAATTGGAATAGAGTCTTTAAAAAGCGTGCATAGTGCTGTACAGAAATTTCTCCATTTGCAAGGCTCTCATCTAATGCTGTGCTGGTTTCTCTTTTCACCAGCTGTTAATATGAATAATGAAAATTGTATTTCATATATGTGGGTCACAATTTAAAACACTGTTGGGTTGAAAAAGTTCACAAGTGCCTCAAGTCAGGTATGTAAAAAGTTCTTGCGTAAAAACATATGTTCTGAGGAGTCGAATTTTGGCCGGTGTGACACTATGGAAATGAATGAACGTTTTTTGACGGTAGTTTTTGGAGTCTGTACTTACAATATATATATATATATATATATATATAAATATATATATATATATATATATATATATATATATATATATATATATATATATATATATATGTATATATATATATATATATATATATATATATATATATATATATATATATATATGTATACATATGTATATATCGTGCAGTTGTTCCAACTTCTTAACTGTTGGGTCGGCACATTCGACAAATTTCCTCATCGATCTCTGGGCGCAATGTGGCAATGAAAACCCGTTGACTTGGACCATTTGTGGTGGTAATTGGGTGGAATATGGAAGATCGAGAGTTTCGTTTGTGAGTTATGGGAGGGAGATAACGTTCACACCACCATCACATTTCACTCACTGCACAATATCTAAAAATTTAGGCTCTTTTCCTTTTTATACCCTTTGCACATTTTCTCCCTTAACCCCCATATATAAACACCGGTGTTTACTTAGATCAGTATACGTGTCATTAAGTATTAGGTTATGGGACGTTTCGTGATATCAATGAATTAATGCACCTAATCATATTATCAAATGTGTTTACTCATTAGTTTAATACGGTATGGGACCGCTTGGACACTTCGCAGCTAAAATGTTTTTGATGTGGTTCAAAGTTGTCCAAAAATTGACCTATCATTGATGTCTATGTGCACGGAAGTAAACATCCATTAACCGTATGATACAATTAATCCTTGGTTCTTCTGAGTGGTTGAAAGAAAGCAGTCTACCTATTCCCGTCGTTGTCAATGAGAGACAGGTGCCAGGATTCCCACTAAAAGGAATAAAACCCAGAGACACACTTTAGCCGTAAGATACAATTAATCGTTTTGCATCTCTTGAGTGGCTAAAAGTAAAGAGTCTGGCTATTCCCTCATTATCAATGAGAGGCAGGTGCCAGGTTTACAACTACAAGAAATATAACCCAGAATAAAAGTGACCAGAATACCATCCTCGACTTTTGTTGGTTGAGTTGTTAAATTGTTTTTGTCTCAGCTGACTTATCAGTCAGCTGAAATCATGTGGTTGGTCTTTGTCCGTCGTATGCCCATCCTTCCCTCCACACTTGACATTTTCGACTTTTTTTAAAAAACCGTTGACCAGTTCCTCTGGTGGGATCTGCTTTGAGTGATTTTGTACCAACTTTGTTCGAATGTTCATGCTCCAGTGATTGGGGGGGGGGGGGGAGGGGGTATTGTTCACAAAATCTTGAAAATGTCTTGTCTAAAACTGCTCGGCTAATGGCTACAAAATTGCATGGGAACGCTGCTGTGAAGTCTGGATCTGTAACTTAGTCAACATTTTGCGCTGCAATGTTTTCATGTTTTTTACGCATTTTTGTTGTGTTTTTGCTATTTTCGGCTTCTCCGAAATCGTCCTTTAGATTTTGCTTAAACATGGTGTGTATGTACCTTATGGTAGGTTCAAGCAAAGTTGTTCACGGTGTGATAATGCTGTGAGTCGCTGATTTTTTTTTATATCGAATTTTCTAATATTAGAACTTTTTTACTGAATGCATACATTTCTATTGATTACAATGTAATTCCATGGGAATTGAAACTCTAATTCACGTTTTCGTCGTCTCCAGAACCGTGAAGCAGATTATGCTGAAACTTTAAAGTGTACCTTGTGAAAGAGTGAAACAAAGTCATACACTAGGTAGCGATGCTGTCGATAATTGAAAACCCTGAGTCATTCCCGATTGAATTGGTCTAAATGGTCATGCTCCAGTAATTTCTAATTTTTTTTCCTTGTTTCTTTCTTTCTTTCTTTCTGTTTACTTTTTGGCAAAGTCTTTAAAATTTGTCGTCTCTAAAACAGCTTGGGCCACTTATTCAAAAATTACATGAGACTACTTCTAGTGCCCTATAGACCAGGGTGAGACTTACGGGTTGCATGTCAAGGTCACCCACAGTTTAATATCTGTGGGAACATCAACTTTTCCTTGTGGTAGGCGTTACTTACCAAATTTATGATAATGATTAAATCGATTTCAACATATGATCAAACACATTTAAATATTTCATTAAATCTATTTAAGCAACAAGTTCAATCTATTTTGTTAAACATATGATCAAATAGATTGTATTTTTTTCATATTATTATAGGCTGATATCAATGTATTAGTAGATGCACGACCCAAACTAACGATGGGACAGAAAATTTTGCTGCATAGAGCTATAGAAAATCTTAGATTCACAGACAGCACAAAAATGTTTCTGTGGGAGATACAGTTGGCGCAAATTCATATGGGCTTACCGAGATGCAGACACCCAAGAATACCAGTCGCGGTCAGGTGACTAACATGCCGCCCACAGCAACCACTGACCAAGGGAGCTCAAATCTGGCCACGTTCCACAGGGACCCCAATACCTTGCAGTCTGGCGATATGTTGGACACCAGTGAAACAACACAGTGTACAAATGGCTTGGCCAAAAATATCAACGCGATACCGCTAACAAAATCAGGTTCAGACTTTATCCACCGCTGCAACAAGACCTCCCCCCTGCCACCGGGGCTTGAGATGAAGTAAAGTTTTTAGACATTGCAGACTTTATTTAATATAGTCACGATATGCGGGGAGAGAAGAAGAAATTCTAAATGCAAAGGGGTCACAACTTTGTATGCATACCGGACAAAGAAAAGCGAAATTGGAATCTTTGATTCTGACAGTGGGGTGTAGCCAACACCCGGATTATGCCCAAGATGTCGTGTGAAGGTGTGTTGGATGCTAACACTCAGCATGAGTACATGGCATATACGGTAAAGTTATTTTAGTTGACTGAGGTATACCCAATGGTGAAGGTTTTATTATATGATAAAGCTTACCGGTGGATGCAGGGGCCTTCTACCTTCCCTTTAGGAACGGAACTAATTCACCTTCTCATGATGTTTCTGATGGCGAGAAGTAAACCAAATTTTCAAGTAAAGCCCAAGGGGCAAGGTCACGGTCAAGTTAAAAGACAGTTTATACACCAGACGGTCGGAAAATTTGTTTAAACTACAATGGCCTGAAAGGTTATTTCGCCAGTGATGTAAGCATATGCACGTGTGTAGTGTCCCACCCCCTTGCCATCAGCATTCAGAACACGCGTGACCTGAGGTGAGGCCAATGCGTAAGCCAGAACCATGTCAGTGGGAAAAGGAAATGAATGGTGACCCAGACCAAAACTTCATTATACTTACGTACGGGTTTGACATTATTGACCCGACCGCCTAACCCGCCCCATTTGAACAGCCCCAATCGCAAATGAGCTTTACAGAATAGATAAAACGATGAATCAATTTTATCGGAAGAAACTGCGTGTGACAATAACAAGATTTTCGGAGAAAGCTCACCTATTTGTCAGTGCGTTGGCTGCCATCCCCAAAGACCAAGGGTGTATTCGACTGATACATGATTTTAGCCTTCCTGAAGGTAAAGCTGTGAATTATGCCCTAAAAAGCAATTCTCCATGCTGGCATTTGACGAGACTGTTCAGGTGGTCACGCCTGGCCGCTTTGCAGCTAAACTGGACTTGAGAGCCGCTTATCGTTCCATTTAAACACAATTGATGCATTCAAGAGGGTACGGGGATTTAATGGATGTTAGCAGGGCAAACAGAACCTGCCTCTTAAGAAGATCAGAAACCTTGTTTTAGGACTAGTCAGGCCCTTACAATTTTTAACAAGCTTGCGTAAGCAGTATGTCGCATGATACATCGCGAGGGCTTCCATA
The DNA here is from genome assembly GCA_964020975.1 of Hermodice carunculata. Classification (NCBI taxonomy): domain Eukaryota; kingdom Metazoa; phylum Annelida; class Polychaeta; order Eunicida; family Amphinomidae; genus Hermodice; species Hermodice carunculata. The sequence continues at coordinate 67,878,747 of OZ026627.1, read as the reverse complement.
ATATCAGGGCATATCTGGACGATTTCTATCTTACAGCTCCATCTTTTTCTGAAAACCTTTTAACTTTAAATATGTTCATGATGCTTTTTTGTGATTTTATATCAAGTACCATAAAGTAGTGGGGCCTACTAGATGACTCTATTATTTCTTGGAATTCAAATTGATATCACTGAAATGTCGGTGTCTTTACCTCAAGACAAACTGTATGATTCGAAACAATTCTTGTCCACATTTAGTGCTGCCCGCAGGGCCAGCAAATTGCGGCAGTTAATCGGGCCCTGAGCTGGGCATTCAAGGCATGCGCGGGGGGAGATCTTTTTTGCGCAGCAGTATCGACATGCTTAATCGCTTAAATAGGGATCACAATAAAATGCTACCGTTATCATCTCTGCGGGCAGACATAGTATGGTAGGCCAATTACATGCAAACATTAAACGGTCGTTCACTGCCACTTGATAAGCTTCCTTTAGAATTTACGACAATGGACTCCTGCACCACTGGGCTGGAGACACTTTTGGGAATGACTGATGTTACCTTCACTATAAGGTAGACTGGCCTGAAACGACACACTTCTACATCAATAACCGAGGGGTATTAACAGTCTTGTTGGCAGCCAGACGATGACTGTTGATCACACTGTTGGTCAGGCAAACGGGTTGAAGTTTATACAGATAACATAGCAGTCACAGGCATAACTTGAATCAGGAAAGACTCTTGTGGAGAACCAGTAGTCATGCAAGCAATTCGAGAACCGTTCTGGCTGTCAGCAAATTTCATCTATTGTCCCGGTTTTCCTTCCGAGTCGGTGTTACGTGAGATCTGATTGGATCTCGCGCCTTCAAAATTAGAAGCGTCTTGCTATGGTTGATATGTACCTGTACCCAGGTATATCACAATTCTCTTTTGTTCTTCTTTACATATGTCTTACCAGGCGTATGTCTCCATTTCTCCCCAGGTACATACCTGGTGGATTTCAGCCATGGACAGGAAAATACGGTATTACAGATGCGAGACATGCGGAGAGTCCACAGAAGTAGTGTGTCGTGTGCATAGAGATAAATATTTAGATTTTGTATACATTGTGACCACCAACCTCTGTCAGTTAACAATGTTACATTGACCAGGTACGTAGTGTTCTTACCAAGAACCCTCAAACATTCAAGTATAAAGCAACATTTAAACACCGTCAGGATACTTCACACTGAGCCAGGTTTCCCTGTGCCGCTAGAGAATAACTCGTTCTTTCAGTCAGTGCTGATGGGGATGATAAGAAAATTTTGGAACCAGCGTTGACCAGAAACAACCCATCTCCTCAGACATATTGAAGACAATATTCCAGGTGATTGACTTGTCAGCGGGTTTAAATGCTGGTTTCTGGGCAGCAGCCCTGGCAGCGTTCTTTTGTTTTTCCGCAAATCTACTGTATTACCTAAAGCGGAAAATAGTTTTGATAGCAAAATTCACTTGCGGGTGACTGATGTGACGTTTCACCCATGGGGTGCCTGTATTTTAGAACTGGTACGCTGGTTAACAACAATTCAACGCAACCAAAGGACGGTCAACATACCAATGCCGCTAACAGACAGCTGCTTATGCTAAGTAAATGCACTTCCCCACACTTGGGCATTAAGCAACAATAAACAAGGTGGGAACCCGTGATTTATGTAAACATAGAGGAGTAAATTCCGAATTTCAACGCAGAAAATCTTTGTTTGCAAGCTAAAAACAAAGCTGCAGAGCGTTGGTATGAACCCTGGCCAATATGCTGTTCACACATTTGGGAAATGTGGAGCTATATTTGCAGGTTGAGGGAGGGGTAGCTCCAGATCTCATTAAAATGCAGGGAGAGTGGCGCAATGAAGCTTACCAGCGATACATCACGATACCAAAACTAACAAAAATTTCCGCTGTTTAAAAAATGACTTCTTACCTGAAGAACACTACTCCCTGATTGAGAAGTTGGCGGATTTGAGGTAAAGAAAGTATATAGACACATTTGTTTTATATGGATTGTGAAAGAAGTGAAGCATTGACTTATTGAGTCACTCTCCATAGCGCAGATGTTGGCGTTTAATTTCCACCTTGTCTGTGGTGGAGGAAACCGAAGAACTCGGAGAAAACCACCGTGCACCGTTAAAGTGGTAGAAACTTTCTCCACATGCTTGCCAGGATGAGAGCCAACCATGCACCCGTGATGTATAGTTGGTAGTCGTAAGGGGGGGGGGGGCTGCCCTTGTCAGGGGAAGTCAGATAAGGGGCACCACCTGGGCTTGGAGGCAAGCATGAAGAGCCATGGGAGGTGCAGCTTGACGGACTCCGGCGACAGAGACAAGGCAACCCAAGGCATTAGGTCTCATGCAATCAAGCCACTTGTGCCAATGCGACATTGTTTCCCCTTTTGGTTATTATATATTGTAAGGCTCACATTTTACCTGTCTATGATGCGGAAAAAACATTTAATGCTCTTGATTGCACGTAAATTATTCCTTTATAGGATGGAATAGCTAAAGATATCAATATTTAACGATATGATTATATCTATTTTGACATGTGACCAAATGCATTTTATCATATGATCTTTAATCACATGATTAAACGCGTAAAATACGTCCAAATAAATATATTGTTTTCATTAGATATTTGAACATACAACCAAACTGTCGATCATAATACGTATATAGATGTATACATATTACAAAGCCACATATATATGTATATATATATATATATATATATATATATATATATATATATATATATATATATATATATATATATATATCCCCAACTATTACAATGTACAAAAGAAAGGTTCAACATTTACATACACAAAATGGCAATGGTTCCGAATAAACACTTCGATGAATTTTAATACAAGGGTTTAGAGATGTTATTGGGCTCCTTAAACCGTCGTTAATACTTACAAAATTACGAAAAAGAGGGTTGTGCAATGGAATTGGATGTACTTGTCTTCATAAAGGTCTCACGACCAAAACACGCAGATATATGCATATATATGGCTTTAGCATTTCTTCAACTATAAAAATCGTAAAGAATTATGTGCATACCTAAATCTGCAGTGTGGCGAAACCTAGATTCCAGTATCTTAAAATCGTGAGGTAATTGTCTTATGTAAATTTGAGTCTTTCGCACGCACGAGGGGTTAGTTTGCCTGATGGCATAGTCCTTTATACACAAAGCCAGTATCAAAACAATGTCAAAGTACCAGGACACCTACAACAACAATATATAAACATGAAACGTGCTGTCAGATACTGATCTATATTTTTAATAGTCGATTATATATAGCGATTGAAAAAAAATTGAAACGTGGCAGCGTGACCAAGATAGTTACATGCAAATGCTTTTGGATCATCCTTGAAGGGGTCCTTATGTTTTCGGTGTCTTATGGGTACGTCTGTCCGTTCGTTTGCCATGTGTTTGTGAATACGATGTTTGAAGACCTACTGGCCACCTGAAACTTATCTTATTTGTACCTTGACAAAATTTCATGACTAGATTACATTTGGAAATCTTGGCCTAATTTCCAAGGTCACAATACCCATATACGTGCATCGCAGTGCATCTATTTTAGTTTGTTGCACAGAAAGAGAGAGAGAGAGAGAGAGAGAGAGAGAGAGAGAGAGAATAGCGCACATACATACAAGGTACATCTATCTATCTATCATCTATCTATCTATCTATCTATCTATCTATCTATCTATCTATCTATCTATCTATCTATCTATCTATCTATCTATCTTTCTGTCTATCCAAGCATACATAATCTTGTCGACCTTGCTAGCCATATATTGTATTAAAGTACGAAGAAAGGCTCGCGGCCCGAAAGAATTAAATATGGTAGGACTTCTTTTATTCTTGGATGACTCTATGATTAACAATCACGCTTTTGAGTGCGAAAGCGTTGATTTCTGTACTATTTTAACCAAAATGAAATAGAGTAAAATCTGAATTCTGATTATAACGACACTCAGCTATCTGAACTCCTCACTTAATGACGCAGGATTTGATATACACAAAGTCAAATTTCTTTTCTTTTCCATTCGACTCATTTATCTGACATATCAATATAGCTGACGCAGTTTCCAGGGAACCAATGTTGTTCTTATTATAATTTGGTTTCACACTAAGTCGCTTAAATCAGAAGATATAAGATTTTTCTCATCATTCGTGCGTCAATCTTTATAAACATAGTTTACTGCCTGCCATATGCAGCTTCTTCAAAATTCGAGGTATGCCTTTTTTGTCAATTCTCTTTGTTCCTAAACATCTTTTCCAATTAAACTAAGTGCCTAGAATATGCGCAACGTATCTGTACAGTTAATAAATCTGTAGTAAACAGGTTGTCAAAGCAGCATGTCCATAATGAAAATTCCACCAAGTTACCATACTTAATGTTTTTTTTCTTTCCATTAATTGTGCCCAAATTTTACCGACGATAAACTTCTATGTTGCATAAGTTATGAATTGTGTGTCTGTGTGGAGACAAACGCTAAAAGTGAAAAATTTGTCCAATTTGTAAGCCACATAAAAACCAAAGCATGTATCAAATATTCACAATAAACGCTCTATAACCTTTATTTTACTGACTACTAGAGCCTGACCGAACCCGAACAACCGAATCTGAGCTTACCGGGTTTCAGGATTGAAGCCCGGCTCGGGTTCGGCTTTTACAGTCCCTAAACGTTCGGGTTCGGTTATCATTGTCGATGTTGGCAATAAAGTTAAGTAAGCAGGTCACTGAGGTTACTTTTCATACTTGTATACACTTTAAACAATACAACAAACGCTACTTTGTAATTAAGTGCGTCACATGGGTTGCATTAATCATCCGAATTACATTAGTAATAGTAATGCCCCAGTGTAAAAGGGTGACAGCTATAAACCCCTGATTAAATAAAGCTCTAAATGAACATTCTTATATGTCTAAGTTTATTTATGGCATGCTTGAATTGCATATACCGAACCCGAACGGTGCCCGGTTCGGGATCGGTAATGTGTACCGAGTACTGAGTACCCGGTTCGGGATCGGTAATGTGTACCCGGTTCGGTTTCAAAATGCTTGTTCGGTCAGGCTCTACTGACTACCCTGGAAGTGAACAAAAACACTTTACCTTCGTTTGTATTTTTGAATTATAAAAGATAATGTTTGGTATGTATTAGTGCCATTTATGTAGTGTTGTCAATATTTGGAACCATGTCTTGTCTGGAAGCCCTTTTCGACTTTGAAATGCATTATGCACTGACTGTTTCTGTAATTTTATTGTTCAGAAAGGAGAGGCCACGTGGATTTCTGGTTCACCTCTCTCGTTTTCAAAATGGGCTTTTGACACAACACCAGAATATAATGTTTCGAAAAGTGCCATTGACCTTAAGCACGGTCGCTTTCATACATTCAACTATAAGACTGCTGTCAGAAATATGTCGATTAAATGTGCATCTGTGGCATTTATTGCAGCATTTTATCCAACATATTGGTATAATATTCCTTGTGAACATAAATTCCACTTTGTATCATTCATTTGCAAAACAATTGCTACCAGGAATATTGTCACCATTAAGAAATTACCACAATTAGAATGTGCACCTATGTGGACTTCATCATTAGATGGTACATGTTTATTTCCATATTTAAACAACAAAGTAATTGGTTCTTTCAGTGACGCCCAATCGCTATGCCAGATGTCATCTGCATCATTAGTGAATGTCAGGAGGGGAGAGGGAGATCGTGCGTTTAAACTGCTCAGTTATGAAATGAATAAAGAGCACTGGGACAGGCTTCTAGATTGTCCTGATCTTGCTGTGTCTGGCTTTGTTATTTTCATGAAATCATTGCGACTAACAGATCAGAGAAATTATTTCTTGGTCTTTTCAGACTATAAAGAGGGTGTACTGAACTTTCAACGGCTCCCTCTCCTTCATTATCAGTATCCTGTATATCACCACTGTAAAATGATGCAATTTTTAACACACCCGAACATCAAAATCCGCCCGCACTTAAATAATAACTCTTCAAACAAAAATGTGCGTGGCACCGTTTGCGAAAAAGATGCAAACAAAAAACACAAACACTGCCAAACAGGACAATATCTCTGTGACACCAGTTTTGAATGTATTCTTGAGCATTACATCTGTGATGGTGCTATAGATTGCACTTCTGGATCAGATGAGCGGTATTGTAATAACGTGTGTTTAGTATCAAATAAGACTCTGCCAGTGTTGGACCTCTGTTTCAATAAATGCGTCAAACCGGCTTGTTATTGTGGTCCATTATATTTCCAGTGTGACTCGGGTGGTTGTGTAGCATGGTCTAAACTATGCAATCGCCGAATGGATTGTTCCGATTCAAGTGATGAGTTCCTGTGTAATGAGGAAATGGTCAGCCATGATGATCATGACAGCAAGAAGCCGAACCCATCCTTGAATGTTTTAAAGGGCACCTTGACAAAAACGATATATGTCTGTCATACACCCAATATGCTACCATGCAAACAGAAATACTCTAGTGTGTGCTATTCTCGATTCCTATTATGCATTTATGACGTTAATAAATTAAACATATTAGCACCATGTCCTGGTGGCGACCACTTGAACGGATGCTCGAACATAACGTGCTCTCGAATGTTCAAATGTCCCGATTCATATTGTATACCAATTCGATTTGTGTGTAACAGAAGGTGGGAGTGTTCCCACGGGGAAGACGAAGTTGCATGTGTGTTTAATACTTGTATTTACAACTTCAGGTGTAGACACTCTGATATGTGCATCCATTCTTCCGAAGTATGTGATGGGACTAGTCACTGTATAGATACTGATGATGAGGAAATATGTTTGGAGTCTGGGCAGCACATTTGTCCCAGTCCATGTTGGTGTCGTGGCTTTGCTGTCACTTGTGCCGATAAGAGAATGGATACTTTTCCACAAGTGCTGTCTGCAAAAGCACTCATTCTCATGAATAACAATATTAAAGACATATCACCGCATGCAAATAATGTATGGTAACATATATATTTGTTGGACCTATCACTTAACAAGCTGACAGAAGTCAATTCACTGACATTCATGTACATGTCACCTCTGTTATATCTACTCCTGCAGCACAACTTTATTAAGTTCATCTGCAGATTGGCATTTAAAGGCCTGCATAACCTTAGGAAAGTTAAGTTAGATGGAAACCAGATTCATGCCATACATCATTACGAATTTTTTGGAATGGAAAAACTAATATTTTTAAATCTAAGTAATTCAGAGGTCAAAACTATACATGATGGTGCGTTTTCGGGATTAAGATGTTTATCAGAATTGGACATATCAAGAAATAAACTGACAAAAATCGGTGCTGCAATGTTCTCGGGAATACCCCGTGTACAAAAACTGAGTCTGGCACAGAACAATATAGACTACATCGAAAAAAACAGTTATTCGTATTTGGAGAATTTAGACATCCTTATAACAGACAATCCTAAGATCTGTTGCAATATACCCCGATTAGAGGCATGCCAATCATTACCACAAGGTGTTGACACCTGTGCTGGCGTACTTTTGAACACAGGCTACCGGACATTATTCTGGATAGAAGCGGCCCTTGTTCATATATTGAACGGATGGACGCTACATTCTAAATGCAACCAAAAAACCATCTTTGCAACATCTCTGATGGTGATAGCACAGTCGTTATCAAACACACTTATAGGAACCTTGCTAGTTGTTATTGGTATCAGTGACATAACCTATGGACCTTATACATTGCTCTCTTACACAAAACTGTTGGATAGCAGTTTGTGTATAATATGCAATATTTTGACTTTTGTTGCCCATGCTTGTTGTATTTTTGCAATGTTCTTAATCAGTATATTGCGTTTACTAGGAGCCGTTTTCGTGTTTTCAGTTCCTCAAGTAGACAAACTTTTCTCGTTTGGTATTTGTCTTGGATACAGTATCATCATAGCTGTGGCTGTTTGGTCAGTCCCAGGTTTGTATTTTGTCATCTTACCTTCTGAAAATATGTCTCCTTTTTGTTTTTCTAACTTACTAGTATCAACAGGATCACAGTGGACTAGTATTCGTCTCATTTACATATTTTTGTACACAATTAGTACAATTTTCGTCCTCATAGTACACTGGTTGGTGTATCATTTATCTCAAGTGTCAAGGGAAAGAGTTGGCGCTAGTCTAAAAAAGACCAATATGCTCCCTATGATAATCGGAACCAGTATTGCAGTCATACTAGCTGACTTTGCTTTACTGATAAATACAACATCCACCCTTAATCAGGTACCAATTAGGTTACAAGACCTATTTACGGTTACCACAATTCCATTGCTCAGTATATGTAGTCCAATTCTACACACTATCAATAGCCAGCAACTGAAGAAAAAGAGTTATGTATTCAGGTATGCAGTGGCAGACTTTTTTCTTCCAAATGTGAACTCATGAGAGTTCCATTGGCTTCAAAATTAACAGGACCCGCAATATTTTATTTTGTCATGTTACGATTTTCCCGAAATGTGCTTTCCTTATATATTTATAGCACATATATGAATTTAGATTTCGGTCAATGAACTACATAAGGGTTAGATATAGTTCAGTATGTGTGTCTTGACACAAACTACACAAAATTTGATAATTAACGGAATACAGACTTGATGTAGAAAATAAACTGGTTGCCACATCGTTTCGATGATCGATCTCTGACTCACGGTAGTATGACGATAATCTCTAATTATCTGTGGCATCGACAGGGAATGATATGTAATTTTTCAATTTGTTTATTTTCCAGATAAAATTCCATGGGCGCCTTTGCTATATATTAAAAAAAAAACATTGGTTCTAATATATCATGTGATTTTATGTTTAAGGCAAAAACAAACAAACAAACAAACAAACAAACAAACAAACAAAAAAGACTATGTTCCGGTTTATGACAACGATGAAAACTCAGGAAGTATAAATTCTGTGACATGAAGCCACCCTCATCCGGATATTAAAAGCAAAAGCAATCATTATGCTGTTGCTTGTATTAAACATTTATTTTGGGCCGTTTTATCTTCCCAACCAACATATATATTTCTGCGGTTTTTTTGTTTTTGTTTTTGTTTTTTTTGTTTTGTTTTTTTTTTTTTTGCAGGCAGGATTCTCAGTTTGTATGCCCATGTGGCAAAGCTGCATTCACAAAAAATACATGCACTGTTCAGCAATAAAACATCCAAATCTCTATATGCCCATAGTAAATTGTCCACAGAGGGCAGATTTTTTTTTTTTTTTACAACAGACCGTCTTCTGCAGAGACCCCACTCCTCTGCAAGTTCTACACTGTTCAATAGAAACGAAGAATGGCCTGTCATCAATATGTGTGTACAAGTCTTGTCGTCATGTGATGATTTCAATTTCCTGATGAAGCAGCCGAGGCACACAATTTCTTTGGTATATTGCAATGCATTTTAGACGCATTTTAAATACTGCTGGCGTAAAGTTGTAGCTTGAGACAATCGTGGTCTCTAAAAAAAGTGAACTCACAAGCAATGTGTTGTTACAAATTTAAATACCACACTTTCATTTTGAAGTCATGTTTTTATTTTGATATCACACTGTTTCGAAGAAACGATGTCAAGGACAGATGTGTCACTGATTTTAACACTTTGTTATTATCTAGGAAAACACACTTTTAAAGTTTAAAAGAAGGACATATCGCAGACACCTATAATTAACTCTTTCCAATGAACATCTGAGTCTTATTTTTTTCTTCCATCTGTCACAAATTTGTAGTCTTTATTTCTAACTACTATTTTTGCCATTTTTGGACTAAGTCAACAGTTTCCCCCGGTGCAATTTGGAAGCATTGCAAGTGTGCCAAGGAAAGTTGTTGACCCAGACAGCTTTATTGTCTGGAACTATTGGCATGCTGGTACGTGAATGAAAGGTCTTTTTACAAGGAATATCGATGGAGCATCCTTGTTATAATTGCAGTTTTTCTGAAGCAATTCACCTTTAGTTGCAGTTGGCAGTGAAAGGTTAAATGTATGTGCCAACACGGTGGCTCTGCCATAAACATTTAAAACTGGCAAACACCACAACAGTGTTCTAAAAGTGATCTCCACCAACTTATTTACCAAATCACCCTCCAATTAACTAGGTCATGCACTAAATGCCGCTCATATCGTTACTAGGGTAATGTATGGTACAAGCAATGCGTAACTGCACGAGGAACCTGGATGGCATACCTTAGCTAAACGTAGGGATTTTCTAAATTATATCTGATGTACAAGCTGGTAAACGAACTTGCTCCTGGTAATTTATACTCGATCCTTTCTTCAATTCAGAACACACTCTCTTATTTGACGTGCCAACGTTTTGGCATACCTCATTTCAGAGTCCATACTGAACTTTGCGAGAGATCTTTTTTTCCTTCTGGAAAAAGATTATGGGACGAATTACCACTTGATAATAGAGAGTAGAGTCACTTCATGCATTTAAGTCTGGGTTACATCAATCAATTCCTCGAAGTATAAAATCTGATGGGTTATGCTGCATGGCAACAGATTTTTATCCGTTTAGAGTTCACGTTTGCGTTTGGTAGCCAGTCAACTGAATTCTTTTTTTTTTTACACAAAATTGGTGCCCTTGAGTCACCTATTTGCTCATGTGGTTCAGTTATCGAAGATGTATGGCATTATTTTTTCCTTTGGCCTCTATGCACTGTAACACGAGCACAATTGAATTCTTTTATTACCCCACTGGACTCATTTACTTTGCAAACAGTTTTGTATGGCTCTGATGAATGTTCTTCGTCAGATGATGATAATATGTTTCAGTAATTCATGAATATATTTTCGATAATGGTCGTTTGAAAGCAGCAGGCATTGTTAGATATTTTTGTAGCCATGAGACAGGTTACCCCACAAATTGAAAAAAAAACAAAAAAAACAATGATGTTTCATTTTTCCAGCCCATGCTTATATACATGTGCGCAAATTTAGGTTACGGCAGTGTTGTGGTGCAGAAATACGTTTTGGGCCCTTCTTTCAGTCCTCGTTTTATTCTGGTCATCCTTAAACGTGTTATTTGTGATGTCTTGTTATGTCCTGTCTCTGTGTATTCTTTGCGAGAGGGATTTGAATAGGGCACAGTCCCTTTTCCTAATTGCAGTTTTGTATCGTTGCTGTTGTCAGTTGTATGATTAAGAAATAAAATATGTTTAAACCAACGTTCCGACACACACACACGCACGCACAATTTGTATGTATATATATATATATATATATATATATATATATATATATATATGTCATTTTCTATTCAGTGCTTCTCTTTGGTTGACTCATAGTGTATTCTTAACCTTCATCTCAGGAGTTAAATACAGCATTTGATCCCTTAAAATCAAAACACAGCTTATTTCGGTTTTTCTCTTCATGTACAGCTTATGTACTTCATAGCTGCATTGCGTGGTTTTTCTGGTGTCACTGCATTTATTTATATATGTGTAACAGCGTTTTATTTATCAGGCTGTGGTGGATATTTGTTGTGTTGTTATATTGGGTGACCGTATGGGTGAAGATTCTGACGCTATGACCAATCCAAGTGACACTGACATAGCATGAGAACTACTCATTTAAGCCTTCACCCATATATCAAAATATCATTAATTAGTACGGGGGGGGGGGGTGAGAGGCATCCCTTCCATGGTCTTGATATGTCCTTTCCATAAATACATGATACCCATGTAAACTTGTGAATTTATTGTGTATTTCTAGGGGACAAAGGTTCAAAACACTAAACAGTCCCATTTTGCATGCATTTAGTTCAGCTTTGATTATGGTGTCGTGCCCAAAGACATTTTTAGCATTTTGTAAGTCATATTTCATTAAATATGTATCTACAAAAAATATTTTGTGATAGCATCAAAGGTAGGAATACAAAAGATGGCCGTCAAAAATTCCAAATAGCCAGCCAAAACATATTAAAAGGCGGTATGTGAGGAACGAAGCACAGACATTGCTGTCCAATTTATGAATTCTCGTTTTCTGATGATAGGTTAAGTGATAGGAGAAATCCATTGGTGAGGTGCCTATCGACAACAAAAGTTAATTACAAATAGAATAGGTACCAAGCAATGTTACTTTATCTTGCTGCTCAAAGGTGTTCAACAGTGTTTATTCCCTGGATGGATTTCTAAAACGGTTTGTGCAACCCGGTACGTGCCCTCGCAGCTCCCAACAGTGCGTGATAGATACGACCATGGCAACCATTTGGCAACAATTGAAATACATATGCTTATAATAGTTCTGAGTATGATTTGTGCTCTTTCAGTTGTTTTGTTTTTGCAAGACACTACACCGGATTATAAAAAATTGGCACCAGGCAAGAAAATATGGTATCCATTGCAACGTAAAAATACGTCCAGTGATGAAATTTAAGGACATGAATAACTTCAAATTCAATAAAATCATTCCAAGTATAGTATTTGTTGTAGTGTTTGTTATAGAAACTTCATCTTTCAAGTATGCATTGATATACAGTGATTCATTAATAGAGAAATTGAAGGTGCACAATCAGCATTTATCATCTTGATTTGTTTAAAAAGAAATGTTATTATCATTCAGGCTGACAACGTAAAACGATACATGTACCTACTGAATATGGCATGTTAAAATGCACATTCATCCAACTTCGCAATTATACACAGAATGTGAACAGATGGCATTTTGACGAACTCTCGTTTGATAACTCGGCCAGAAATTAAATGTCGGCTGATTGTAATTTATGGGAATACTTCTGCATTTTTTTTACACTTCGTCGCAATCAATGATAAGGTTTCCCTGAGATCGGCGCTTTATTTTCGCCACTGCATTCAGATACGTGCTTCGTAACGCGGAAGTGCTGGTACACTTGCACATATTTACTCAATGTGTGTCCCTGTTTTAGTTGTGATGTCTAATTATCTAACCGCTCATTTTAATTTCTGTGATGACGAGGCCAATCTCTACAATAAACCCATCACACGGATTTCCTGTACTGGTACACAGATTTACCAACAAAAAAAGAAATAATGCATTAAATTCGGTTCAAATCAATGGACGTCATAATGTGAAAAATTGATTTCTTCAATAATTGTTCTATATATCTGGTAATAATTTGCAAGTGAAAATGAAGCCAAGAAAATTATCAGTGATTGGATTAGATGACCCGACTTTCTGCCTCAATCTGATTCAAGCAGATAATATAGAATGTTCCTGCAACATACATACATACATGCATGCATGCATGCATGTATACATACATACATACATACATACATACATACATACATACATACATACATACATACATACATACATACATACATACATACATACATACATACATACATCAGAGCATTGATATGACAGAATTCATTACATTTCATCATAAATGAGAGACAAAACGCATTAATTGTTAAACCTATTGTGTTTTATTTAAAAGAAATACAGTCTTTGAAAACAAGTAATATGGCATTTAAGCTAGTTTTCATCAACGACAAAAAACAGGTTATAAAGAAAGAAAAGAAGACATGCATTGTTACTAGACGTGAAATATTGGGCACTTGATTTAACACAGGTGTACACTGTCACAATTGAATATTAAAATCTGGGCTTCTATTGTTGTCAGCAGATGTAAGTGAATGTAAAGTAAGATTAAACTTTGGGGGAATTTTACTGAAAAGGATGAAATGTACCTTGTCCGATGTGACCATAAACAAGACAATAAAAATATAGTAAAAAACCCATTAACTTGTTAAGTGCACAACCAAGAATACTCGTTCGGGCATGACGGGTCAGAAAAAGGCATTTTTTTCAATATAAGTATTGAAAAACACGTTCGACATCGATTTTTTTCCGAATTGTGTCACCTAAAGGTGTACATCGCAGGGGGTCTTTCTATGCAAGTATTAAAGACACTAGAGATTTTGACGGATATCGCGTTAATGTCATGGCCAGTTTCAATATCTGGTATACCTTTCCCCTTAAATATGCGGATGTTCTTCCATGTAGGATTTTATGCGTTTACATTTTATTTTAAGGCGCAACAAGTCAAGGGTTTGCATCATACGAGCTAAAAATTAGACAGCCTAGGTCTGTATTAAAGATTAACATGCACCACTCGGTAAACATATTTACGACCAATTAATGTTCTTGATAGAATACATATTATTCAAGAGATCTAATTATGACCATGTCGCTCAAATGTATGAATGAATGTCCTGTATACCACAGTACCATTTTAATGCATGTCATTATATTTTGTGGAGGTACGATCGACATGTGCAGCCACAAGCTACAGTACTAACTTGGGACGTGACGTAACTTTGTAGATACACATACGTATACTTTTAGACAAACAAATACACCAAACATGAACATAAAAATGTCAGGCGGGTAATCATGAGTTCCAATCAAGCACACGTAATTGTCATGGTTCCATTACAATTTGCCTCTAATTTTCACAGTATCCGTTATAAATCCCTCCACATTCCAAATAAATTTTGTGTCGTCACATTTCATCAATTGAATAAATTTATCTTCCAAATTTAAACACCTCAAATTACTGATAAATCGAGATACAGTATCTAATGATATTTTTCTGGCTTCGCCGAACTTTTTATAATTTAAAACATAATGGATTTTATCTTCGACCTCATAACACACATCTCATTTTTCCTTCACCTGCTGGTACTTTAACTGGCCTTCTATGTCTGACTTTCTCCATATTTAAATTGTGGGTACGGATTCTTGGTCGAATTGAATTTGCTCTTTCATTCACTTTTTTTCAACCCCAGACGGTTCTTTTCCATTTCAAATTTTCACTTAAAGCTTGTATTTGTTCTGAACTTTGTCCGGTAAAGCTTGTCTGAAAAAAATTTGCATTGCCATTGGATTAGTAATTTCTCTCGTTATAGTTTTGTACCTCATCCGATAGAAAGTCGCCAAATTCGTCACCACCGTTATTCCAATATGATCACATTCAATTAACTCATTCCACCCTGATAGAAGACTGAGTCAACAGCTTTCCTTGGCGCGCTCTGGGCGCATTGCGCCCAGAGCGCGCCAAGGAAAGCTGTTGACCATGGGCATATAATTTGGAATGATCTTCCATGCAAGTTTCATCCAAAATATTGAAAAATAATCCCTAAATTAGTAAAATACAATTAGCAGACGACATTTAGATATTAGCGGGAAAAAGCGTCATCAGGGTGGAATGAGTTAATATTAGAGTATTCTTCACAGTGCTCAGCCAGTTAGAGCCAGTCGATGGCAGGAATTCACAATTACAGTTGTAGACATCGTACAATTTATCAGGGTTAGAGTTTATGACTACAAACAACTGTTTACATAAATTTTGCAATACTTTTGGAAAATATGGATGTTTTTAGCTCACTTAAAACCGCAATAGTACATGCTATAGAGTTCACTACTAGAAAGTATTGCAGAAAACCCAAATGAACTTTTAAATTCAGCCTGAAAGTCACCTGATATATTGTATTGACCGATGCAGTTTTTCGGAGATAAAATGTATGTGATCCACGTTTCGCAGCCATAGAGAAATAATTGGCGATTATTTAATCAAATCGAAATGTTTGCAAACTTTAACCTGTTCACCAACAAGAGTACGTTTGAAGCGCCAGAGACAACTTTTAACGTTTTCACGTAAATGTTTTATGGCTCGAAGATAGTTTCCGTTAGATGTCATATCAATACCGAGGTATATATATTTAGGAACTATTTCTAATTCCTGATTACCAGTGAAAATCGTTTTATATTTTGCTTTTGAAATATGAAAACTTTGGACTTTTCTACATTAATGTTCAAATTGTAATTTCTCCAATCAACAATGCAAATCATATTCACTTTCAGGAGTAAGCACAAATTCATTAGCATAAAGTAAACAATTTAGTTTCTTGTTATACAGAGTGAATGGAAGGCAGTCATCTGGCAGATCATTACTGTAAAAAAATTGAAAAGCATTGGCCTCAGAACACACCCCTGTTTCGCACAATTGTTCAAAAAACCGAACCGCTCCGTTGGTGCATGCATCCTCCAATATTCACGTATGAATATAACCAAGTCACAAGTTTAACTCATTCCACCCTGATAGAAGACCCGAGTCAACAGTTTTCCTTGGCGCACTCTGGTCGCAGTGGGCCCAGAGCGTGCCAAGGAAACCTATTGACCATGGGCATATAATTTGGAATGATCTTCCATGCAAGTTTATCCAAAATTTTGAAAAAAATAATCCCATAATTAGTAAATTACAATTAGCAGACGACATTCAGCTATTAGCGGGAAAAAGCGTCATTAGGGTGAAATGAGTTAAACCGTCTGTATGCAAATACACTGCGCATTTGAATAAATAATAAATCTCGGATGGGTATTAAAGGTAACTATTCGTAACATAAGAATTGTATACGCATGCGTGATAGCACGGATAGGATCAGTACTTGTCCATGACAGCTTACAGAAATACAGAAACTTCATTACACATTCTCGCCCCTATTGCACTAAGTGCAAGTGCACAAACTACAAGTATCAATACAACTTAACGAAGACTACTTAACTACATATACCAGCACCTCTTTCAAAAAAAAGTTACATGTTGGGTGGATTTAACGCTGCTTACAAGCTGTCTTTGGTGGACAAGCACTCGCCAAAAATTTGGCAATCCATTTTACAGTGTTGCCTTTACTGTTTTACAAACACGTTAATTTGATTTTATTATCTAGTTTTCAAACTTCGAACATTCGTAATTTATTCTTTCAAAATTAAGTCTTTCTTTCATGTTGGTATTGGGGGCATATTATCAGAAAGTGAGGCTCGAGCTTCAGTAGTTTTACATACGCCTTATCATGTGGTTTCCGATATGTTTCCTCACACTTGATATGTTATCGGAACACCGGGCGGAAAAACGGAGACGCCTGAATGGAATATGTCAATAGTGAAAACCATTTCATGGCACAGTTTCTGAAGAGAGTGCGTGATATTGAATGAATTGTTCACACCCTATGATACAACGCTTGAAAAGTGTAGGGGCAGGCATCATAGTTTTTTTTAATCATTCATTATTCAAATTTTCATTTAAGCCGCGTGTAACCATGGAACAAGTATACTAGTTTTATTGCTCCATGGTGTAACCATGACACGGCATGAATAACTTACACGAACCTGTTATGCACTAATAGTAGACAGAAACAGTCAGTTGCATATAAAAATTATTATTGGGTTGATACGGCAGAATCTCTCTTTCTCATAAATTTAGCCTATAGGACTGCAATGCAACGCATGCATACCGCATGCGCACATGTATGGAATATAAAAGGTACACGCTGTTGGTAAATGTGTTTCACAGAATAATACTATTTAACATAACTATGTCTATAGCAAAATATATAATGCAAATATTGCATTCAATGGGAAAACATGTATTACATGTGTTTGATGAACAAATAAAGTAACCATGAAACGTTTATATACAGGGTGGTTATCACCGTTGCCAATATTTCGTACATTCATACCATTGACCTCGGTGATATTTTTGTCAAGAAAGAGCAGCAGGTCACGTGCCCCCATGCGTATCCACCTACAACGGGTGGATACCAGGGGGAAGTTACCTGTAGTACAACCTACAGGCAACAAAATTCTCAGAACGTGTTGCTCACATGGGAGCAAAAACATCCGCGAAGCATCTCTTGTTGTTCAAGTTCTTCGATGTGGAGACTGAGTATCCAATGTGCAATGGATTCTGTTTTTCCTTCGTTATCAGTTATACCTGTATGACCAGTGTTGTCACAACAAATTGAAAATAATAGTTAGGTGAGACACGATTTAGGTAGACCCCATTACGGCACCTTTTAAGATGCTTAACAATTTAGTTCCAGGCGTCGTCGGTGCAGTGTGCGACGTGAACACTGGTTGATGTGCACTGGGACAATATATTTTGGCTGCAAAAGGGCAGAAATGTGTTTTCGAAAAAGGAAATAAAGTACAGACGGGACAAAGTGAAGGATTCTGGGGGTCGTCATTACAATGACTGTGATATTGTAATCCAACTTGATAAATGTCCTTAAATGGAAAAACGAAATTAACAGGCAAGCGTTCTAAAACTACATTTTACTGTAAGCTAAATACGCAGGAACACCAGGCGTATGGAAGAGGAGACTGACCAGGGAGGTGTGCAACACTACATGGGGTCGGACTCTTGATGGTAAAACTCTAAAAAATAAAGTTTCATAGATCAGTACCGTGAATAAGTAGACAAAAAAAGGCGCGCTACTTACAAACTCGTTAAGATACATACGTGCCACTATGGAGCACTTACTAAACCAGATGATTTTCGAGGAAAGATGGAACATGATACTTGAAGTAAGGGTCGAAGTCAGGTGGGCCAGTAGACTGAGATAAAGTAGACAGCTGATGAATGTGAGCTGGGAAGAGATGGGACACTTTCTTCCATTTCCACACACTCACCATTTTCACAAAAAAGGCAGAATTCGTATTTGCCTCCAAAACAGACCAAAACATCAAACCAGAGGTTGGTCTGTTGGCAAGCAAGATTTCTATACAAATTGTCGAAAACTTGCTTGCCCAAAAATGCTTCACTTATACACCTACTGCTTTTCATTTGTCTCCACGTTTCAAATTACACAGGGCAAATGACATATAATGATAGATGGCAGATATAAATGTATTTGGCCCTTAAAGTTTAGTCGAGTTCCATTGTCGGGAAAAAAATATACTCTATATCAAAATGTCCCCCCTCCCTGTTTTATACTCACACTAGTGGTGTGCCTGCAATTCTTGTGAATCTGATACCAATACCCAAATTATGCGAAACAACAAGTGCAGGACCTGCAATGGGCAAAGTACCAGTGTGCACTTAGTTGCACGTATCTTCTTTCTGGCTAGTTTCACCAGTCGGCTTGTTGATGCTTTCTCTTATTCGTCGCTCATCCCACTCTTGGCTTGGGGTTATAAGTTGTTTCATCCGCTTTAAGAACAAAATTTAACTGTGCATTAAAAGCAGATACAATTTAAATGAGTTTGTATCGTAAACCCCAACAACAAGAAACATCAAATCGTGTACACTACCCAAACTCTGCAGTTGTCCAGCTTAGCTCGACTAGATGAACTAGCATAAATGCTTAATTTACTACCTGGCCAATCAGATGCAATCAGATGCATGAATGTATGTGCATGTACTTATTTATAATGTCCACTGCTGTAGGTGAATGCGTATATCTTGGGGCACGTTTAGTTAATTTGCAACATAAAAATATATACGTATGATGTATGCAAGCTTGCTTTTTTTTTGTCCATTTTCAGGAGATACTCATGTTCATGATACTAACACTTTGCAAAAAAAGTTGCAGCGTATTCATTGATGGCATTATTTTAACTCTTTGCACATCAAAGACATGACCCCAAATAAATTTGTTTTGTTAAACCTCACGAAAGCCAATCCATCACAAAGTTAGCAGAAGTTCACCTCAGTAGCAATCACGGTATCAATGGTCAGACATCTCCTGACATATGATCTGTCTTGCCCAGATATCTGGTCTTTATACCCATCCCATTGAAATGTTCAGATTAGTATAAGTTACTATACAAAAGCTACGCCAGAAATCACATACATATGACAGTTTTAACTGGAAATGCTTTCAAACCACCCTTCCATTCGCTTTTACCCCCTGTACATAAGTAGTTTGATTGAGTTCAATATATATTGACAGGAATGGTTTGCCATGTGCACCAGTGCAACCGGGAGCTTCGTTTGCAAAGTGTCCGCCTACACTTTTCTGCGCCAATCTTGTAACCCGGATGTAAGCGTGCCCTTTTATTGTGTCACGGGCTGGGGGTGACCCTAGGCATAGTCAATTTTAAAGAAAACAAACGCTTTCTTTTTTAAGTAATTGGTGCATGAAAAACAAATAACAGAAATAACTTGTCACCCTGGAAAGTGCACTTCTATCAGCACTTCGATAAAATAAGATTCATAGTTTGTGCCTATGAGGACTAAAGTTTACTGATATACGCCTCTGATACCTCGATATGGAACTGGGGCCTAATACACCCTATATAAAAGTCCCTGCCATATTTGGAACACTGCTGACCTTTGGTGAAAGAAACCAGAATTAGGCTGTGGTGGGCACCAATTCCAGTCCAGAAGACATCCCCCCCACCCCACCCCACCCCCACTGTTTTTGTCCTAGAGTTGTATTGACAGCATAACACAAAAGGTGTATTCAAAAGTGTTTTCAAATGACAGATATGAGCCAGAAAAGTACGCAAATTTCACATGTAAGTGAATGGGGACTTGATTTGATTCCCATCCCAGCTGCCTTTCTGCTTTCTGCCACCAGCGGGTGGGACTGTTCCAAATAGGCAAGGGTTTCTAAAAGAGGTGTAAAAAGCGATAGTTGAAAATTGACAGATCAGTAAAATAAAAAAAAGTCTCTTATCAGCCAAGAAGGAATGTAAAATTTCAAACAGTATACATAAACCTTAATCAAATCGCATAGATTGTTAAAGTGCTGGCAAGGCAAAATTATTAATTTTCATGAAATAGTCAATATTGTTAGCAACATGTGAGCCGTGATTTACTTTTCTGAAGATCTATATATTCAACTTCAGGCAATGCATCCACAAGTTTTCACAAAATCCCGATCCCAAACTGTGCTATAATTGAACATTGTCATTTGCCAATCCTTTTACCTTTGCCATCCAAAAACTTTATAGAAAAACAACTGTTGCGAAGGAGTCAAAGCGCTTTTAATATGGTAAAATTGATCAGGATACCTATCCGTGAACTTACTTGTTCAATAGATCCACGCTGCATTATTATCTGGTAGACCATTATACCAGGTAAAACTAGAAGCGGCAATGTAGATAGACAGTGTCCTATTTGAATTGTATGTCTTGGATACTTGTAGTTACCATAATTTGCAGGTGACAGGGAGTAGATGTTAAAGCCGATCACGAACTGAAATGAATTTCATGAGATAGAAACAGTTAAGACATGTCTGGACAGGGAACAAATACACAGGGTAACCCCAAGCGTAAGCTAAGACCTTTGTCTAAATATACATGTACATGTATATTATGCTTTGTCTCACCACAAACCAAGCACAGAACGACTCATGGACCATACACGGTAAGGATTTTTCATCATTTCAGGCTTTCCAAGAATAATAGTAAAAGAGATACTTATCACATTCGACGTAATACAATGTAGGTATAAGTTACAGTGTTTTATTGGTCTCCACGAGATTTACAGTGGGCATAGTGGGGCCCAGCACACAATAAATCTTGTAGAAACCAATAAAACTCTATAACCTATTTGGAACGCTGTCATTGGCCCTGCATTATTATATTTGTGCCTTTTCGTCCAGAAACACCTCCTGGTCCTCGATAACCTATTCCGCAGTCCGAGCTTTTAACATTCCATGAGCTGACCTGTCATTATCTAACTTACAATGTATATATATACATAGAAAGTACTATTGTTCATATTACACACGTTCTTCTGTAGAATTTTTACATAGGCTGGGTTAGTAGGCTATATACGTTTCTCCAAGACATAAAACGCTAAAACAAGTGAAAGTCACTTGCCTCCTTTCGAAAATGTGCATTCTATACTTCGCTTGTGGCCAGACCAAACATGACCTACTTTTAGACAAAGGTCTTGGCTTCCACTTCGGGTTGCCCCGTGCATGCGTATTTCAAGCCATTAGTCACTAATGTGTAAAAAGCTGAAAGGATGTTTTACATTTCACATAAACTGTGGTCTATTTGCATGAGTGTCACGCAAACGTGCCACTGATCATGTGCCACAGAAACAACTTTACAATGGCCAAAATAGCGAGGCCATTTTTGTCACTGATAATGGCCACTGCTCTTTCAGATAAGCCTAATTTGTCAAAATATGTTTTTACAGTTTAGCACCTGGTCGGGCGACAGTTTCATGAATGGACAAAAACTGATAAAACTAGAACAGACTGATTTTCCAACAGAAAATCAAATGTCTCCCGGTGGAACACTTACGCCTCTGAATAAGCTACAGGTGATAACACATTACAAATGACCAGTTTGCTTGAAAATTACAATCTTATTTTGGATCTAACCTAGATACATTACTCTAGCAATTTTCATCAAGTTCTTCAAGACTTATTGCAGAGAACCCAAATTTAACATAAATGACCCTGTGACCTTTAAAATTAGGTCAAGGTCACCCAAATACAATCCCAACCTTGGTCTTACCTTGATACATAATCCTACCAAGTTTCATCAAATTCCATCAAGTTCTTCATGACTTATCGCACGGAAACCAATTTCACATAAGTGACCCTGTGACCTTGAAAATTCGCTCAAGGTCATCCAAATACGATCCCAACCTAGGTCTTGCCTAGATACATAATCCTGCCAAGTTTCATTAAATTCCATCAAGTTCTTCATGACTTATTGCACGGAAACCAATTTCACATAAGTGACCCTGTGACCTTGAGAATTCGCTCAAGGTTATCCAAATACAATCCCAACCTAGGTCTTGCCTGGATACATAATCCTACCAAGTTTCATCAAATTTCATCAAGTTCTTCAAGACTTATCGAACAGAAACCAATTTCACATAAGTGACCCTGTGACCTTGAGAATTCGCTCAAGGTCATCCGAATACAATCCCAACCTAGGTCTTGCCTAGATACATAATCCTTCCAAGTTTCATCAAATTCCATCAAGTTCTTCAAGACTTATCGCATGGAAACCAATTTCATATAAGTGACCCTGTGACCTTAAAAATTCGCTCAAGGTCATCCAAATACAATCCCAACCTAGGTCTTGCCTAGATACATAATCCTACCAAGTTTCATCAAATTCCATCAAGTTCTTCAAGATTTATCGCACGGAAACCAATTTCATATAAGTGATCCTGTGACCTTAAAAATTCGCTCAAGGTCATCCAAATACAATCCCAACCTAGGTCTTGCCTAGATACATAATCTTACCAAATTTCATCAAATTCCATCAAGTTCTTCATGACTTATCGCACGGAACCCAATTCCACATAAGTGACTCTGTGACCTTACAATTTAGCTCAAGGTCACCCAAATACAATCCCAACCTAGGTCTTGCCTAGACACATAATCCTGCCAAGTTTCATTAAATTCCATCAAGTTCTTCATGACTTATTGCACGGAAACCAATTTCACATAAGTGACCCTGTGACCTTGAGAATTCGCTCAAGGTTATCCAAATACAATCCTAACCTAGGTCTTGCCTAGATACATAATCCTACCAAGTTTCATCAAATTCCATCAAGTTCTTCAAGACTTATCGAACAGAAACCAATTTCACATAAGTGACCCTGTGACCTTGAGAATTCGCTCAAGGTCATCCGAATACAATCCCAACCTAGGTCTTGCCTAGATACATAATCCTTCCAAGTTTCATCAAATTCCATCAAGTTCTTCATGACTTATCGCACGGAAACCAATTTCACATAAGTGACCCTGTGACCTTGAGAATTCGCTCAAGGTCATCCAAATACAATCCCAAAATAGGTCTTGCCTAGATACATAATCCTACCAAGTTTCATTAAATTCCATCAAGTTCTTCATGACTTATTGCACGGAAACCAATTTCACATAAGTGACCCTGTGACCTTGAGAATTCGCTCAAGGTTATCCAAATACAATCCCAACCTAGGTCTTGCCTACATACATAATCCTACCAAGTTTCATCAAATTTCATCAAGTTCTTCAAGACTTATCGAACAGAAACCAATTTCACATAAGTGACCCTGTGACCTTGAGAACTCGCTCAAGGTCATCCGAATACAATCCCAACCTAGGTCTTGCCTAGATAAATAATCCTTCCAAGTTTCATCAAATCCATCAAGTTCTTCAAGACTTATCGCATGGAAACCAATTTCATATAAGTGACCCTGTGACCTTAAAAATTCGCTCAAGGTCATCCAAATACAATCCCAACCTAGGTCTTGCCTAGATACATAATCCTACCAAGTTTCATTAAATTCCATCAAGTTCTTCAAGACTTATCGCACGGAAACCAATTTCATATAAGTGATCCTGTGACCTTAAAAATTCGCTCAAGGTCATCCAAATACAATCCCAACCTAGGTCTTGCCTAGATACATAATCCTACCAAATTTCATCAAATTCCATCAAGTTCTTCATGACTTATCGCACGGAAACCAATTCCACATAAGTGACCCTGTGACCTTACAATTTAGCTCAAGGTCACCCAAATACAATCCCAACCTAGGTCTTGCCTAGACACATAATCGTACATCAAATTCCATCAAGTTCTTCATGACTTATCGCACGGAAACCAATTTCACATAAGTGACCCTGTGACCTTGAAAATTAGCTCAAGGTCACCCAAATACAATCCCAACCTAGGTCTTGCCTAGATACATAATCCTACCAAATTTAATCAAATCCCATCCTGTTCTTCATGACTTATCGCACGGAAACCAATTTCACATAAGTGACCCTGTGACCTTGAAAATTAGCTCAAGGTCACCCAAATACAATCCCAACCTAGGTCTTGCCTAGATACATAATCCTACCAAGTTTCCTTTAATTCTGACAAGTCCTTCAAGACTTATCGCACGGAAACCAAGTGTTGAAGAACATGAACAACAACAACAACAACAACAACAAGAAGCGGAAGAAACGGGCACTTAAACAATATGTCCCCCGGCTTCCACCGGGAGACATAATAAGATAGCTACCATTAAACTTCCAATATTTAATCCCATTAACGTATGATATTTAATGTGCCTAGCATGTCTTACCAACAATGTAACAGGAATAATCAAGAGCTTACCAACAATGTAACAGGAATAATCAAGAGCTTACCAACAATGTAACAGGAATAATGAAGAGCCTACCAACAATGTAACAGGAATAATAAAGAGCTTACCAACAATGTAACAGGAATAATCAAGAGCTTACCAACAATGTAACAGGAATAATGAAGAGCTTACCAACAATGTAACAGAAATAATAAAGAGCTTACCAACAATGTAACAGGAATAATCAAGAGCTTACCAACAATGTAACAGGAATAATGAAGAGCTTACCAACAATGTAACAGGAATAATGAAGAGCCAGCATATTTTCCACAGACGGCCTGTGGTCCTTCCTGTCATTATCTTGATATTATTGGACATTCTGGATGCACCTGTACGAAAAAACAAATATGTACAAAAATGCATCAATATAATGAATATTACATACCTTTGTATAACTAACGCAAGTTACTTCCCAAACACCAATATATTGACCATTGATTCAACTTTTCAGCATGCGGTTATTTTATTTTTGACCTTTCATATACCCGGGTGCAATGCGCAAATATGAGTGCCCAGCAATGATAAACTAAATCCTTCTGCCAACTTAATATGATAATGCAGTACTACCCCAGAGCTCAGTCCAGGTATTAATCTACATTTGCCAACTTTTCAATTCGTTATTAATCAAAATTTCAAAAATAATTAAACTGACACAACTGAACCGCGCACTCGCCAATGAAGTCGCAGATTCTGTTAAACTATGTGCCAGGTTTACTTTTCTTCACATGGGAACCTAGTTCCAGCTTTTTGTGAAAAAACAAGACAGCAGCTAGATTCCTCCTATTCAGAAAAAACAAGATTTTTTTCTTTTGGTCTATGCATTATGGCTATAAAATGTATTTAGTTCATAACACAGAGACAAGAATGATAGATTATCTTGTGGACAAGTTTATACAACGAGACCAACAAAGTGTCGGCACGATCGCTGCAATTTGGTACATTGCGAACGGCACATTCCTGCACTTTTTGGCAATCGCTTGTATTGCACCATGAAAAGGACCTATCAATATTGTAGTAGGGTAAATCATGTATCTACATATGCTCAAATTCATAAAAAGCACATGCCCAAATATACTTGGACATACATCAAAATATAATTGATAATATGTTCAGTGTGTATGCAACCGTGCGACTAAATATGCTATGCTCAGATGTTATATTTTGTAATTGAATATTTGATATGATTAAATATTGAATCATATTATTAAATATGTTACGCTATCCTTCAACATTTAGTGATATATTTAAATGGGTGTAAAATATGTTTTAATGGCAATCCTTGTATGGTGATTTAATGATATAGCTAAATCTGCTAACCATTTTGAATTGTCTTTGATGAAATGATAAAACATGAAACGATAAGATTAAATATTTTATGAAATGACTCATTTTTAGTGATATTATTGAATGCTGCATCATGCAATTAGATTAATCATGCTATTAGATTAATCATACGATTTAACATTCAACAACATGTTCACATACAAGGAAATGGCATTCCATTATATACACTTAGATAGATAGATGGACAGACAGACAGATGGATATACAGACAGACAGACAGATAGATAGATAGATCGATAGATAGATAAGTGGGAAGGCAGAAAGGTAGACAGACAGACAGACAGACAGACGGACAGACAGACAGACAGACAGATGGGTAGGTAGGTAGGTAGGAAGGAAGGAAGGATACGTACCGTACACCCATCCAACTGCAACACAATGCAGTAAGCTAACAACAAATGGTGTATACAGCCAACAGTACCAGTCCATAAATGTCAGCAAATAGAAACCTCCCTGGAAAAGATTGATAAAGACCTAGCCTCACGCACCAAAAACCAAAGTACCGTCAACAGTTCGTTTGATGCAACTTTCGTCGATGCCAAGCTGGATTATGAGCGAAATTTATCAATGTGATTTTGCCGTGTTGTACTTGCAATGCAACTGTTTTTGAACAATAACCATGACTGAGATGACTGGTGAGGCGCACGTGGACGTGTGGTTGCTACCTTTCACGGGCTTTCGAACGACCCCAAGTTCCGCATAATTATCAAAATGATATGGAAGGGTCAGCAAATATTTATTTTATTTTATTTTATTTATAATTTATAAAAACAACAAAATAGTATGAAGTGCACAAAAATTATTTACTATGCATCACAGGAATCTATAGTAATGGTAAATGACACATTTTGACATCAATCATCTTCGGGAATATTTATTTTCTGTGCAATCGATCAAGTTGTATTGAGAGAGGATGAACTCTGAAATTGCAAACATAGGCTTCACATGTGACCAAGGTCTCAATACCTCACAGCTAAAGTTTATGTTCTTTCTAATTATTTAAGGAGTCACAACACTCACGGGAGCAAACTTAATGACAAAATGGTTCCAAGCTTAGGAATACCGGTTTTTAGCACAGATTGCAATTGCTGTATATACAATTTTCTTAAAGCGGGAGACATTTACAATATGCATCATCTATTTCTGGACTGGAACAGTTTATTTGCAAAAGCCAGTACATACAAATTACAGAGGTTTGGTAAAATAACAAGTTTTGCTGTGAAACATTTAGCATGTACGAAAAAATGTATTTGTGGTTAAAAGGCTGCTACAAAAGGAGTACATGTATATCACCCAAGGAAAAATCACATGCATACACTGTGCTTGTACGTATGTATGTATGTATGTATGTATGTGTGTATGTATGTATGTATGTATGTATGTATGTATGTATGTATGTGCGTACATATGTATGTATATATGCATGTATGTGCGTATGTATGTATGTATGTATGTATGTATGTATGTATGTGCGTATGTATGTGTGTATGTATGCATGCATTTATTTTGTGTTGATTTTATAGTTTTTCTGCAGATGCAAAAATCTCAATTTACATAATAATCTCCAACATTGCCATTTTCCTTTTCATGCAAAAGACGCGACTTTGGGTCAAGTTATGCACAGCAATTGATCAAATGTCATTCTATTAAGTACATGTAGTAGTTTGCCGCACGACTATGATATCAGCACAAAAGATTTGCCTGGAGACCAAGACAAAGCAACTCACACTTTCCAAGAACAACATTCCAAATAACAAAAGTGTCATGAAAAATCTGCTGTCATCAGACATTCAACACAAGTTATATTTGACATTGCGTAATTGGCATATGATGAGTATCTGAGACATACATCTATATGTATGGGTTTATACCAGTCTTACCAAGGAGGCGGGAAAGCAGTATGCACTCGTGTTTGGGTGTGAGGGAAAGGCTATTTGCACGCAGTTTGTTTGTAAAGCATCTAATTACGCAGATTAGATGCTGAAATGACTGACAACTTAAGACACACAAACACACAGGCATTGATAATAGGCGGGTTAAGATTTTGTCACGAATGGGTCCCAAACAAATACACTCAATACATGTTGAGGGTCACATGTCAGTGAATTCAATCAGACGATTTGACCAGAACATGTGTCACATTCCTTTCGCGGGTGGTTATGAAAAATCTTAATCTTCACAATAACATCCTCCTTACATGCACGAGCTTTGACAATAATATTGTCTCAAAACAGGATTATTGAAAAAAGAAAAAAAAACCAGACCTCTCAGGGGACCACTTGGGGGATGGGGGGGATGGGTGAGACACATTCTTATTGCGAATTGATCAATATTCTTTGGGCGTACCCCTGGCAATGCTGATCAAGTTCTGAGTGTTTTAGTTCCGTATTGGTCCACATTTATTGTCTTTTTTTGGGGGGGGAGGGAGGGTTATCTGGTAGAAAGTGACAAAAAAAGCTGTATTACATGAGCTTGAGCAACAGACATCCACCACTTTCCGAAAATCAGGGAATTGGAAATAAGCAATGTAAAGAAAAAGAAAAAAGGAACATCGGATGCATATGTCTTGCAAGCAACTTCACCCAGATGCACAAGTCAGACTGTTTATGTACTTGTTAGACCTCTAGGCTACCGTTATCGTACTGCAAGCTCGCTTTCGAAGCTTTCCGCTCACAGAGGGCAGACTCCTTCCCAACGGACTCCTTGGTTTGATGGAATATGTACGTATCGTGATCTGCTCGCCGGCAATGTTTTACTGGAACTTCCATTGAAGATAATTTGCAGAGGTACATGTACATGTATAACATTTAATAAAATGTTCAAACGGAAGTGACGTTCCGAAGCATCGATCATGGCTGACTGCCTTTGAATGGACAATAATCGAGTCAATGACATCAGTTTGTAATGGAATTCCTACCTGAGTCACATATGGAATTCCCATCAGGAACATGATGACACCAAAGAAAATGGTGCCAAGTACTTTATGCGCTGCTAAAAGGCTGGAAATGTCGGACAGGCTAGTAATGATGTTTTCTATTACTACAAACTGAAACAACAAGAGGACTGAGTGACCAGTCCATGCTCAGCTGACCTAGAAATATGCACTCAAAAATAAGAGGACCATGAGAGTCCTATGTTCGGCTGACCTAGGATGCACAGACTGAAGTGATGCTGACATTTCGACTTATTTGAAGGTCGCTTTCCTTAAGACCATCATCATTTTTGCAATATCAGTCTTCACTCACACAGTTCAGAAGTCATCATCACCATTTTCAATGGGAAACAACATGATCTGCTATTATCAAAATATAGACCAATATGGCAGCTTTACCCTTTTAAGTCTCTCAAGGTCAAAATTAACAACATCAAAAGAAACCCCACGAACACTTTCCTATTAGTGTTAAATAGTATCCATGGGCTCAGGATACACCATCACCGAGATATAAGCCAATGTGTCACATTTGCAACGATCCCTGCAATAACAGTTCTAACATGTACACATACCGTTTCTGATTTATATAATTTTGATAACTCTTTGAAAATCAAAAACGCCAGCAGTACCATACAGTGATCACATTTAGTGTAAATCGAGACCAGGTACATTCTAAGTAAGTTTGAGGTGAATCCAATGCAGTACTCGGGACATGAAGCCAATATTAACAAAGAAACACAAAAATTAATGAAAAATTGAAACAGTTGCAGCTTCACCTGGTGAACTATTTAAAGTCTACGGGTCTCCAGATATCAGTCTTAGGACTTTTGCAGCAATTAGCCCTGTGGCTTTACTTGGTAGATACTCACCAAACGGTACATTACTACAAACATTAAGGTGAATCTGACTGACAAGTGTGGACAGATAAAAAATGTAAATTACCATTGCAGTCCCCACCCACTTACATTTTAATCAATTGGAATGTATGCATTGACTGGTAAGTACATAAATTCAACAATTCGTCAAAATCTATGATCTGGAGAATAACCATCTGGTGGACAACTTTGTTTGAATTTCCACAAGTTACAGCAAAATCTGAATTGACGGTTTTTGGGTGTTTTAGAAGTCAAAAACAATAAGCAAAAAAATGCAAAGCCACATGTTAAACAAATCAACTCTTTCAGTGCCAATCACGCCTAAAGTCTATCTACTAACATCAAACTAGTCTGAATTATCATTAGGATCTCAGATTCGTATTCCTCATAAAAACACATTTAATTCAAATACCAGCATGCCTATAGTACCAGAGAAAAGCTGTTGACTAAGTCCAAAATTCGGCACTCAAAGAGTTAAGGTCAAGGGGCCCCCACACGTGTTTCTATGTAATTTCAAAGTTATTGGTCCAGTCATTGCAGAGATTCCATGAGACTTTGCCAAAGAATTGAAAGAAGAAATCATGAAAAAATCTAAAATTCCACAGAGAGTGATCATTTGTACAGACTTGGTCGGGTCTCTCCCAAGGTAAATCACAAACAAGTTTAAAGTGGATTTGTGTAACGGTTTAAGAGAAGTTGAAAATGTGAATTGTGGACGAACGGGCGATGGATGGACAAACAGAAGATGCGTGACTGACCACCCTATAAGCTTATCTGACTGGGAAGTCAGCTGAACTAATAAGTCCCAAGCTGAATTGAGTCGAACTTTATCTTTAACTTCGCCCAAGATGAGCCTCACAAACGTGACCTGAATTGAGCTAAATTGCGCTGTGGGCTGATAATATATGATATTGCTAATCTGTGTACTTGTCTAATTGACCTACTATTACTGAGGCATGCATTTTAGATCTTATACGTGTCTGTGCAGTTCATAAGCAGGATAAAAAGACAAAAATGTGGCAGGCCAAAACACAAAAATTGATATCTCAGGTCACCAGAATTTCTCCTAGAAACGGCAACTTGTAAAACTCTTATCGCTGTGAGCAGAACCATGCACCGCTCTCTAGCTAGCATTTTAACAACTATGTTTATATATAGGTGTGCTTTCCGCTCACGATTTACTTGGTTGATTAAGTTTAATAACGATAATGTACTACAACATTCCATCAGCGGTTTTATCTAGTATGTCATCTTGATAACATGCACACGATCTGCTGTTGGCAAATAGGTCTTGCTTCAGCTAAACTTGGAAGAACCCTGCCATATTTTCCATGGTTCTCGCTATCATCTAGCATGCATATATAAAAAGTACATACCTGACTGTCGATGCCCAGGGACAGCATCATTAAATAAAACAATACTGACCATAGTGGCGCGATGGGTAGTTGTCGTAGTGCCTCTGGATAGGCTACAAATGCTAGACCAGGACCTGATACACAAAACATCAGTAGAATAACAAAACTGTACCAGAGTCCCTGTATGCAGTTAATATATATATATATATATATATATATATATATATATATATATATATATATATATACTGAATACGTTCGTATGTTTGTAAATATACAAAAAGATAAGTTCTTAAGTTCAACATTTTGCTTTTCGCAAACTCATTCCCTGCATAAATAAAAGTAAAACAGTTGACGGTTACTGGATCAACTGTATTGGCCATGTGGCTGTCTGAATTAAATGTGTACCCCCCCCCCAAAAAAAAAAACAAAAACAAAAACAAAAACCAAAAACCAAAAAAAAAAAAAACGTGCAATCTTCAGGCGGAAATGTCAGTGGGGGTTGTCCCAGGAAAAATAAAAACCAAGACATGTCACACCACTTGCGGTGGTTAACCAGCACCCGATCAGGCTTGATACACCAGGTGGCTCCACTTGCAAGGAGCCAGATACCAAATGTAAGTAAAGATATCATTAGTGGCGTGTGCAACACGCATCCCACATTGCCAACAGCTGTAAAGTGCATCAGTATCATACAGATATGGGTCAAAGTTTTGAATTCCTTAGTCATATATCTGAGATATATATCTATGTATTAAATAAAGACCGTATGTTCCCCTTTATTCATATTTTTGGTATCAGTTTGAATAAACGTTGTTTATGTAAAAAAATCTTTGAGAGTTGTGTGTACACTTTGAGACTTGTGTTTACACTTTAATACTCTCATGCACTGCTATGTTTTTTTCCATTTAGTATTTGGTGCAGTACTTACATGACAAATGCTAATGCTACACTGTCAAGTATCGTCGCATAAAAAAAATTCTCCATGTAAAATGCTCTGTTCATAGATATCGCAAAGACACATACTAAACTGTTGGTCAAACATACGGGCAAAACAGAACGGGAATTTACAAGGCGCCATTGTCCAGCAGCGGGTAGTATATACAAGAGTAGCATTGACTCAGATGAGTGTTCAGGAAGGAGTAAGTGTAAATCAGGTCATAACTAGTGTGTACCAGCACATGAAATAAAGTAATTCTCTTCATAAGTTCTTATTTTATTTTTTTGCAGGTGCTCATATAATAATGCACCATTGATATATTATTTTTCCAATTCTCATCATGTTTGCATTGGGAATGGCACATAGAAGTGGTGACAGCATTTCCCTTTAGCTTGTAGACTAGTGAGGTAATTTCGGCATTTCCAGGCACTGCACCATGATGCCAGTGGAGTCGAGCACGACGGGTCAGGGTCACATTGAGGCCAGGGTCAGAGGTGAGAATGTACACTCCACAGACCTTCTGCATGTACCCCAACCAGGCTACAAAATCAGCTAAAACAGATATTGCTTGTACTTTGTCCGGCAAAAAAGTACAAGACAAAGTTGTTGAGTACTAACCTAAGTGCATTTAATTGAGCACATGATGAGTTGAATAGTATTTAAGCAGTCAGTTTCCCACTACACAGTGGTGGTCAAGTGCAAGAGTTGGGTTGTGACTGTATTTGACAGACAGACAGACAAACATATATATATGTATATATATATATATATATATACATATATATATAAATATACATATATATATATATATATATATATATACATGTATATATACATGTATATATATACATGTATATATATATACATGTACATATATATATATATATATATATATATATATATATATATATATATATATATATATATATATATATGTATATATATACATAGAATAAAATTCATATATATATATATCCTTCGTTTCACTTCTCTCTACATAATAAATCTTCCAAAATATCTCACCTGTTCTGGCAATTTCCAGTACGGTTACTCCTTGTCTTTTGGCGATAAACCCAATAGAGCTGAATACGACAAAACCTCCAAATATACTCGATGAAGCGCACAGTATCGGCATCAAAATTGCATCCCTGTACGAAAAATAATAAACATTTGACACCAATTGAGTCCATGTGGCTTTAAAATATTGTGTAATATTTTACCTTCTACTAAAAATAAGGACTGTCACACACACTTTATAGTAATGCTAAGGAGTACGTTATGTATGGCTGACAATTCAGCTGAATAGAGAATTTAATCAACAAGAAGACTGTGACAGTCATGTGCTCAGCAGACCTTGCATGCACAGACTGAAGTGGTCCTGATAACTATGATAACACGGTCATCTATGTTTCAAACCATGATCACTGTTGCTAAGATGAACATATCCCAACGCCAATTGAAAAAAAAATTCACAACACCACCTGCTAAACATATTAAGGTCTAGGGGCCCCCCAAATGTGTCCCTGTACAATTTCAAAGCAACTGCCTAATATTTTGCCAATAAAATCAGCAATAAAATTCATAAAAAAATCCTTAATTCACTAGACCCCAACCATTTGAAAAACCCGGATAGACACCCACCTAAGGTACATTCCTACCAAGTTTCAATTAAATCTGCTTGACGGTTTTGGACAAAAGGTGAAAAATGTTAATTTCCATTGCAACCCCCACTTCCATAGTAATCAATAGGAATGCATGCATCAACTGACAAGCACCGAAATTGAAAAAATTTGTTAAAAATAAAGCATCAAGAGTATCCTCATTTAGTGAACAAACCTGTTTACCCCTCCTACATGATACATTTCCAATAAATATTAGAACAATCTGACCGAAGGTTTTGGAGAAGAATTAGCAATTGACAACCCTCCCCCCCCCAACAAAGTCGTGAAATAAATACAGACACATGGCAGTGCATCCTGTGGAACAAAATAGGGTCTAGGGGTCTCCAGACATGTCCCTATGCAATTTGGAAGCAATTGACTTGGCGGTTTTGGCAAAGTTTTTTTTTTTTTTTAATTTGGCCCCCCCAAAAAAGAAAAAAAAATCATATAAAATACAAAAATCAGTGGAGCATTATCACTTGAACCAAGTCGATAGAGACCCACTAGAGAAATGTTGCCACCAAATATGAAGTTAGTCTGGTGCACGGTTTCAGAAAAATGGTCCAAAATGTGAATATGCATTAAATGCCTATTGATTTATATAGTAAACAACAGAAATGTATGTAGTTTAATACCGATAAGTACCCAAAATGAAAAACTCATTAAAATTCAGAATTCCACAGTAATGCCACCTACTGACCGAGCTTGTTTGGCCCTTCCACAAAGAACATTTCAACAGTCTTTCAGCAGGATCTGAATTGCGGTTTTGGAGAAGTCAAAAATAGCAAAAAACACAAAAATTCCTAAAAAAAAATGAAAAAAATTTGCAGTGACACCTGGTGAACAAATGAACAAGAAGGGTTCCCCAGAAACGTTCATGTGTGATTTCGAAGCAATTAGGTGAGTGGTTTTGGAGGAGATTTTAAGATTTGGCCAAAAAATGAAAAAAAACTCCGAAATTACTCGTAAACAAAAAAAAATCATGGGCGCATGGTCATTGGAACAAACTTAGTGGAGACCCACTAGAGGAACATTGCCACCAAAATTGCAGTTAATGTGGCTAATGCTTATCGCGGAGAAGTTAAAAATGTGAATTTCTATTGATTTACATAGGACCGCAGGCCCCAAAAGAACAGAAAAAAATCAATGGAGCGTGACCGTTTGAACAAACCTGAGAACGACACACTAGGGAAACTTTGGCACCAAGATTGGAGTGAATCTGGCTGACCATTTTCAGAGAAGTCAAAGTGTGGATACGTCATGCACGGACAGATGGACGGAAGTATGGACAGACCACGGACCATCCTAATAGCTCTGCTTGACTGATGTCAGCTGAGCTAAAAATTAAAATGAGTTAATAAACTGATATATAATCGTACTTGTCTATTAAAATACACACCACTCTTATTGTACAACTATAACTCAGAGACACACGTTACATTGGACATTCAAAGTCCATGCTAAAGAATTTTTTTTTTAAACAGCTCCCGATTTGTAACATTTAGCTACTAAATACAAACTGTCAATAGAGGTGCAACAAAATACTCACCTTGCACAGTTATTGCTGAACTTATTGAACTTCGCCAGTGATGTGTACATTCCAAAACCAACAACCAGTGAGTAAAAGACCTGGAGAGCAGCCTCTGCCCAAACCTGAAAGTAGAAAATAAAATCAGCGGCTAAAAAACGTTACTTAATACTCTATAGAGCTGAAACAGGTAACTCCAGATGAACAGTTTTCTCTCATTCTGTTGCATTTTAGCTGGCTTCTTTTTTCCCCCAAGTTATTCTGTTGGTGTTTGTTGTAACCACAATCAGACCATGATACTAGAATTCCGTCAGAAATAATCATTACATGATTGTATCTCCACAAATGATCAGATACCATAAGTTCTTGTCTAAATAAAATCTGTATCAACAGTTTGGTTTACTGAAGCAAAATAATCTGCCCCAGTTAGCTGCCCCTGTACTTAAATATTTGCTTCTTGGTATCACATCGCAACAAACAAAGGCTTACTGCTAACAAAGTGAATTGTGCTTGTGCAAGTTACTAAACTTTATGGTATCTTGGCAATTGTTCTTGGGAGTGACAAAGACAGAAGAAATTACGAGTGTCTCTTCCGACAGAACAAACCTTGACTTGAGCAAGTTTGACAAAATCAGGAACAATGTAGAATTTGATGCCGTCTATAGCACCAGGTAAGGTTGCTCCCCGGACCATCAGCACAACCAGCAGTATGTATGGTGCTGTTGCTGTCACATACGCCACCTGGCGAGAAGAGAAAGATTGAACAGCATTTTTACATCACGGGTTTTCTTTTTTCTTTTAGGTCAGTTGACATACCATTCAGCTGAACTTTTGTGATCGCTCGTCATCTGTCCGCCCATTCCTTTTTCAAATCTCCTGTCCAATAGGTGTTGCTTTGATTTTTTTTCAATTTAAATAGAAAAAAACGAATTTGTGTGTTAACTCTATTTTCTATTTCTGCTCCAAAGGCGCCATTCACACTATGCTAAAACATGATGGACATATAACTTATTGAAGGGTCAAAGAAAGATGTTCACTACCTGGCGATAATTCAGATCCCTGAGTTTTAACAAATTTAGCAATTCAGCTAATTGTCGGTTAACGC
Organism: Hermodice carunculata; assembly: GCA_964020975.1. NCBI lineage: Eukaryota > Metazoa > Annelida > Polychaeta > Eunicida > Amphinomidae > Hermodice > Hermodice carunculata. Next base: position 67,842,086 of record OZ026627.1, on the reverse strand, counting down.
ATAGTTAACTTTTGCTAACTATGCGAGTCATTGGGGATAGTAATGGTAATTCACATTCTTGATTTCTCCTAGACCGTCAAAATTAATGGGGACATGCCTTGTGCAGTTCGCTACAAAGGTGTTAAAATGGCCATGCTCCTGTAACTTTTGAATTTAAAAAAAAAAAACTTTTTGCCTATATTGGTAAAATTTTAAGAAGCACTAGTGACTCTTCCCATAAATGCATGTATCTGCCACCTATTTTCGCTGTAAATGGAGAGTCTGCTTGAAAATTAATAGTTAGTACAAGCGATATGCCCAACTCGTAAAAAATTTGAGCCGGTCCCAGCTGGTTTGAGCCGACAGCTCAGTCCGCTTGGATCTTCATATGTAAATAAAAACAACAAAGTGCACTAAGGTTGATCTAAATGTATTCAATATACTCAACTTCATCAAACGGTGTCCACTAAGAAAGCAAGTGTATTGTGACAATATCAAGCCATGTATCTGTCGTATAACATAATTATGCTGGGGGGAAATCCCAAGCCCTCGGCTAAGCCGCTGATAAGCTTTTCTTTCAATATTTCAAGCCGGCTCGCCATTTTTTTTAAACGAACTGGCTCAGCCGACAGCTCGGCTCAGCTGTACCCATCTGTATTAAGTACCAATAATTTTTGCTGTAAATATTGAGTTCATGTCAGTGACTATCATTGGAAATACACAGTTCATAGCGGCCACATTTACAATTATAAAGATTGGAGCCAGAGGCGACTTTCACCATGAATGAAGAGTTCACGTACCAGATATTTACCATAAATAAAAATTCTGCCTGCGACTTTTTCCATAAATTTCACTTTATACATTTAATACATGCACATCTGGTTTTTTTTATGTTACATGTCCTACTTTGCATCACAATCAGTCCTTTCAATGCATGTTTTCATACCGACCACTCTCTGGTACCTCAGTCTATGAAGGGAGTTGGGTATCTGTCGATAATCCATGTCTAAACATGGCTTCAATTCTAACCAAGGCCACAAAAAATGGAAGAAACGTGCAAACTATCACCTTGCCCGATGTTCGAATTCCTTTAATTATGCAGCATACAGCTATGATCCATGTCGCGGCCAGGCAGGCAAGAAGCTCCCACCGTATGCTACCGCTATAGTCCACTCCCTTACTCAACTGCAGAACCTTATTTCTAAAACAAGTCGTCAAATGAAAACGTAATAAAATCACAAAACAGGAGAGTCTTGATATAATCACTAATAATGACATTACACACTTTACATTACTCCAAATTAAGATAATAATCCCATTAAACAATCTAACAGTTCTGACATTAAATTGTATCATTCAAATCATTCAATTTTGAATGACTGGAAATCGTATGGCACAAAACGTACATGTATACCCTGAAAGTGACAAGAAACAAGTATCAACATGTATTGAATTATGAGTGATTATGCTTTACGCCTAATAAAATGTGCACACCAGTTGTGATATGGAGTTTATTGTCTAATTTTGCCAATAGTGTTTCACTAAAACGTTGCAGTGTATTGTATTGAAAACATATTTATTTTGCCAAACTGGATTACCCAATAGCTACTCAGTAGCTAATCGAAGGGTTTTCCAGGACAAACAGATGTACACAGTGTTTGCAAGAGGAGATATATATGTAAAGGCACTGTAGTAGATATGAGATATTATGAGACAAAGCGTCTTGTGCGAACAATAAACAATTGAACAGCTACGAAGATGACATTGTTCAAATCATCAGGGAGATTCGAACTACCAAAAAGCATGATTTCTAATAATCTATCTTCGACTAAGTCTATAGATAAATTCGGGTGTACTCCAGGGGCAAGCACATTGGTAACATATCTCAGTAGTTTTGACTCTTTTTTTATCATAGAGTGGAATAAAGTTAGAACGTCCGAAACGGAGCTGCGTTTAATTAATATTTGAAAAACGATCCCCTGACGTGAGATTACTCAGAATTTCAGGACGGAAGAAAAGTAATTTACATAATTTCGCCTTGAAGACTAGAATGGAGGGGGATGTTTCAATTTCATCGGGTAGGTCACTCCATAGGCGTATAGCAGAGGGTAGAAATGATTTTACGCAGCGGTCAGTCTTACACATGGTTTGTCTAAGCTGGGAGGAGTGTCGCAGCGGAGGAGCTGTTTGAGCAGCTCCGTAGTTTTGAACTATGTCTATAAGGTCGTGGGGTTTTTGCTTATTTAAGATTTTGTACAGCACTACCAATAGTCTATATTTGGATTAGTTCTAAATTTGCCTAAATCTGGTGCTGCCCATCCTTTTCATGGTTGACCGCCCACATCTTGGGACCACTTTCCATGACCCTCAGTTTTTCTGCATAGATTAACATGGGGAACCAGCAAACATAAATTTAACCTCACTATATGTTGCCAAATAAGCATTAAACTTTCATTTTATTACACCTGGGTGTATTTGAAAGATAATAATATGCACTTCCTGTAGATAAAAAGATTGTAATTCAAAAATCATCCTCATTTGCACGGTGAAACTTTCAGGTTCACTGTAATGTAATGGGCTTTGCTGACCCATCTCACCTTAAATGGCATGGGCTGCAAGGTGTCACAAACATGCATCAATGGAACAAAAGACTGTGTGTCAAGAAATTAAAGCAACCCAGATCGCCCATATTTAGAAAATTTACGGCGGGTATTTAATAACTCCCAGCCTGTCTCACGGAGGAGCCTGTCACATGACGAAAATTCCATTGGGCCGGCGCGGATCCTTGCTGCTTCATACTGTATACCTTCTGCCAAATCAGACGCAGCCGTATTCCAAAATTGGGCGGATAATTGTCATAGTAGTAATAAACTTTATTTCTTTCACGAGGATTGGGCAATAGCCATTGGCTAATACAGGGCCCTTTCCTCAAGTACATACAATACCATTAAATACAATATAGCAACAGTAATCCACAATGGAAAAAGACAAATAATGATATGTAAAAAAATGAAAATATTTCGCAATATATAATAAAAAAAGAACATGACAATATGATGTAATAGAACAGGCGCATATAGATGGTTTAAACTATGTAGAAGCCAGTCAAACAAATAAGTATAGTTTCGTTTAAATAGGCACGTATAATTAATCGTCTTCGTCTGAATCAGAATTAACATCAGATTCTTTACCGAATCTTTTTGTTTGGAGAATGAATTTCATTGAAGCATCCATTATTTTGCAGTTACACTCGAAAGACAAATTATGGTGACCGAACAAACAAAGTGACACTTTATCGTTATTAGATAAATTATTAAAATTCAAATTAAGACGACTGGTTTCGAGAGCTGATGAGATTCTAGCCAAGAAATTGTTTCTGGGAAATGTGTACAATGGACACTGCAAAAGAAAATGATAAGTAGTTTCAGAATGATGTCCACAATGACATATTTGCGAGTCTATCAAACGACGAGTATACAGATGTGCATTGAGGGCACTAAAATCCACACTTAATCTATTAATGAGAATGTTTAATTTACGACGCCCATAACGTAGGTGGCCAAGCCTAGAAGGAAAGAATATTTGTTTAACGTACAATTTGAAGACGCTAAGAGACCTGGAGTGGCGAACGAAAAGTGGAAGAGAGTTCCAGATTAACGTTTTAGAGGGGGTAATTAAATAATACGGAAGGACATTGAGGAGCACTGAAGGACATTGAGGAGCACTGAAAGTCATGGGTTATCTCCGACCCCACATGGATAAACGGCCAAGATCAGTGTTGACACGATCACCAGAGGTCTCACGGTTATTAACAATTTCAATGATTCTTGTGTCTTCAGCAAAAAGTCTAATGTCACGATTAATGTCATCAACAATGTCCTTAATATATTTGATTAAAAATAACAGTGGTTCCAGAATAGATCCCTAGGGTACCCCAGCTTCTAAAGATAACCAGGAAGAGTTTTGATCTTGCATGCGAGCCTGGCAAAATACGCCAATCTTGTATTTACATAACCTTCTGGATAATATCAATAGTCTCAGTCTATGTATCATTATTATGAGCATTTGTTAAACTATTTGAGTCATCATCATGATCACATCATTATCATCACAACAATAATAACAACATCAACAAAATTTCCCCAACAACATCAAAGGTAGAAAGCTGCACATGTACGTGCGGCTAGAACGGTACCCAAAGCCCTTAGAATAGTTTAATCTGTCTGAAATTATCAAAGTATATGAAAAAAAACTTACTATTCCAACTGTGGATCTTTTCATACATGCAATAGATTAAAGAATGGCTGTCAAAAATTCAAAGCACATACTGTGCAAATATGCACAGGAAACGTGCATGCTATTTTTTCTTTGTTTGAGTAAATGCGCAATTGCAACCAACATGATTTTCCGAGAGCTTTCGACTTTTGAATGCACGGGATGTATCATTTTACGGAAGTGATGTACGAAAAGAAACCCCCGTCTTTCATCACTGTGCCGTGACTAGCCGTTATATGGCCAAGCTACATTATCTGGTATGTCAGTTGATAAGTCACAGCATTCAACGAAAAGTGAACACAACTGTCATGTTTATGATTCTACTGATGCAAACTGAGCTGTACAGAGACTGTGCATCAACATTTTAGCATATGACAGTAAGGAAGGCCTAAAAGATTATGATTTACGTAGGCGGGCCAAATTTGTGGTAAAACCACAGGTTTCCCTGCACAAATTCAGGACCTTTGAACGATGTACATGTATATGTTTTTTCACAAAAATCCAAATATCTGTTAAAATTTCAGGGAGCCATTGAGACTGCCCAAGCATTGGGGAGGGCATTCAGACTGTCTAAGCATTTGGGAAGGTATTTAGACTGCCTAAGCATTGGGGAAGGCATTGAGACTGTCTAAGCATTTGGGAAGGCATTTAGACTGCCCAAGCATTGAGGAAGGCATTGAGACTGTCCAGGGATTGGGGATGGCGTTGAGACTATCCAAGCATTAGGAAAGGCATTGAAATTATACACGTATTGCGTTCTTACATTTATGTCTTCAGAGCACTGTTGTGTGCCACAGTTCAGACAGCGCAGATCAACCTTGAACAATTGTACGCAAACAAGTTAATATACTCACTCCCAGAATTCCTCAGTTGGCGACAAAATAGTTATATGTGACCGAGAGGCCGTCTGATTTGTATTTTGGTAGCTGAAGTTCTGATGTGTGAAGTTTCCGAGTGTTGTCGATAGATTGAAAGCAGAAATTGGTGTGATGGCCTTGTCAGCACAGGCAGGTGTATTCCACGAATTGTTACAGGTCGCCCAGGGAACGGTCGCTGTGAATGAACTTCCTAAGTAGTACAGGGACCAGGAGGACACCACCCCAATGTAGCTCAGCCAGACTGTATCCATGAGTAGCACCAGATAGCCTACCCCTGTGATAATAATAATAATAATAATAATAATAATAATAATAATAATAATAATAATAATAATAATAATAATAATAATAATAATAATGATGATAATAATAATAATAATAATAATAGTAATAATAATAATAATAATAATAATAATAATAATAATAATAATAATAATAATAATAATAATAATAATAATAATAATTAGAAGCGAGTTTTTGTGGGAAAAACATTATGTATTCCCCGAGCAGGTGCCTGTAACCTGAGGCAACCCCTCTAAGAGGGCTGCCATACATCTGCAGAAAGTTTGACCTTGACCTTTGACTTCAAGATCACCTCTTGGCAAATCTAAGGGAACTCTCACCTGGGTGAATAATGACCAAGTCTGACGGACTTCAATCATACCCATTTGAAGATGTGGGAAGGAAACTATTTGATATATTTTCCAAGGCACTGTGACCTTGACCTATGACCTGAGAGTCATCCACAAACATATGAAAAATAAAAATTCCCAAAATCTATGGAGTGTCTGTACCAAACGTATCAAGTGAATCTTTCTTATTGCTTCAAAGAAGTCAAAATGTGAATAACCATTGCAGACCCCATTGACTTGCATAGTAATTAATATGAGTGCAAAATTTGACAAAAAGAAAAAAATACAAAAAACCATTGGAGTATGACCATTGGCTATATGTTATTACTTGGGAATATTTCCCAAATCCATTGTTTATCTGTGCCAAAATAGGACGCAATAAGTCAAGAGGGGACAGACATTTAAAGGAAATAAAATATACGGCAGCGACGGCGGAGACGGCAAATAACAGCAATAACAACAATAATTGGAATGGAATCAGAGATTGATGGATTTGTGCCCCATCGCCTCATTTTTAGCCTCGCTAATCTCAGGTCTCATTTTGGAATGACTGTGATCATGAACAGCAAAAAAATTAAGGACATGCGAATTATGGCCAGGACACGAATAGTGGAGTTAGCTAAACGTGTGAAGTGTGTTCGGTAAAACACAAACTTAAACGCCAAGTTTTTGTGTCGCACCACACTACTGAGAGTAGCGGTAATCATCTCCCCACACGTTATGCAGCAACGCCCTGTGGATACGGAATGATTGTGAACCTTGCGTCGTTTTCAATTTAATATTGCGTTATTATGTGAAGATAAAGAGTGTTATTTTCGAAATGATAAACGAGTCGTGCAAACATAAACATAGAGTACACAGCAATATTGTCATTTGAATATTGAGGGTATTTACCATAAAATTATAATGTATATTGCAACCATTAAAAGGAGAGACCAAAAGTTAAGTGTTAACGTCATTTATTTTGTACATATCTTGTCTCCTTTTCTTCTTTTCAATTTTAAGTCTATTGTTATTATTTTCTTTTCATATGAGCTAGGGATTTTATTAGGGCTATGCCGTCCTTCCCTGCTGTTTTCTTTATGAATAAAAAGAGCTTCAACTAAGTGTCAAGTAATGGGAAAAAAGAAATCTTTTTCAAATCTTTTTGTGTTGTGTGGAAATTTTTTAATTTCTATTATGTGCTTCTATGATCCAACAACTTGGTCACATGAAAAATTGTCGTTTCCCTACCTTTGAACAGTGGACAAACACTCCAGCAGGCGATGAATCCTTTACCTGAATACTGGCCCAGAGTGGACTCCAAAAATATCAGGGGGATGGCACACACAATAATAAAGAAAATGTATGGGATGAGGAAGGCGCCTGGAAAAAAAAAACAAGATATCTCTGTCATCCAAGTCGCATTTAATGCTGAGGCATCTTCCTGAAATAACACTTCACATTGTCTAATATTTCAGTTCTTCTTAGCGGGTTACATGACGTTCATAAGCTTTGGGAGGAGTCTGCTATTTTCAGAATTCTTGATATTAAATGTGTAGTCAAAACGTTTGGTGGTTGTATCGAAGATTCTTATTTTACATGTGCCAAAAATGTGGGATTGATTATTTTCTCACATGTAGCAACATTTCATTCGTATTCAAAACATTTGAGTCACCAGTCCATTTGAATATTTTACTTTACGTTTTTTACTTACAGTTTTAGATCAATGAACCCAAAATCTTTTGTTTTTGTGTGTTTAGATGACAAGGATACTCCATTCAACAATTGAAGTGTGTCGTTGATAACGCAAGCCCCGCCACGTGACATCTACTGACTTATCAGACAGGATAGGAGGTGTAAAATCTTCCTTAAAGAGTGGTTTTATGTGTTTAAGGTGCAGCTGAATACGAGACTAGATTTTTGGATAATCTAGTAGAATGTATTGATAGTGGGATTAACAATTTTGTTCTTAAATGTTGAACTTACCTCCCCCGTTGCGCATGCACAAATATGGGACCTCCACAAGTTGCCAAGTCCCACGCATCCTCCCAGTGCACAAAGTATGTATTCCAGATGTCGGGCCCACGTGACGTTTTTTTCTCCAGAGGCATCATCATGATCAGCCACTTCAAACTTTGCTGTTAGTGCTGTGCCTTCAATCTGTTTTAATTGTGGAATTGAAAGTTACTATTGTGTCAGCGTCTTTTATTCTAATTGTCGCGGTTGCCTATGCCATGGGCATCAAGGTTCCCTGAGACCGTAGCTTCTTAGTTAATCTAACTAAGTATTAGAGTTAAGGTGAGTATTTGTAGACCAACACTCAAATTTGCTTCAAATGATAGGGAGGCACATCCAATACATGTTGAATCTTCCGCAGCTCTCTCTCTCTCTCTCTCTCTCTCTCTCTCTCTCTCTCTCTCTCTCTCTCTCTCTCTCTCTCTCTCTCTCTCTCTCTCTCTCTCTCTCTCTCTCTCTCTCTCTCTCTCTCTCTCTCTCTCTCTCTCTCTCTCTCTCTCTCTCTCTCTCTCTCTCTCTCTCTCTCTCTCTCTCTCTCTCTCTCTCTCTCGTGTTGCAGCCAAACTATTGTCTCAGGCTGGACTTCGGGCAGGACAGAGTAGTTCTGCGCATGACAAGAATGCATTGAATGGTTCTCTGTCTTTTAACAGATTCCGTTTGACGTACAACAATTGCGCCGCCGGTTAGATACTTCAGAGACATGAATATATATCCACATCTGGTTGTCATATTTTTATCTTTAGGTGCAACAGAAGAAATTGTGTGTGCAGAATAAATGCAGGGTCATTCCATTCCCTGCAGACCTAGACTGCCTTTAGAAAAGTTAGCTATATACACTTGCAGTCTTCTGCTATTAACCAAAATCACTTCAACATTATAAGTTTGCCTTATCATTATAATATTCAAATGAGATAATATATAAAAAATGACGCAAAATGTCATTCAGACACGAAATAACCCAGTGACTTTCAGTGACCTTGACGTGCAAGTAAATGCGTATTATACCCCTACACCTTGACTCAAAAGAGTTCAGTACTTGATTAGGTGTAATTTCGAAGTAGAAGCTGAAGACGTTTTTCCAATTTTATCGAGGAAGCATCCTGTACAGAATCCTCATGCGCATATTGAGAAACCATACACATATTGCCACATGAAAATGCAAATGGAAATTTGATGAAGCTGGAGCAATAATTGTTAAGATATCAAGGCAACGTTGTCCCTCGGCCGTCTCTCGCCCTACCTCCAAGGTTAAAAATGAATGAACACTTCAGAAATCATAAGAGACCGTCATTTCCCATGACCTTTTATCTATCTCAAGGTGCATCTCAGGTTAAATATATAAATGGTGAGGCGCTGGTCAGTCGCACTTGCGATATTGTTGAGATATAATGACTATCACAAAACAAGAGAGCTGTGTGAACAGCACTTGCTCAGCTGACCTAGAGATTCATCACACTAGTGGCTCTGTGAACTTGGGAAGGATCAAGGTCACCCATGCACAGAGTAAGTCTGATCTTTATGGAAGAACACTAACATGTGCAACATCAAGGTCCTACTTCAAGTAGTTCTCAAGTGGCAAGTCAGCTGAGCTAACCCCCCCCCCCCAAAAAAAAAAGCAAGAAAAAAAATATCAAGAAATGCATGCCGTTTGTGACCTTGAGAAAGTATGTCATGGTAATCATATCATGCAATAAGAAAGTTACACATATTTGCGGCATGTTTGGTATTGTTTGCTATATTCTTCCTCAACATGCTTAATTAAGTGTCCTTTTCCTACTTCAGTACTTAGTGACCTTGAAAATAGGTCAAAGTCCCTTATAATTTTGCGACGTATAACTATCGACCTAATGGATAATTGGTGTAAATGTTGTAGTTCCATCTCAATTTATTATTACAAACATGAATTTCAATGTAATTTTTTATACCTCTCATAGTAGCTTCAACAATATCACCAGTGGTGCTACCATGATTTCCCATGAAAATCTTGCCTATAAAATGTTCCTGTAGTGGTACATAAGTATATGTATACAAGTTCAGACGTGAGGACCATAAAAAAAATGAACAAAATTATAGAAGGGCACTCCCTCCATGACCTTGATAAGTAGGTGAAGGTTATCCAAATTATGCAGTATCAACTTTCTACATATGATCCATATTTGCCGTGTATTTAGTATCATAAGCCCCGTTCTCAAAATACTGAATTTCGAGTCCTTTACTAAGTTCTTCATGACCGTAAAATGGGTCAAGGTCACCAAAAATTTCATAAAATTTGACGTTTGGCCTAATGCATATTTGTTGTAATTTTTTTAGTTCTGGCTTAAGTTATTATCCAAAAATGATTTTATAACGCTTTCGCTACGTATGCTGTTATGTCCAATAATTACCACCATGACTCAACACCTCATAGACTTTTGTCTGCATAATATTCCCCGTACTGGTATATGGACGTGTGTCCACAAATTCAGATGCAATGACCATCACAAGAAAATACTTTTCCGTAATGTGTTTCCTCTGTGGTTTAAAGAAAGTTTGTCAAGGTGTCCTGTACTATTCAATATTCAGCTTCCACACATGATGCACATTGTTGTGAAATTTGTAATAATGAATCTCCAACACTTTGCTCAGCACTAAATCATATTTTCGGTTCACCTATAGGTGGCCCCACTGGTATTGTTCAGATTATACATAATTGCCTCCAGAACATTTTCACCAAATCTCATTTGCATTCCTTGAAAATCAAACACACAAGCTAGAGCATTTTCAATCTGTCCACTTCTTGACTCCTCTGCGTGATCCATAACATGGCGCCACCATGACCAGAAGAAACCAATTTTTTTTTAATGAAATATGTCCAAAAATTTAAAGGGGATGACTTAAAAATTGTAGATGCTATTGAGTTGACAAGCAACGGCATGAGTGATTGCATAAGCTTTTTGACCTATGGTCAGCAGAGCTAAATATAATCCAAAGAATCACGTTTTTCATAGGGTTCAGGTCCATCACAAATTACATTTCTTTCAGAAATTTGGTGAAGCAGCGGTCAATCCGCTAAGAACTATAACGGTAACGCCACACCCTGGGATGCCCAACACTGAATTGGATACACACTCTTTGATGAATTGAGTAAAACTTGAAAATTGTCATCAAAAGTTCTGCTGCCTGGCAACTCAGGAGACCAGACCAGGTTCTCAGTTAATATAGTCAAATATAAATACCTTCGATTGCATACTAGCACCAAAGTTTACAGATACCAGAGTATACCTGTTCTTCCAAGGCTGGATAACTGTTACTTTTCTCCGTCGGCATGGCGCAATGAATCCTTCAGCAGGTTTTTATAGCACGTTTGGGTGAGTGGCGCCGAGATCAGCTCTGGATCTGACGAAAGTACAAGAGCGTCAAGGTATTAGAAACAAGGCTCTCTGAATAGAACTTAAGTATATTGATGACTCATTCATGGCCAAGCCTCTCCGATTGCCTGTTGCATCTGTGGCATTTGTGGCTGTTTAGATTTTGATTCTTTGCTTAGGTCTGATGAAGCCCATACACCAAAATTTCCACCATCGGAAATGTCTTTCCTTTATTTTCTCCGCTGACAGAGACCAAACTAAATATCTCTAAGCTGTACTTCGGAAACTGGCTGGCTTCAAACTTTTGAAATATATGGCATCACAGATCACACGATCTCCTGTATCTGACGTGGTATTGGAAACAGTAACAATACAACAATGACTTATCGGAGTGCACTGAAATCCGGGCCAATCAAGGGGACTTAAAGCCAAAATAAACCTCCCTAAAAGCCGTTTTTCAGAGGAAACTTTTTCTAACTTGAAATATTTTGATAGAAACATTATACAGGTAAGATCAGCGGAACAAAAAGCTATGGTGTTTGATAGCGTCAACAGCTATCCTCAGCACGCTTTGGGTGCAATGCACCAAAAGCGGGCCGAGAAAAGCTGTTGACTCAGTCTAAAAATGCGGCACTGAAAGAGTTAAATTTCTGTGATCTATATGTCACACATATAAAGTATCACAGCAAAACTGTGGCAGTAAATACCCACGACCACCAACAATCAATAAAAGAACTGCAAACACTGACATTGCAGTGCTCTACTGAAATATTGATAAGTTGCCTGGGACGACACAGTGTCACCACTGTTTCCATATGGGGTTAAAAGTTGGCGAACATGGCCGACGCGTGCGTTCAGGCAAAAATCGAACAACACTGAATTTCATTGTATCATAACTTTTCTTCTGCTGCTCTGATTAGCATTATGCTAAATCACAATATTCCTATCCTCAATGGGCTTTGTAACAAATAAAGTATTTTGTATGGTTTGCCTCGGCTTTGAATGTCCCTGGGTCTTAACATTCGGTGACCACTTAACTGCTGAAATGCTTACTGGCGCATGTTTGGAGAATTTGTGCCTGATCGTATCAGCAGTGATAATTATGGGGGCTGCAGGTCGCTTGATTTACTGGTGGCCGCGAAAACAAATGCACTCGTCAAAAGTCACCGCACACACGTGAGAGAATGGTTAAACAGGGCCCTGGTGAAGTCAGTCTTTCTGTCTATCAATCTATCTATCTTTTTGTCCATCCATCCATCTCTCCATCCATCCACCTGCGTGCATACCCGTCTGTCTGATAGTCTAGCTAGCAGGAGAAAATTAACATTTTGACTCCAAATAATACCACCTTTCAGACAACAAAATTTCTGATGTATATATATTGTATGGACCAAAAGACAACTTACGTGTCCGCGATGACAATCTTTGTCAAATCGCCCTCTTTTGCTGTCAGGGTGGATGATTACAATCATGCAGTTTTCTTACTTTTCAATTTTTACTTCCACCAGTTTGTCGATTAAATTGTTCAAAGCTAACTGCCGCTAGCGTAGAAATGATAAGGATACTAGATTCCTGTTCCTTGTAAGGAGATCTTTCATACAAGCACTACCATGCCTATAGTTCCAGATAATATAATGACCGGGTCAACAGCTTTCCTCGGCACGCTTGGGGATTGCACCTAAAGTGCACCGAGGAAAGCTGTTGACTCAATCTCTAACTTGGCACTGAAAGGGTTAAATTATAACTCCAAGAAGATGTACCTTCTTTGTGTGGCATACACACAGCATATACCTAATTTGCATCTCCCCAGTTAAATTAAAGGTTCAATGGCTCCTTAAGCAAAGCACATGTTTTACCTTCTTGTTCACGTTTTATCTGCTGTCAAACTCTTTGGGAGTTCTATGGCAAAGATGACGTGTCCTTCATTCTGAAATTATGTCACCGTGGTGGAGTTATACCCAACAACTCCGAAATAGTCATTCAATTGAAACAAGACTGCCTTTATAAGGGAGCCTGAGCCGGCGAAACTATTATAAACCCGAAGTTCCATTCGTTCACATTTACAAAAACCAATGTATTCTCTGCCAACTGAAAAGAGAAGAAAGAAGAAAACGGTTAGTGATCGTTGGAGGTCGACGTGGTGTCATAAGTGTTATACCTTCGTCAAAACAACAGTTTATACCTTTAAGAGAAGCACATTCCCCTTAAAGTTTATTGTTAAACAGACACAATAAAAGAGAATAATCGCCCGTAGTAACTTTATAACCGCCTTTGTTTCCTATAGCTTGGAGCATAAACAACACCCAGAACTCACAGTCGCTTGTCACACGCGCACGAACCATGTCTCAAAAGCTGAGTAAGCAACAGTATTTCCTGGCTGAATGTCTTGGGGTTCACATGGGAGGCTCGCTTAGATACATGATCTAAGCAAGATCGGCCAACTTTTGTCAAACCCATTTGGATTTAACTTACGGATAGAAGACGAAGAAGAGGAGCTAGAAGAAGAAGAAGAAGAAGAAGAAGAAGAAGAAGAAGAAGAAGAAGAAGAAGAAGAAGAAGAAGAAGAAGAAGAAGAAGAAGAAGAGAGAAATAAGAGGAAGAGGAGGAGGAAGAGAAACAAGAAGAGGAGGAGGAAGAAGAAGAAACAAGAGAAGCCAAACGGAAGAAGAAGAAAAAGAGGAAGAAAAGAGGAATGAGAGGAAGAAGAGGAGGAAGAGAGACAGGAGGACGAGGAAGTAGGGGAACAGGGAAGAAGTAAGAGGAGGAGGAGGAGGAGGAGGAAGCAGAAGTAGAAGAAGCAGAAGAAGAAGAAGAAGAAGAAGAAGAAGGAGAAGAAGAAGAAGGAGAAGAAGAAGAAGAAGAAGAAGAAGAAGAAGAAGGAGGAGGAGGAGGAGGAGGAGGAGGAGGAGGAGGAGGAGGAGGAGGAGGAGGAGAAGGAGAAGAAGAAGAAGAAGAAGAAGAAGAAGAAGAAGAAGAAGAAGAAGAAGAAGAAGAAGAAGAAGAAGAAGAAGAAGAAGAAGAAGAAGAAGAAGAAGAAGAAGAAGAAGAAGAAGGGGCCTGACATTAGATATAAGTATAACCACTTAATTTTACAGGTTCTTCCTTCTATTTTTAATGCCGATTGGTGATTTTTTTTTAAACTTCAAATGAAACATACGTGTCTCTACGTAATAGCAGGGCAATATGTCAGCATCATGTTATGTGTTCCCATGTACGTAAATTGGTTGTTAAATAGTATATCATATTCAATGAAACACGGGGCTGTTTATGATTCGAACACACAGAGTTCATACCATGTTTTAACAGAATAATATGTTGAAAGTAATGGGCTGCTTTGTAGCTTTCAAACAAGTTATTTCTATTTTTTTCGGAGAGAATATATTTTGCCAGGAAAACCAACATCTCTGAATATCCGAGTAGGTATGACTATTGTAAGAAATATGATCTCAGGTGAAACATTAGAGAGCACGGGCACGATAAGCTACCAGTATAAATACCACATGTACTTCTAGGGTCAAAGATATAAGATCACAATAGCCTGATAGATGGTTAGACAGTTATAAATGTAGAAAAATGGAAGGAGGATGTAGCTTACCGATGTGTTGCAAAGAAAATCAAAACATTTATCCCATGCATCTGTGGTCCTGAGTAGCCGCGGATGGGCCATTCAGCACCGTGGTCTCTGAAGTTATTAGAGACCTTTTGCAACGCCTGAGTTTTTCGAGGACGATGCCGCAAACCCCCAGCGAGGGATTTTCTGGTCAATGATCCATGCCAGGTGCAATTTCACAGAGAGACGTGTCGATGGCGAAATGGCGTTCGCCATACGAGGAACACTTTCTGCACTGATTCCGCAATTTTTATATGATACCTTATGTACACATGCTGTTTATCAACTGTGGTGCATTTCTTTAGTAAAGGAAAAGTGGTAGAATATATAGGGTCTATACTGATAAATTCAAAATGTTTGCATGGGAAAGACTTCCGTTTGTCATTGAGGTTTAAGTAATCAGTGCAATCATAGAATGAAGTATGCGGTCAGCAATGGAAGTTAAGAAAAACATGTCTGCCAAGGATCCAGGGCAGATGATGTTTCCCATTTTGATACAATTTTTTTTTTAAAGTACGCATAATTTTCCATCGGTCACTTATCGCGTTGGAAATTCGCTGTTTACAATTTTATGTTCCTGATACAGTCTGCTCCACGATCTTCCTATTCTAAATTCTGATATCGGAATATAATTCATGCTGCTTGCTATGGGCACAACGGTTTCTTTCATGCAGAAAGGATGTATACATACATACATACATACATACATACATACATACATACATACATACATACATACATACACATATATACACACGCACATACATACGTACATACGTACATACATACATACATACATACATACATACATACATACATAATGCCAATTATTTGTTTGTGTGTGAAAAGAGACATGTTTTACCAAATATTCTTTCTTTCTTTGGCCATATATTTCTGTCGTCGATAGACGGTGTAAACTTTGTTCTGCTCATTTTCTACAGTTGAAGGTGCAAAAATAGAAGGCATCGTGTGTGTGTGTGTGTGTGTGTGTGTGTGTGTGTGGAAATATCATAGAGTAGTATTTCAGCAACTTGAAGGTCATAAAAAGTTTCTATGCAATACCTGGAACATGCGTTTGCTACATACATCACTCACATGTAATTATGAACATGCAGAATGAGCAATGAAATAATTTTGATCGATAGACCATATCATCTGGTCAGAGAACACAGATATTTTGACCTTGGGTCCTTCCGTTGGCCAACAACGCAAGAAATTGTGTCCTTCCGTACTGCCAAGAACGATAACGTAACCTAAATTTCACGAGGAAGTAAAAATAGGCATGATTAAGTTGTGTCACAAGAGTCAACCAGTTCCATGGATCCCCCATGCATTTATTTTAAATTTTGGTAATACTACTAAGCACCTATTTTTTGGTTGTTTGTATCATTTCACAAGTCTTACATAAGCAATTTAAAATGTGACTTGGTATTTAAAGACATACAATTAAAAACGCAGTGTAACTAAATGCTTTCTTCACATGATTCATACCTGCCGCGTTGGCTCCTCGTCTGCTCACGTGGTGGTTTGTTCCAGGTGAGTCACGGGTGATTTCTCGGGGCAACCCATTTTTCACAACCCGCGTGCTGACCACACGCGGGTCCAGCAAAAGGTGTCTACTGCCGGTCCACAGGCTGGCGCTGTGCGCGCTATCGATCAACACTCCTTCAAATTATTTTGTCTGATGGCGATGAAAACTTACTTTATCGTTAGACTACAGGATTTTTTTTTCAAATTATGGCTACTACGGACTACACATACACGAAACAAGATATGTTTGTAAAACATAGATGCCCCCCGCCCTCATTACCCTTGCCCTCGCTACCCCATTGATAGTGGTAGATGGGGCACTTGTGACCTTACAAAATTAGTGAAGGTTGATCATACATCAATGTCACATATCTTTAAAATTTAACATAGCCCTTAAAAAACGACTAAAAACCTGGACAATATAAAAGTTATAGCTGTAAAATTAGTCATCATTTAGAAACCATATTCAGCAAAGTGGCTTTATGACCTTGGAAATTAGGGCAAGGTCACTCATTTTCACTTGACCTTCAGTTATTATGCAAAAACCATAGGAACTCTACTGTCTGTGTGTGACCCTCAAAACTGGGTCAAGGTCACCCATCTACAAACTCAAACTAACCTTATAGGCAACCATAAAGCTGTGCACTATAAAAGTGCTACCTCTAAAATGCAAGTTATCATGCAGCAACAGTATTCAACCAAATAGCTCTGTGACCTTTGAAATTAGGTCAAGGTCACCTATCTTCAAACTTGACCTAGCCCTGAATACGGACAATTATCCAGTGCAAAATAAAAGTCCTAGTTTAAAAACCTCTTCAGTTATCATGTGGAAACCAAAGTTTACTCAGGCACCACTGTGACCTTGGAAATTATATCAAGGTCACCAAACTTTAAACATCTTCTAGCCCCTAGCAAGAACTATAGACCTGTTAAGTATCCCAGTCCAAACTTTAAAACTTCTTGAGTTATTGTGCAGAAACCACAGGAGTTCTACAATCTCTCTGTGACCCTGAAAACCGGGTCAAGGTCACCCATCTTCAACCTAGCCCTTACAGAGAAACATAAAGCTGTGCAATATAAAAGTTCTAGCCCCAAGGTATAAGTTATCATGCAGAAAGCACGAAACCATATTCAGTAAAGTGGCTCCGTGACCTTTAAAATGAAGTCCAGGTCATCCATCTTCAAACTTCGCCTAGCATCAAATATGGACTATAATCCTGTGCAATATAAAAGTCCTAGCTTAAAAACCTCTTCAGTTATTGTGCAGAAACTAAAGTTACCTCAGGTACCACTGTGACCTTGGAAATAAGGTCAAGGTCACCCATCTTCAAACTTTGCCTAGCTTTTGACTAGAATGATACACCTGTACAGTATCAAAGTCCTAGCTTAAAAACTTCTTGAGTTATTGTGCGGAAACCACAGGAATTCTACAATCTCTCTATGACCCTGAAAACTGGGTCAAGGTCACCCATCTTCAAACTCAACCTAGCCCTTACAGAAATCCATAAAGCTGTCCAATATAAAAGTTCTAGCTCCAGGGTATAAGTTATCATGCAGAAAGCATGAAACCATATTCAGTTAATGGCTCTGTAACCTTTCAAATGAGGTCAAGGTCATCCATCTTTAAACTTCGCCTAGCCACAAAAATGGACTATAATCCTGTGCAATATAAAAGTCCTAGCTTAAAAACATTTCATTTATTGTGCGGAAACCACAGTTACCTCAGGTACCACTGTGACCTTGGAAATCAGGTCAAGCTCACCCATCTTCGAACTTTGCCCAGCTTTTGACTAGAATAATACACCTGTACAGTATCAAAGTCCTAGCTCAAAAACTTCTTGAGTTATTGTGCAGACACCACAGTCTACCGACCGACCGGCAGACCGACCGACAAGTGCAACGCTATATGCCCCACCTTCTTCGAAGGGGGGCATAATAAGCAGAAAACAACACTCGTGAAAGTGTCTGGCCGATTATACGTGCATGGAACTCGCGCACCAGTCGAGCGGAACGATACACCCGGTGGCCCGACTTCGACAGGCTGCACCTCTAAATCCCGCCTCTGCGAGCCACGCAGAATTACCGCCAAGCTCTCACACGCCTGTAGTTTCATTGTTAAGGGCTAATGTTACACTAAAACTGTTAAGTACCGATGGCCGTTATTGTAAATACCGGATATACCTATCCATGGCAAGAGGTCACTCCAGCATTGGGCCCTGTATCAGAGCTGGACTCAAATCAAAATCTTTGAAAACCTTGGTTTGGGTAAATTGAAAATCCCATGATCAATACGTATTTTATACATGTATACATGTAAACACACATACATACGTATGCACTCATACATAGACACACACACACACACATAATGCATACATATATACATATCTGCTATATGAATTGGTTATCATAAAAGAAAGACACCGACAAAAAAATTGAGATAAATGCACATACCCGCTACACACACACGTGTGTGTGTGTGGGTGTGTGTGTAGGATGTGTACTAAATCTCCATGTTAACTTAATATTTGGAATTTAAACATACGTATTATGGACAAAGTTACAGGTAACGTTTGTCTTTCCTTGATCATGTTGTTGTTTTGTACCCTCGTGTTTGTGCTCGAGGCGAAAAAGAAACGAGAGAATTTATAACAAAATAATGCCAAACTGTTTTCACGTACATATTTTGTAGCTGGCTTATTGTTTGATAAAGTACCTCAACGTGACTATACGTAGGGACAGTAATAAACATTCCGCTCACTTACATATACACAAAATTCGAGGGAATATGCGATTATTCGCTAGCAATGTATCGCAACACAGGAGTAACTGATGGTTCACTGTGACGCGATGCTGTACAACACAACATATGCATTCCGGTGAAGCCAGGTTGGTTTTAACGTATTTATTGACGTGGTAAATGTGATGGTTCGGGACCCGGCCGCTCCGCGGAAACATACCAAGTATATTTTCTGTGCTCCTTTGACGCTGGTGCACGGGTCCGTTAGAAACAGGGAGTGATTATAATTGGGTGACAGTAGATTGCCGATGTAAGAAACAGGTAAGGAGAGGGAGGGGATCAAAGTGGGTGTGCTACATAAAGAAGGACACAGATAGGACGAGATACAAAGCGAGACTTTCACAAGTTTTAGATGATGGAAGAGACACGGGTTGATACAGAGTCAGTTTACTTTCAAGCCATGTCTGATGATTTGAGGAGAAGGGACTTTTGATAATGCCAAAAACAGTACGTAGAAAGAGAGTTACAAGTGACAAGAAAGGGTATAGCATTGATGTTGAGAAAGCGGGCAATGGATAGAGCACGTCGGAGACTAGGTAGAAGGAGAAGAGAGGAGAGAGAGAGAGAGAGATCGGTCCCTCGAGAGATGTGCATATGAGGAATGAAGAAAGTAAATGACATGAAGGCAGACAGAAGGACAAAGCTCAATGAGGGAATGACAAGAAGGGTAATGGCAAGTGGGGCAGATTCGTTAGCAATGTTTTCGAAACAGGTTTATAGGAGGAAGAAAGTTCCTACTAATAGACTCACAGAGGAAGAATAATAGAAGGAGAGGAGGAGATAAGTGATGCACTACAGGAGCACTGGGAAAAGGTAAATAATTCACAGTGGGGTGCAGGAGAACCGTCAATGGTCAGGTCTCAAGTTAGACAAGATAGATGGGACCAGAAGTTGTGTAAGGGGGTAAGGGCGACAGAAGTCGCTTTTGCAGTGGATTACACAAAGCTTGGGAAATTCCCATGACTGGATAGTGTTTGAAAACAACAAAGTATGCAGTGGCTCGTTGACAAAGTTTTACAGACGAATGAATCACCAAAGGAATGGAGGAAATCGAGGATAACGTACAACCCAAAGAAGGAGTCAGTTGAGCAGCTTGATCAGTGTACAGGAATAGCAACAGCATCAAATATTAGAGATTTGTGCACGTGTGATGTACAAAAGAGGGGGGGGGCAAGGGTATTTTCGTGACTCGTGATCCTATCTTTTTATTTTCGTGATCTGTGAAACAATCAAATTATTTTCGGGATTCGTGATTAAACCATTGCTCGTGAATCGTGAATATGCACATAAGCTGAATAATTTTTCCTGTGAACTGTGAAAACAATTTTTTTCCTGTGAATTGTGATAAAGACCCCCCCCCCCCTTGCCCCCCCCCCCCCTCAAAAAAGACTGGAGAGGGTAGTTGAAAGAGACGGTATGCTCGGAAAGATCCTAAATGGTTTCCGGCCAGGCAGAAGAGTTGTTGATCATGTTTTTACCTGTCTCAAATACTCAAAATTGCAAGAGAGAACAGAAGTGTGTTATGTCATTTTTTGATATCGGAAAAGCATACGATTGGGTAGAGAGATGCTTTGTGGGCAAAAATGTAAGGGTTAGTCTTTGGGAGAAGATTTTTGTATGCAGATGTATAATGAAACTGGGGGGAGGGGGGGAGATCGAAGAAGAAGGAACAGAACTGTGTATTCGGTAGCAAGACAGAGTTTTATCCCCTAAATTGTTCGCTTTGCATTTACGTGAGTTGGGTGAACAGTCGTTAGAGAGTGGAAGAGGTGATTTTAAAATCTATTATCGGGGATATAGTCTTGGAGCATATTAAGGGTCATCGATTTTTTAGCCTGGTTTGCTACCTGGTAGGTCTACAATAACCCAGTCATTGGAGTTTAGAAGAGTTGACAAGTATAATGGAAAATGATGAGTGCGTGTATATTCTGTATTGTGATTTCCAGAAGGCATTTGTTAAAGTACATCGCATGTAAGTCGGATTGTGCACTTCTTCATCTGAACATCAACGCAATATTTAAGTAGTCTTAAGAGTGGCAGTTGCTCTGCCACCCAGAAAAATGTCACATTTTGCATCTTGGGAAAAACTGGTAAACGAAACCTATATCATGGCTTCAGAGGACAAATCTGGCTGTGGCAAGACAGGCAGGGGCTGTGGGTATGCCGAGTGTGAGATGCAGCAATGGGTATTTTTATGTCTGTGTGCCAACACAGACATATTGTTTTTCTTTCTTTCTTTCTTTCTTTCTTTCTTTCTTTCTTTCTTTCTTTCTTTCTTTCTTTCTTTCTTTCTTTCTTTCTTTCTTTCTTTCTTTCTTTCTTTCTTTCTTTCTTTCTTTCTTTCTTTCTTTCTTTCTTTCTTTCTTTCTTTCTTCCTTTCTTTCTGAATATTGTTTTTCTTTCTTTCTTGCCTTTCTTTCTTTCTTTTTTTCTTTCTTTCTTTCTTTCTTCTTTCTTTCTTCCTTTCTTTCTGCATATTGCTTTTCTTTGTTTCTTTCTTGCCTTTCTTTCTTTCTTTCTTTCTTTCTTTCTTTCTTTCTTTCTTTCTTTCTTTCTTTCTTTCTTTCTTTCTTTCTTTCCGACTTTACATTTGAAAAGTATTATACATTTTATGTTCGGAACGAGCAGGAGTCGAACCTGCAACTTTTGGCACCAGTCGCCTAGCTGAAATGGGAAACGCACATATACACTCCACCAAATCCCCATTCTTCAAAAAGTGGTTCAATGGAGTTAGTTATGTGCGAGTGCCATATCAACACGGTTATGTAGTATATTTACTGAGTTGGCATTTATTTCCAGAATCGGGGACTTAAATCCACCAGCATTAAGGAAATGCCGAAAATATATATTTTATGTTCGGAACGAGCGGGATTCGAACCTGCGTAGAAAATCCAAACTTGGCACAATTACACTTCAATAGATGAAGTCTCGCCTTTTTATAATGACAGGTCATGCTTTTCAAAATTTTGCAAATTAGGGCTAATTAAAGTTTTAAATCTTCAATATCTTACATACTATAATAGATGTGGTTCCGAGTGTATAGGAGTTCAATCATAGCAAGGCAAAGGTCATATCTCATGCCAAGATCATATCAAGGTCAAAGGTCAATTTTAGGACAAAACGTCATTTTAAAGGTCAAGGTTCACTTCAGGCAGAGGTCATCTCAAGGTCAAAGGTAATTTCAAGGTCATAGGCCACTTTTGATGGTGGCTTTCTTCTAGGCATAACTTGGTCAATTTTAATGCAATTTAGATCATGTTGGGCTCCCATTGTAGCTATTGTAACACTGCACATTATTAAAACTTACATGTGACCTCTAAAGGTCAAAGGTCAAGGTCATTTGGACCATTGAAAGTTTCATCCAGCCATAACTTGACCAATTTTCATCCAACTCTAATCATGCTAGACTCAAATTGTAGGTATTGCAACACTGTACATTTTTGTAAGGATACATTTTTGTAAGGATAACATCTAAAGGGCAAGGGTCTAGGTCATTTGGCCCTTTGAAAGTTTCATCTTGCTATAACTTTGTACATTTTCATCTGATTTGGTTCATGTTGGGCTTAAACTGTGGGTATTTTAACACTGTACATTTTTGCCATATACATGCGACTTGTACAGGTCAAAGCTCAATGTCATTTTGACTTTAAAATTTTCATCCAGCCATAAGCTTAATGGAATGTGAAGTACCAAAGGATAAAAGTTGTTGCATTAATATTTGCAACTTTTGAAGGCACACAGACAGATTTGCTAGGAAGCAAATGTTCTTTTCTAGTTTTTAAGTGCTTCCTGGTTTCATGACGCAGCCAACAAGCCGCACGCCACAGCAGATTACTAGTCCCCAATCTGGGACACTTTGAACTCCGAATACAGTACTTGTACTGAATTAAAGCCAATGTACTGGGCCGTGTCAATGATGGCGTTCATGCATACCGGCCTCTACTGACCCATTTTTTTTGGTGTTTTTTTTTTTTTTTTTTTTTTTTTAAGGACGGGGATTTGGTGTAGTGGATATGTGCACTTCTCTTTTTCGGCTGGGTGGTGTACTGGGCCGTGTCAATTATGGCGTTCATGCATACTGCCCTCTGCTGACCCATTTTTTTTTCACTTTTTTTTTTTTTTTTTTTTTAAGGACGGGGATTTGGTGTAGTGGATATGTGCACTTCTCTTTTTCGGCTGGGTGCCTGGTGCCAATGGTTGCTGGTGAGTTGTCACCCAGCCGTTCCTAGGTCACAAAGCATGCAAATCACAGTCGGTTATTATTGATAAAATAACAACAATTAGGAAGGTGGACACTGCTTTTTAAAATCTATTGGTGACATCAATGGTTCTCATCGTTTTCCTTTCATTACTTACTTTACATTACGTTTGGGTCACAGCAGCATAAAGGAAGACGATTACCAACGTAATACAACTGCACTTGCTAGATTGAGCCTAGAATGGGCAACGGAAGGAAGGGGAGAGAAGTAGCCCTTATAAGGGCTCCCAAGACCCTGGCTGTGGCAACACAGGCAGGGGCTGGTATGCCGAGTGGCCATCTGGTTCTTGACCTTGTAAATTGACACTCAAGTTTGTTCTTGAACTCTGCTAAAGATTTAAAATTTTTGCATCAATAGGTAACTGATTCCAAGGTCTAGTTGTAGAAGGGAAAATGCTTTATTTAATATCTCAGTTCTCGCTCCAAAATAACGGATTATATTGTAGGATATTGCCTTTCGAAGTTTTGATTTTCAGGACAGATAATGCTTAATCAATTCGGAATTGAAGTTTTAAGCATTTGATATATGCGGATTAGCTACAGTATTTCTCTCCTGTTTGCTTATGTGACTAAATGTTGATTAATTTTATCTTTTGGCATCATTATGTTTTAATATTCACTTTCACATTTTAGGCTTACATGTTTTCTGTCAGGTTAAACCCCCCAGGGTCTACCGGTAGCAAGCAGAGATTGACGACAGTTGCAAGTTTGCCTAATTGTATTTAAAATCGTCTTAAGAAAAAACATATTTTGGTAACATGTTTTTGACATAAATGCTAATGACTTTCATTCTTTTTGACATGCCTAAATGCACATTTACTCTATATTAAAAAATTACGCAAAATTGACAGTATTTTATCAAATGTCACAAACCTGACACATTATGTTGAAGCATTGACCCAGGATTGGCAATGAAATAGAGCTTAATTGTTTGGAGACTTTCAAAGTCAGGAGTACGTGTCATCATGGGGTTAGTTTTACATTTCTGGTGCAGGATGTCCATTGTTGCAGTACATTTTAGAATTTCCCTTGGTTTGTACTGGTGATCTAGCTGCAACTATTTTACAATCACTGGGACTGAATATAGTGCCCCCGTGTTTCTACTTCAGTTATACACTAGCAGGTGGTTTAACTAGGATAAGCTATCCAGCTAGAAAGGGCACATACTGGCTCAGGGGTAAGTAAAATTATTGTTCTTATCTGAGCCTGTAATATACAAATTTTGTAATCATGCTTTGTTTGCCAGGTATTCTTCTTTTATAATGAATCTCTGCATTTATAAGCAAAACTTCATGTACTTAGCTAATTGATCATTTGCCACATTCATATTTATTCGTTATTATGTTGGTTGCCTTTGCTGAATATTTAACTAAGACAAGGAGCTGCTACTTAGAGAGACATGTACGGATATAGGCTCTGAATCATGTTCTGAGTAGGAACCCGCTGAAGACCCTTGAATTTATTTAGGCTAATAAAGCCTATGTCACAATTCTACAGAACAACGTGTGCAATATGGACAATAGTACTTTCATATGTGTATAAGTTAGACAGTGACAGATTAGCTTATGCAGAGTAGAGTTCGGACAGCAGAACAGGGCAATGACTACTAGGAAGTGATTCTGGAGTCAAACAAACCGCCAACGAAGCTCTGGACACGTGCATGACTAATATTGCGGCAAGATTCTATTTGCACATCCAAGGTGACGGTCTGAAATATAATTGTGATCTTTAAACTATAATCACACGCTCATCAAATAAATTATATATCATACCACCTGTTCCTGTTGACGATTTTGGTCTAGTTATGCTTACATACTTACGTACACACATAGATAGATAGATAGATCGATCGATCGATCGATCGATCGATCGATCGATCGATCGATAGATAGATAGATCGATAGATAGATAGATAGATAGATAGATAGATAGATAGATAGATAGATAGATAGATAGATAGATAGATAGATAGATAGATAGATAGATAGATAGATAGATAGATAGATAGATAGATAGATAGATAGATAGATAGATAGATAGATAGATAGATAGATAGATAGATAGATAGATAGATAGATAGATAGATAGATAGATAGATAGATAGATAGATAGATAGATAGATAGATTGCAAAGCAATACAGACAGACAATGTGTGCAGCTTACCTGACATCCAACGTGACTGGTCACACATTGAGTCCTATTTAGGCTGCCAATGTGTTTTATCACAGAAGGTGAAACGTGGCGCGTACGCATGAGGGCCACAAGGAATCTACCTGTCCACAATTAGACACACTCTTTGTGCGGAATATATATATATTTATATTGTATTTGTGTCTTTTTGCCCAGAACCATTTCCTAGTAGTCAATATCCTATTCCGCAGTTCGAACTCTTTACCCTCCATAAGCTAACCTGTCCCTGTCTAACCTATATACATATGGAATTACTATTATATATGTATATATGTATATATTATATATGTACACACATACACATATATATATATATGTATGTATGTATGTGTGTGTGTGTGTGTGTGTGTGTGTGTGTGTGTGTGTGTGTGTGTGTGTGTGTGTGTGTTCATCATTGTTTGGTGATACTGGGGAATATTGCCGACATCAACGATGAAATACAATACCATATGTCATTAAATTTTGTGGTTCTGGCTGTATAGTTTGATTGGGGCAACTTGCAGACATGGGGCCACACAGCATTTGACCCGTGCAACGACATTTTGTATGTTTGTGATCGGAGAGAGCATGTGACCAAACCACAGCCAGTAAATATATATATGTCTGTGTCTGGTGTTTTCCTATGACGATGCGACAGACGTACCGGGAACGTGCTATTGAGCACGTACCCGCATGGACACTCGACTGAGGTACATCTGTGCAAATATATAACTATTGGATATTAGGTGTTAGTTTGCCACAAATTGTGTATAAATAGCAATGGGGACACCCAACGCAACGCAATACTCTCATGTTCAGAATTTTTGTCATTTGCCTGGGTGCCTGCACGGACCCACAAGCAGGACACCTGTGGCCGTACGCAAGCGGCGACCACCATGATACTGACTCAGCATTTATTTACAGCCGACATTGTACGACCAACCAATGGAGCATGTCGCACGTTGGTGGAACCGTATGCGACTGCTTCCTGGTACCCAGCTGTTGCAGGTGGAGAGATAAACGAAACCTGTTCGCTTAATTGGTCGAAAATGTCACGTGACACAGGAAACAGATGCTACCACGAAGTAGAATAGTGTAGACATGCCTTGCTCAAGTTTGACCCCAGCCACTTTTTCACGCGAGTAACCGACATCCTTTTTGATAATTATTTAGAGCAGAACTGTCTGATGGGGACCCGTTTCCCCACAGATCCTAAAGCTCAAAGTTGAAGCTGTGGCATGCAGCACTCTGTCGCTTGGAGGTTTGGAGTTACTTATTACGTCTGTGTGTGAACACAAACTTCTTTTTCTTTCTTTCTTTCTTTCTTTCTTTCTTTCTTTCTTTCTTTCTTTCTTTCTTTCTTTCTTTCTTTCTTTCTTTCTTTCTTTCTTTCTTTCTTTCTGTCTTTCTTTCTTTCTTTCTTTCTTTCTTTCTTTACAACCAGATTTGTCGGGAGTTTTTCTCGGACCCTACTATTCCGAAAACCACCAAAGTTGCCATGTGAATGACCTACCAGTGAAATTAGTCACCTGACTTGGAATAGTCAGGATGATTTAAATTATGATGCAAATGAGGGGCGATCAAAATTTAAAAATCTCCATATCTTCTAAATTATTGGAGGTAGACACAAGTTTCTAACTTACACATGTAGGTTTGAGACAACTGGCAAATCCACTGGCATACAAACAAAACTTGGGGAATTTTAATGTGCACTAAATTCACCAACTTTCTCCCCAGTCCACATGCAGGCCTTAAACTGCTTGCTGTGTGACCTATTGCTTGACCTCCATGGTGCCAGGCAACTATTTTGCATTCATAATTAATAAGCTTGAACCGTTCTTACAGGCAGCTTCCTATCCATGCATGCTAGGTGCATATTTTGGAAAGTTTGGGTCTTGTAGCAATTTGGGGGGGGGGGGGGGGGTGACCTCCCAACAACTGTGTAATGAGGCTCTCAATAAAATACATAGTATCTCCTTCTGTCCATGCAGGAACAGATTGACTCCATGCTGCCATATGTACCAGGCAGACTTCTAAGGAGAACAAGCCTGAGTGTACTGTCTGTTAAAAATCCCGGGGGAGGGGGGGGTACTCTCTACTTTTTTTGATAGGGGTGTGCAGCTCAGATTTCCACAAACCTACCCTTCATCAGGGCCCCCATTCCGAGAAATCCTGGACCTTTATTAGGGCGGCCAGGTGGCCAACGCAATAGACTAGCAGCGTAATTATAATTATCACAGCGTGCAATTTGATCACGGGAAGCGAATGAAAGTGATTGCCTTGACCAGGGTCTTGATAAGGGCCGTTTGATTTTTTTACGACCTTAGTTAGGGACCCTAGTTTAAATATTGAACCTTCGCTAGGGAGATTCTTGGCAAAATTGATACCTTGGTTAGGGAAATTCACGCAAAAAGTTATCCTGCAGAGCGGCACATCCCCATTATGCTCGGTATAAGGAGTACCCCCCCCCCCCCCCGTTAAAAATATACTACATAAAGATCTGAGTCGGCCAGACCAAGGTGGGTAGAATTTGTGTAATCTAAGTGGACATTTTCATGTCTTTGTTTTCTTGTAACTAGTGAGATGAAGCCTGTTCTTCATAGCCGATATTGAGGCAGTAGGCCTATAATTTTGTCTTGGTTCAGAGGTACATGTTTATGTAGTTTCTTAACAGCTTCTGTTGAAGTTTGTTTGTGTAATAAAGGAAAGAAGACAGTTTTGTATTGCATGTATACGGGGGGGGGGGAGACTCCCTATACCGAGCATAATGGGGATGTGCCGCTCTGCAGGATAACTTTTTGTGTGCATTTTCCCTAACCAAGGTATCAATTTTGCCAAGAGTCCGGCTAGCGAAGGTCCAATATTTAAGCTAGGGCCCCTAACTAAGGTCGTAAAAAAATCAAATGGCCCTTTGAATTTTGTGGTCAGTTTTTGTCGGACAATATTGTTCAGAAAAGTACCAAACTCGGCATGGTGATAGACCTAGTAGTGAAATTGTGCATATTGTTTGGAGCAGTCATGGTGTTAGAAAATATGCAAATGAGAGGCTATTAGAATTCAAAAAGCAAAATTGAAAGTAGTACATACATTTTTTTTCTGACACCTGCCAATCTAATGGACAGTGAAAAACAACTGTAGCACTTCAGTTATGGAGCTTTTGAGGCATTAAACTTTAATATCCCCAGAACGTTTAAAAATAGAGGTGCCAATCCAACTTCAATTTATACGTTTGTGACATAGCCGTATCCAATGATTCATGAACCAAAGTTGTAGTATTTTGATTTATTAGGTAAAACACAAAATTGAATTCTTGAATAAAATCGAAATTATAAAAGACAGAGGTGTCCGTCCAACTTTAAGCTGTGGGTTTATGACAAGGCTACATCGAACGAAACATGAACCAAAGTTGTAACATTCTAATTAATACAAATTAGGCGACCACATAAAATTTAAATCTGGAATAACTTCAAAACTATTACAGATAGATGTTCCATTCGTACTTCAATTGGTTTGTTTGTTACATAGCCACATATGCAAAGGAACATGCACCAAAGTTGTAGCACTTTGATTAATGCAAATTAGGCAAATAGATAAAATTTAAATTATGAATAACTTCAAAGCTATTACAGATAGACATGGATAGAGGTGCCATTACCACTTCCATTGGTAGGTCTGTGACAGAGCCGCATCCAATAAAACGTGTACCAAAGTTGTAGAACTTTTATTGTGGAAATTAGGCAAATAAGCATAATTCAAATCTTAATGAAACACCAATACTATAATTGCAGATAGAGGTGCAATTCCAACTTGAATTGATAGGTTTGTGGTATAGCCTCATCCAATGAAACATGAACAGAAGTTAAAGCATTTTAATTTATGAAAATTACGTGAATACGCCAAATTTAAATCTTGAATAACTTCAAAACTATTATAGACTGGGCCGTTATTCAACTTCCAACTGATAAATTTGTGGGATAGCTACAGCTGATGACCCATGAACCAAAGTTGCAGCAGTTTGATTTATGCAAATTAGGCAAATACACAAAATTAAAATCTTGAATAACTTCAAAGCTATGATAGATTGAGGTGCCTTTCCTACTTCAATTTATAGATTGTTGACAATCCTGATTGAAAAAAAGAAAAAAAAACAATTGTTGCAGGATATACATAATACTGGACAGGCCATCTTAAAAAAATCTAGGAACAGAAAGACTGGTTTGCTGACAAGCAAATCAAAATTTTTAGTTCGTATTTGTATTGCCAATGATTTATCTTATATGGACGTCTGTAAAGGAATTCCCATTCTGGTTGTTTTATAAAAGAAAAGACAAGAAAGAAGGAGGAAACGAAGGAGAGAATGAAAGGGAGAAAGAAAAAGACATTTTTGAAGATATTCAAAGTTTAAATATTCAAATGGCCCTAATGTGCCACAGTCTTCCAAACTGTCACCCATCTTCATAAAAAAGCCATGTATGGAAGTATATCACGCCTAGTTTGGAGTTTCGCCTAGTTTGGAGTTTCTGGACATAAATAATCTTCTAATGGTGTACCGATGGTACACAACAATCAGTCAATGACAGCCTGTCAAGTTTACTGAAACCACTCTGTCACTCAGCAAAAAAAAAAAAAAAGAAAAAAGTCTTGTAGATTAGCCAAAGACAGTCTACCTTAAAATAATATGCAATATTTGGATACCAAACTGTAGTGTACAGTGTGTACAGTCACAACAATTGTGAAAAAATCAAGTCAACTCAGCTAAGATAGCTGCCATCCATAGGTGTGTGTGCCTCTCTGATGATGCCAAAAATAAAACTGTACGTTCAAAGTGCCCCAAAATTAGGTAACCTTTATGGCTGCTAATTCATCAGATTTTTATTGAAGTTCAGCATAGCTTCTACCATACTGACCTACTACTGGCCAATCAGAAGGCTAGAAATCTATGGTCTAACCACTACTGCAACCTACAGTTTTTCAAAGATTAAACAGCTGGGTCCTCATAAAATTACCCCCCCCCATAAAACTGTATCTGATCCTGACGAAGTAAGTGTGAAAGGATATCAATCCAGAAGGGTGACCTTCACACAATGTCCAGCTTCAATTATTATTACAGTGTTAACTCCTTTCAGAAGTGTAATTTCCATTCATTGGTACATTCAGTGGTGTCTTGACCCAGTGGGACTGTCTGAGGAGGGAGCTGATCATCCCTGGGACCAGACTGGCCTGTCGGCAGGGGTGCCTCTGATGTCTGCTGTAAGGGAACGTGTGGTCTCATTTGCCATTACACTTTTCACATCTAGCTGGTTCAACTGCAGAAGTTATGTTTGTGTAACTGGCACCCTAAATCGTGGTTTTTTGGCCTCCAGTGCTTCATCTCTTTGGTATAACAACTGCTGAGTTTGAATTTTCATGAAAGAGTCAAGATCATAATTTTCTTCCATGACTGCCAGTGTTTGCTTGTTGCCACTTGCACAATGTTCTGCAGAATGAGCGCTATTCTTTTTTTGCAAAACATAGGAAATTAAAATTTGTTTTTATTGCCCTGGTCAAGATTGGAGAGATTGGATAGAAATGGCTGGGTTTAGTGTTGATCACCACATCAGTTTTTATTGCACTCATTACATTGAGTAGAGCATGTGATCATGCTGTGACCATCTATGTGATCCAAGTGCAAGGCCAGATGGTAGAAGTCAGTTAGACCATTGAAAAGTGTGGTCTAACCAACCTCCTCGCTACCGCTCGGAGGTGTGTTAGACCACACTTTTCAATAGTCTAACTATAACTTAGTTATCGAAAAGGCTGCGTCTCGTCACATTTAGTTTCACCCCACCAAAGCCAGTCTACCCATACATTAAATTCCACTAAGCTGTACAACAGAACAATTCGAACTGCGTCCTCCCATGAACAAAAAGCAAGAATTGCGTTTGTGCAATTTCCCTCATGACTGGTATGCCCCTTCCCTGCTGGAGCGAGAGGATATGTGTGTGACTCATATATGTAACTGCTAGTAGGTAATTAGTTATTCCTGGCCTGATCAGAAAGTTGCCATGGCAACCATTCAACCATGCAGTCACTGGTGAAACTGGTACCCAGACTTCACGAGGCCTTGCAAGGAATATAAATGTTTCCCCTCCTTGCTCCTTTATCGCATCGCTGGTCAATCCGATTGACAAAGACCGGTAATTTCAACGACCGTCTGCTTCACCCATTAGTTTCAACACTGCCTTTTTCTTAAAGCATTTTCCACGCAAATTTTAAAGACTTACCAGGATAATTTGCCCGTAGAATACTGTAGTTCTAGAAATTTTCGCGCGTGTTTAATTTCGCGCAAACTCCATTTTTCTCAAATTTCAGACTTTTTGCGCAATCCAATGCCATAGAATGTAGTGAAATACAATGCAATTTATTTTCGCGCATTTTGGATTCCGTGCTTCGAGTGGTAGCGCGAAATAGCGCGAAATTAAATCGAGCACGAAAATTTCTATAACGACAGTACTGTATTTCCTCTGCGGACTCTGGCCTATTAGCCACTCCCATGCGCCAAGAAAGTTGTAGACTCAAACGGTATATGACTTTTATTGATTGATATTACTGACTGATTATAATGTTATTTTAAATCGCTTAAAATTTGCCACTGAGTACTCTTCATTCAAAGTGGAGAAGCAGTCTATTCATATGCATTTTTGGTGGGTGCGCATCTTGCTATTAGGCAAATGATATGTCTTTCGGACAAAGACCAATTTCCGAACGAGACTCCGTGCGTACTGCGGTACCAATCATACATTTATACGCAATGTTTATAGCTGTGTACAAACCAGATGCATTGTGAATCAGTTTCATGTGGCACAAAACGTACAGTGTGCATGTTACCATTGGTACGTAAAACGTAACTTATTCATAACAGTACAGATGA
This sequence comes from Hermodice carunculata, assembly GCA_964020975.1. Lineage (NCBI taxonomy): Eukaryota > Metazoa > Annelida > Polychaeta > Eunicida > Amphinomidae > Hermodice > Hermodice carunculata. Next base: position 67,809,700 of record OZ026627.1, on the reverse strand, counting down.
AGTATTCTTTCGGAAATCATGTAAAGACGATCCCTATCAGTTTAGCTTTCACCTCATTACATGTCTAATGAAAAATGGAGACAGATCTTGACGCTACAGCTTTACTGCTGCCCGTTGTTGGAAAGTTTAACTTGGGTCTCTCCACACCATTCATATAAGATGTGTAAACATTGGTGGATTAGTAGGGAAGCCACCGGTGCTATTGCGAATGCCCTGTGCACGTGCATTTGGAAACTAGTAAACCCTAGGAAAAAGTGCATCAGGTCAACAGTAGAAATTACGCTCTGACCTTTCTCCATTCTCTTATTTTGTCATCCTATCATTTTTTGGTAAACACCAAGCTATTGCAACCATCAGATATTGCGTATATGACTTTATGTAGTGAAGAACATAAATTATCAACTGAAATCATTTTTTTTCTTCAAAGTGATTTACTTGTAACGAAATGTGCTCAAGGCACATTGAAGGGCCATATTCACATTGGATGCTCATGGTACGGTCAATGAGTAAATTTATAATGGAGTTGTTAGGAAATACACATCCAGTTTTACGAGTAAAGGACAACTAGGTCACGCAACTCCGCAAATCCTGCCTAGTACTGAATATGACCTACGTTGATAAAATACAGCCATGTAAGGGTGGCACAAAGTTAAGTAGAATATATCTGGCTGAAAAAAAAAATATTTATTTTTAGTTTTCTGTCATTTCCTGTTTCATTGGAAAAGGCACATTTTGTCGCTTACATGTGCCAAAAATTGCCGTAGCAACTGCGATATGTATAATTCAGATAATTATATGACCGCACATAGACCATACAAACTACACATGGCGATGTTGATACTAGAAGTATGCGCGCTGGAGTTCAGTTCGTCCACATAAAATCAATACAGTGATAATACCAAACAGATGGGATGTTTACAAATGTGATTGATCACAGGGACACTCAACAATTAATGCTTCTAACCTGCCTGGCACTTTTCAATCGGCAATAACAAATTCTGTTAAATTTGATGCAGATTTTTGCAAGTGTTGACGTCTTGCTTGCACATTTTTTTGTCGGTTGCAATGGCATTTATAGCTATTCGGACATTCTGGACACATTTGGAAAAATATAATTGAGATACCCTAATTCAGGTAATTCAAGCTTGCAAACGCAACATTCACATACCCTTGCAACTCATGACAAAAGTTCAGGTGATTTGTTTTTGAAGTGCTCTTAGGTGGAGGTTTTGCCTTTTCAGACACTATGGACAGTGACATTCATGCTTGCCCATTTCTTTTCATTTTGAAATACAAAAATTATTTAAATTTATTGCATGACAGTTCCGCACAGATCTGTAACTAGGACGGTGCGCTTAATGGACAGTTGAAACGGCGGGTATGACAAAGATGATTTATGAAACATATTAAATTTGTCATTGTGTTTCAGGGACAGCTGGTGTACTCAAACAGTAGCACAACAGTGTGATGGAATTATTTCAAACGCTGACACGCAAAAATATGGACAATACGAAAGGAAGTTTGTCTATCAGTACATTGAAAACGAATAGATCCGCAGCTGGATTAGCACGACCAATTGTGGTTATGGTCCCTGCTGATTTTAACGGTCCAGAAGGCACACCCTCCTTAGTCTGGGAGATGAGACACCTTTATTTATGTTTTCGAGTGCATTTTGTTTGAACATGTTTTCTAAGGCAGAAATACCTGAACAAATCAAATCTGGCAGTCTTACAAGCTGAAAGTGGTCCATTTTCTTTCCATGCAGCTGTTTTGGAGGGAATCTCACCTTCCAAAATTGGCACAAAATTAAGGGGTAGGGGAAATTTAAACGGTGATATCTTCGTCCATATTGCTTACATCAGAATGTGTTACCCCTCAAAATATTTGTATTTAGCCCCTCTATCCAATAAAGCAAACCAAATTTGAATATTTTAATTAGTGACGTCAACAGAGGTCATAAGGTCACCAAAACTGGTCTCAGGCCACACCTCCTGGAGGCTCCAGAAAAAAACACCACAAACTAGAAGAAACAAGACCGAAATGACTTATTTGACTTTCATTCAGTAGAAAAGATGGTATTTCAGACATCTGACTGTAGTAAATCTTTGTTAAACACAATCTGCATTGTTAAAAACAAACTGGTTCAAGTTTTTCGTTCCTTCATCAAATATTGACATCTTCTGCCCTTGTGCATTACCTATCAAAGATAAATGTATGCGGAACATATTTCAAAATATTGCTAAATTCATTTGATCATATTTACGTATGTTGGGGTAATTTATGTCTCAATCAGTGATTAGGCCTAAGGAGCAACAGTAAGTGATTGTATTTTAAACTGAACTTCTCATAGTGGAAGTGGGTAATCCCCACTTCAAGTACACTGCATGGTAACGACTGAAAGTGGGGAATCCCTGCTTCAAGTACATCATGGACATTGCATTGTGAAACTGAAAGTGGGGAATTCCCGCCTCAAGCACATTGCATTGTTCTGAAAGTGGGGAAACCCCATCTCTGTTCTGTTCTGTTGTGTATAAATACAGGGCAGATCTTTTCGTGGAGTAACAGTCCCCAGGGGTGTAGGACAATTAGTCCAAGTATCATGTTGCAGACAGTCTGCTTTTGAAAGTGTCTATTGTCTCTGCAGAAATTTGGTGATAGGTGAGATTGTTCCAGTCAATGACCATTGTTGGAAACAAGAAGTTTCTGTATTTTTCGGCCTGTGGAGTACATATCAAGTTTTTGATTAAGTATAAGTCAGAGATATGGGTTGTGTGTTACTTGTCGAAATTGTTGTTGGTATAAATGGTAACAGTGGTGTTTAGGTTATTTGGTCCTATTGATTTGCATGATATAACAAAATTTTGTTGATGTTTAACTTCATGCCCCACGTGTTTGACCAGTGCTCGAGTGCAATTAGGTCTTGTATTGTCTTTCTGTCGGAATTTGATGTAGCAGAAGGGTTTGCTGTTTTTCTGAACAAAACTGGTTTCGATGATGTTATTGAGATATTTAGAATAAGATTTTCATATATTTGACTGGGTGTGTGTTTTATGTTTCTTGTAGATTTCAATGTTGAAATGTTTATGGGATGACTGCATGTGGTTATATGGTTTCTGCTTACGTTTTATCAGTTTTTTTTTTTATCTTTAACTGCCGCCTCCATTTGTATTGTGGTCTTTGCGGTGTATGTTGTAATTTGGTGGGAAAATTTCACTGTCCTTGTTAGAATTGTCTAGCCACATTTCTGTTCCTAAAATAAGGTCTGGTTTAATGTAGTTTGCAATTAGGGCTTAATCTGTTTATTATTTGTATGTTTTTGTTTTTGACACTTTAGCAGTTAACTAGTAAAGTCCCAGTTATTTGCTTTAGGCAGGCAGTAGGCCGAAGAGGATGGTAAGCAAAAAGACAGTGCATTTTCTGCTCTCTGTTGTTGGAATAACATTTAATCTTGGCTTAAGTTAGGTCAGTAGAAAAGCCAGTCAGTTTACTGCTTGCTTTTGGTGAACAGGAAGGTTATCAGCCTTTATTTTATTTCGTGAATGTGCTGTTTGTATCATCCTTAGTCTTTGTTTCATACACTTGTGTTTTGTACAGATGCAGTGATATTTTATGCACTTGTGCTTTCTATCTAAATGCAGTGATATTTTATGCACTTGTGGTTTGTATAGATGCAGTGAAAGATACATGATAGTTGATAAGTCTGCATTACTCCATGTCAGTTGTGACAATGTCAGATAAGCCATCAACAAGTGCCGGTGTCAGAGAATACTTGCCCCCCCCCCATGTTCCCCCAGGGGCCCATTCATTTGCCGAACGTTTGGGCCTCCCTGCAAACATTTGCCCCCCCCCCCCCCCCAAAAAATACCTTGTAGGAATTATCTCACAATCCCTCCAAATATATACCAAGTTGGTTTTTTTATTTATTTGTGCAACACATATTTTAGCACAAATCTACCCCATATGTATAGATAGGTGTCTTCATTTCCCCCTGATTCCTGGTTATCTGCATTGCTGGAGACACATACGCGGCATATCTGGTTCTTGATATGAATGAAAAAAAATACAATAAAACACCAGATTTGTTTTTAAAAGAAAGCTCTTTCATACTGGGAGGGCCTATATATTCTAAAATGGAATCAGGGATGTGGGTTTTCAGCTGATTTCCTCTGTTTGTTAGCGTTTTAAAGTGGATATGAATGGGAGGGGCCCTTTGGCTCCAGAATATTTGGGCCCCCTATTTGTTTGTGTCTTAAAGTGGATGTAAATGGGCAGGGGGCCCTTTGGTTCCAGAATATTTGGGCCCCCTGTTTTTAAGTAAATGCTTTGCAGTGGATATATATGGGAAGGGGGGCCCTTTGGTTCCAGAATATTTGCCCCCCCCCCTCCCCCCATTTGTATGTGTCTTGAAGTGGATATAAATGGGGAGGAGGCCCTTTGGTTCCAGAATATTTGGGCCCCCTTTTTGTAAGTAAATGCCTTGCAGTGGATATAAATGGGGACGGAGGGGCCTTTGGTTCCAGAATATTTGGGCCTCCTATTTGTTTGTGTCTTAAAGTGGATTTTAAATGGGGAGGGGGCCCTTTGCTTCCAGAATATTTGGGCCTCTATTTTAAGTAAAAGCCTTGCAGTGGATATATATGGGGTGGGGGGCCCTTTGGTTCCAGAATATTTGGGACCCCCCATTTGCATGTGTCTTGAAGTGGATACAAATGGGGAGGGGGCCCTTTGGTTCCAGAATATTTGGGCCCCTTATTTGTAAGTAAGTGCCTTACAGTGGATATAAATGGGGGAGGGGGTCCCTTTGGTTCCAGGATATTTGAGCCACCTATTTGGTAAATACCTTGCAGTGAATATAAATGGGGAGGGGGCCCTTTGGTTCCAAAATATTTGGCCCCCTATTTGTGAGTAAATGCCTTACAGTGGATATAAATGGGGAGGGGGGAGGGGGCCCTTTGGTTCCAGAATTTTTGGGCCCCCTATTTGTTTGTGTCATGGAGTGGATATAAATGGGGAGGGGTGACCCTTTGGTACAAATAGGGGGCCCAAATATTCTGAAACCAAAAGGCCCCCTCCCCATTTATATCCACTGCAAGGCATTTACTCACAAATAGGGGGCCCAAATATTCAAGATCCACTTCATGCATTTAGATACCAAAAGGGGACCCAATAGTCTGGAATCAAAGAGCCTCTTCCTCATTTATATCCACCTTGAGGCACTAAGATACTGCTCAGGGGTCAAGTGGCCAAAACATTTGGGAAACAAAAGCCTCCCCCGCTCCTATCTACATAACTGGAAATTAAAAATCATTTATAGTTATTTTACAGAAGTACGTGTACATGTAGTTTGGGTAGCTCTGCTATTCATAAAAATTACTTTTATACTCAGATCCCGAATATACTTGCACCAAGTTAAATTTCCCATTTTCTATGAGAAAGTAAACTTAGGATCGAGTCATCTGGTCATAATTCCGCATCAATTATAATGCCATTCACATGATTCAGGACTACATTTAACATTTTGCGCAGAATCTATTCTCATGCTGAGCTGACAAAACACTGTGACCAGCACCTTTTACCTTTTGTCTAGTGTAACATGACCAATTTTGCTATTTTGAACTGTTAACATCATCAATGTTACAACTGTTGTTAAGATGTCACATGAAATGCGACAAAAATCAAATATGAAAGGGGGCCCAAATATTCGTTGACACGGGGTTGGCAAAGTAGAGTCGTAAGAGTATTACCAACATCTCTTTGCTAAGCTGGGAGAAAGCAAAGAGATCTCAGAAGGCAACAAAAAGCAAAGGTCTCTAACCTAGGGGAAACCAGGTGCGCAATCTTCAGAGAGAAGTATGCACCTGGAAGGGAGTCTGAGCCACTAGCCAAAATTAAAGGAGCAGATGCTATCACTCTTCCCCCATCGAGGCGAGTTTTTTCACAAAAGCTGAACAGGACAAACTATGTCACTATGGTTTGGAGAAATGCACCTCTCCAGGACCCAATATCTGATTCAATTGATCCTACTGAGGGTGGTTGGAAACTAACTGATGGCAAATACCAGATGGTCTATATCAAAGGGTGCTATATATTTCCATTGTTTTGCAGCTAGTCTGACTATGTTTGGAAATGGCAACGAGTTATGCTAGAGATGTTGTCATTATGAACTTATAGTCCCATTCACAAGTACCGAACTTCATCTGTTGAGTCCTTTCTGTCATCCAAGTGGTCAGAAAAGACCATAAGCAATGTATCCGAGCTTTGCGTAACCAGGGACGTGTTATCTATAACACGTCCCTGGCGTGACCGTGTAGTTCAGAAAATTAGCCTAACAGCTGCTGACCACTTTACAATGTCAAGCAATGCACCAGAGTGGAAAATGTCAAAGTTTGATGAAAAAGCAATGTAATTTGAATCAGTTTGTTTGAAACAAGGCAGATTGTCTTTTACAAAGGTTTACTGTGGGCAGATGTGTGAAGCATCATCTTTTCTACTGAATAAAAGCCAAATAAATCATTTTGGTCTTGTTTCTTCTAGTTTGTGGTGTTTTTTTCTGGAGCCTCCAGGAGGTATAGCCTGTGACCAGTTTTGGTGACCTTATGACCTCTGTTGACGTCACTAATTAACATATTCAAATTTGATTTGCTTTATTGGATAGAGGGGCTAAATACAAATATTTTGAGGGGTAACACATTCTGATGTAAGCATTATGGATGAAGATATGGCCGTTTAAATTTCCCCTACCCCTTAATTTTGTGCCAATTTTGGAAGGCGAGATTCCCTCCAAAACAGCTGCATGGAAAGAAAATGGACCACTTTCAGCTTGTAAGACTGCCAGATTTGATTTGTTTAGGTATTTCTGCCTTAGAAAACATGTTCAAACAAAATGCACTCGAAAACATAAATAAAGGTGTCTCATCTCCTGGACTATACCTTGTTCATGAATCGTGTGCAACTGTAAATCTAAAAATTTTCGTTCGATTCAACGTTGCAATTGGGCCAAAGTTTTTGCAAGGATGCGCTGACATGAGCTGGTACATTGGATCGTTAAGCAGACGCACAGGGCGTGAATCTTTTTCCCAAACGCGTATTAAAGTACGAAGCTCCCTGCACGATCCTAAGCGATGTGGGTTAGCGTTTAGGCCCGTTATTACGTATGTAAGCACATTAAACTTTGCCTTTGTTTTGCCTGCTTACTAAGAGTGCCATTTTTCTGGACTTATCGACAGTCCAAAGAACCTAGACGTAGCGATCGTTGCATTATAGAAGGCGGGTCAACACAAAATTTGTAGTCAAGGTTTGCATTTACACCTGAAGCCTTACTCGTTTTTTTCACAAATTGTCACATGTCGAGAATTTACGATATAGGTTCAGCAGCATCGCTTCAAAATTTTAAAATAAGCTTTGAAAACCAGTAATTTCACTTACCAGTCTGTGACATGTATCACAAAAGGAACACCTGAAAAAACACGCAAGCTGTCGTTTTCCTTGACGACTCCTTACTTGTCCCAAAAATGGGCGAAAGCAGAGGATGGCAGCACTTCGATTTCGGAAATACGTGCAAAATAAAGCGACGGAGCGTTTGCATTGATGCGAGCCCGTCGAACGTGCTGTGCATGAATATATAAAAAACAGTCGATCAATTATTTCCGCTCGTATTCCAATGAACCTTCGTGGGCACATTCAGTTGTTGACGTTATTTGCTCAAGCCTCAATGCATGTGAACTTTAGAGGTACTTTAAGTAGGACAGTTTTGTTGACTGCGAGGAACCAAAATGTGCTGGGTGGGTTCGAAATGTGTGAATACCAGTATGCCAATATGATTGAATTCCCTAAAATATGCAACTTTTTGCCACTATTTTTCCAACGTCTTTAATTGACCACATGTAAATTACTTTAACTATTTCAGTGTCAAGTGCGCAATGCGCCCAAAGCGAAGAGAGCTGTTCACCCGGATCATTATATTCTCTGGAACATTAGGCATACAGTAACTTGAATAAAAGGTATTTTTACAAGGAATTTGAATATAGCATCCATATCGTAATTGAGAGCCGTTTGTCCTTAGTAGTTCGACTTGGTTTTAACATATTTCATTAAGGCAATTGGAAAGCATACAAAGCCTATACAAATTCCTCTTGCAAAAAAAAAAAAAAAAAAAAAAAATAAGATACGGAGTATGGTGTAAAAGGTAATGGCACAGATCACCGGACAGTACATCAACGGAGGTATAACAGTATGCAAGATAAGGACACCACCAGAGGTCACAGACAGTAGTTCGACTTTAATCGCAGTTGCCATCGAAAGATTAATCTCAACATAGATCATGCCGGTTGCCGCAGTGGTGTCTCCGCATGGCTTTCTCCGGAGTTTTTCAGACCACTTTAACCTTCAGATGCACGACACACGCATGCCGCCTGGTAACGCCTGTGACCTCTGCGAGAAGAGTGAAAATGACTTTTTACGAACCAGAATACGAATACGTATGTGTATATTTGAATGAAAAACTACACAATACAAGAATATTTCACAGCATATTTGTGGAAAATTCCACATCAAAAAAAACAAAAACAAAACAAAAAAATAAAACAGTGTAACAAGTTCGAAGAAGCTAAGCAATGAGTCATGAAGGTATTAGCGCGGTAATTTCACTCACTCTTCACCAAATGCACTGCCAGGATACCAGTCACGTGTCTTCTGGCGCCATTTTTATGTCTGTGTGCCTACGCAGACTTCTCAAATTTGCTTCAAATGATAGTGAGGCACATGCAATACATGTTGAATCTTCCGCAGCCCGCGAAGTCAGTCTCTCTCTCTCTCTCTCTCTCTCTCTCTCTCTCTCTCTCTCTCTCTCTCTCTCTCTCTCTCTCTCTCTCTCTCTCTCTCTCTCTCTCTCTCTCTCTCTCTCTCTCTCTCTCTCTCTCTCTCTCTCTCTCTCTCTCTCTCTCTCTCTCTCTCTCTCTCTCTCTCTCTCTCTCTCTCTCTCTCTCTCTCTCTCTCTCTCTCTCTCCAGGCAAATGGCAAATTTGTCCGACACGTCATTTGAAAAGTATTATACGTAGAAACTCCAAACTTGGCACAATTATGCATCCATACATGAAATCTAGCCTTTTTATAATGAGAGGTCATGCTTTTCAAAATTATGCAAATGAGGGCTAATCAGAATTTCAAATCTTCAGTATCTTACATACTATAGTAGATGTGGTTATGAGTTTATAGGAGCTCAATCATAGTGAGACAAAGATCATCTCAAAGATCATCTCAAATGTCAAGGTCATAGGTCATGTCAAGGTCAAAGGTCACTTTTAGGTCAAAACATCATTTTGAAGGTCAAGGTTCACTTCAGGTAGATGTCATCTCAAGGTCAAAGGTTATTTCAAGGTCAAAGACCACTTTCAATGGTGGCTTTCTTCAAGCCATAAATTGGTCAATTTTTATCCAATTTTGACCATGTTGGGCTCAAATTGTAGCTATTGTAAAACTGAACATTTTGAAACTTACATTTTCACTGTAAAGGTCAAAGATCAATGTCATTTGGACCTTTGAAAGTTTCATCCAGTAATAACTGGCCCAATTTCCATCCAATTCTAATCATTTTAGACTCAAATGGTAGGTATCGCAACACGGCACATTTTGCTATTAATATGTAACCATTAGGGGTCAAAGATCAAGGTCATTCGGCCCTTTGAAAGTTTCATCTAGCCATAACTTGGCCAATATTCTTCTGATTTGGTTCATGTTGGCTTAAATTGTTGGTATTGCAACACTAAACATTTTCTTAATTTACATGTGACCTCTAGAGGTCAAGGTCACGGTCCTTTGGACTTTGAAATTTTCATCCAGCCATAAGCTTAATAGAATGTGAAGTACCAAAGGACTAAAGTTGTCGCATTTAATATTTACAACCTTTGAAGGCACACAGACAAATTTGCTTTCAAGCAAATCTTCTTTTCTAGTTATACGTTGTTTTGATTTAGCGTTCACTGGCATAGTGGTGACTAAAGGGAGTCCTGTGTGCTATCCCGTAAGAGCAGGTTCTGCCCGCTATGAAGTTTAAATGAAGATTCAGTAATTCTCGAGTCATTTTTGTGGACCTAAATGCCAGACCGCCGCAACAAGGTTGCTGTTACATGCAACTTTAACATGGTTCCTACTTCACCATTGTGATTTTACAAATGCCTAGTTATGTAAGGACAGGCAGAGCTCCAAGGCACTCTTCGGTAACTTACCATGGCACATTGACCAAAGAGTAATAACGCAAATATTTCTAAGGTATATATTTCTGGAAAGGAAATTATCAAAAAGATTTCATACCCGATTATTGTGTCAACGCTGTGACCTAATTGTCCCATGAATATAAAACTCATCGATAAACATGTCAAATATAAAGCCCCTATGCAAATATCAAAATGTCAAATAAAAAAAAATTTTGACCATCTGTAAGAACTTGTGTCGGAAGTGAATATGTCGGACATCGGAGTATCATTATATTGAGGTTTCATTGTATCGTGTTTAGTTTTCTTAAAATGTAAAACTGCAACACAATCACTGATGCGAAAAAAAAATACCACTACACATTTTTAGTCGCAAACGCACTCATAAATTCTGTGGAAAAAAGGAAATTTGATTGAAACTATAACCGTTTAGGTACATATTTGTGTGATGACGTGTTATTTGCCATGTTGCCCACAAAGCTGAATCTTTATTTAACAATTACATGACATGATTGAAATTATAGTCGCGTTCAGAATCTGCGAGTAATATCCATTCCAAAATATACTTCTGACAGAGTTCCATTACTGTTTTTCACTCTATGAACTTTGATAGGTAATTATTATTATTATTATAACCTTATTAAACGCCCCGCTGTTGGGGAAATTAAATTGAAGTACATCAAGAAAATATCGCATGCGTATAGAACATCATAAATTATTACACAATTCACGAATATCAAAATTCAACATACATGATTCAAAATGTGTTACATTAAAAACTTAGACTTAAAGGGGAGATCAATTAATGCTCATTCGAGCTACGTCAATTAGATCCAGGTTGGTCGAGAAGGAGTCTCGGTGAATCGGTGATACCGTCCTGCCCCACCGACCCACTGAAGACTCCTTCGTATAATAGAATGTCTTCTGAAAAGAGAACTCAGCGAAAAGCCGTAATCTGTCCTTCCACTACAAAAAAAGTTCCCGGAATGGACCTCCCAGTTACTATAAAAGTAGATGATAAATCGAAAAATATAGAGCGGGCAGGAGAATTAACTCTACAAACCCTGTAGACTAAAGAAACGGTATTTGTTTTTATACAGTCCCTAACATTAGGAATGCTCATGGCAGCAAGAAGTCGACTGTAGCGATGGTATTTACATAGCGCAAGGTTTCCCCTAATAATGGTACCCTGGGCAGATCCTGAGAAAAATTTTGATTTGTTTAATCAAAACAATTCTTTCCCTAAGTAAGAGCTGCGATACCAAAGGTTTTCCATATATACGATTTCGTAGGGGTGGGGGGCATTCCTGGAAAAGAGATGCCGGCTATCGTATTTGAAGATTGCCCTCTGGCGGTGTCGCATCGCTGATTAACATGAGTGTCATACCTTCCGTTCAAGGAAAAAGGAACACCAAGTTTTTCGACTTTGTCCATCGTTTCGAGGCGCTGATTTCCCAATGTTCAATTAATTTGCAAGAACCATGTTTCCGGGTAAAAAGTTTTTGATTTCCTACCACCATACATTTGATTTATTGTTGCCAAAGGAAAATTTCCAAGAATTTGCATAATCGTGACATATATCTAATAATGATTGAAGCCCCGAAACGGTGGACGAAACAAGGGTAATATTGTCTGCATAAGCAAAGCTGTTAACTTATGTCTGACCTATGGGAAATCCTTGATTTGTCTCATAAAGTTGTCTTAAAAATCCATCAATAAAAACATTAAAGAATTTTTGGGACAGGGTACGTCCTTGAAGGGTCCTCCTTGTAACTCGAAAGTGTTTGCTTAGATGTCGTTGCCACTTAGCCACAGCCCGTAATTTTCAGTACCATTGAAATAGGAGCAACCGGTCAGTTACATCTATAATACCCCATAATTTCCAGAAAAAATCGCTCATGCCAAATTCTGTCAAAGTACCTCTCGGTGTCTAAACTGCAGACAAATATAGAAGATTTTTTTGTGGCGGTAATATGCAATATTAGCCAATGATATAGTGCAATAGGACTGCACACATATCAGTCCTTCTATTTTTTCGGAAACCAAATTGGCTGTCAGTGACTGCATCGGAACTTGTACAGACAATTCAGCCAGTTTAGAGTAAACAGAGCACACAGTGATGGGTCGATAGCTAGAGGGGTCATTAGGGTCAAGGCCAGGCTCTTTGTAGGCTGGTACAATGGCTCCGCCCTGTAAAACGGGCTCCGCCCTGTAAAACGGTTGGGATAATTGTGTTACTGAAAATAACAGTAAACAGGGTGGACAAGCGGGTCCTTAAAATGTCGCTGTTTCCATAAAGTAAATTTATGCTCAGCAGTGATCCGGTCCAGGCCAGGAGCACTGTGGAGTGACAAAGATTTTGTGCATGCATTCATTCTTCATTCATTCATTCATTCATTCATTCTTTCTTTCTTTCTTTTCTTTCTTTCTTTCTTTCTTTCTGTCTCTCTCTCTCTCTTTCTTTCTTTCTTTCTCTTTCTCTCTCTCTCTTTCTTTCTTGATTAACTAGTATTTTACAAGGGCTTTATGGAAACTATGTCCAAAAAGTTAAATTAAAACCTTTCTCAATTTATTGCTTGAAATGCAAAAAGAAGAAACTTTCTACTCCTAAAAACAAGTTTATCCACAGTATACCTTATGACCCCCAGCTGACCCCAAAAGAAGCACAAGAGATAAGGATGAGAAAACAACAAACACATTTTCCTCAAAATATGTAATTGGTCGGAGGAATTCAAATCGCTGCGCGCGCGCGAGGGAGGGAGGGAGGAAGAGAGAGAGAGAGAGAGAGAGAGAGAGAGAGAGAGAGAGAGAGAGAGAGAGAGAGAGACTTTCTCATCAATAAAGGAAGCAAAACGTCCCCTAGCGCCACCTGTTGACACTCCCATTCACTGGAAATGCTTTGGGTTCTACGTGTATATATTTTACTGGTCCCCCATATTTCTGTTACTTCCCTGAAACTTAAATTCGTGTTTTTGTACTATGCTTGAAGTAAATCAATCTTAAAGTACACATACTTTTTCCATTGTATTTTATAATTATTGGCGTGGTGTCTGTGGCTGTCAGCGAAAGAAGAAGAACCAAACATGCAGCTAACTAAAGTCACTGTAGTAATTAATGTTGCTAATCAGTCAGCCAATATGCCATTTTTTTTTTGCAAGACAAAGTTATCAAAACAGTCTGGACTGATTCTAATGTACTTAGTTGCATAGCTTTTTGACGGACGAACCTTTCAAGGCGAGAAGTTACCGTAGTACCTACCGTGAGAAGAAAGCACTGTATACAGACCACTAACGACACCGTTACCCAACTTGCGACGAGTACGTTAATTTGTTCAGTTTATGGATGCAGTGACCCAGGTCAAACAAGACATAAAATAGTGTAGACAATTGCCCCAGGGTTGATAAAGGGAAATATGCAAAAAGTTTTGCACAGCACTAAGGACACCGTTATGACCACTTTGTAGATTTATTATTTTCTTATGAACCCAGTGATCTATGTCAAAAATAATAAAGAGCCTAACAAATTGCCTCAAGGTTATAAAATACGAATGCAAGAATGAATCCCTTTTTGTTAATCCTAGTACCACTAAGTTAAACCAAGGAGCCTGGAGAGAAGGAAGAGCAGCATGTGGGAAATGCCGGAACTTTCCATTGTACGCATTGCACACTTTGTGAACGAACTGGTTTTGTCTTTTGAGGATGTAACGTTCATGTTAAGCACATCCACAAAGACCTTTCTCATGCACATCGGCCGCATAACACTGCCAACTGCAATGTTAAAAAAAAAGAAAGAAAAAAAGAAAAAAAGAAAAACAACAACAACCAAAAAAAAAAACAAAACAAAACAAAAAACAAAAAACAACAAAACAAAACAAAACCAAACAAAAACCAAACCCCCAATTGTTTCAGTACATTTTGATCGCCACACAGGACTGGCTCTGTCGGGAAGAATGTCTGCAGAGTAAAGTATATGGATGTGAAATAAAACCGCAACAATTCATTTTTCGCCCAACGGACCTCTTATTGGCTCTGTAATCCAATTTTGTAGGAACATAACCTTACTTTCGCATATATATATATATATATATATATATATATATATATATATATATATATATATATATATATATATATATATATATATATATATCAAGGGGTCGGTTTGGCGCAAAGGTTAAAATCTATTTATCTATCTGTCTGTCTGTCCGTCAGTCTGTCCTCCCACCCGTCCGCCGCCCGTCCGTCCGTCCATCCGTCCATCCATCCGTCCGTCCGTCCATCTGTATATCTATCTATCTATCTATCTATCTATCTATCTATCTATCTATCTATCTATCTATCTATCTATCTATCTATCTAAATATCTTAATATCTTTACCCTGGGTTATCCTTCCAGGACTCGTGTCCTGTTCTGCCAAGAGGCCCAATATACATCGAGATATGAATGTTTAGAATGGGCGGTGCATTTGGCTCTTCTTATGGAATCGGGCAGAAAGTTCCAAGTGCGAGCAACCGTTTTTTTTTTTCGAAAATATTACAATTGACTGGAGGAAAAAAATCATCCAGAGAATTGGAACTACGAGTTTGATATTTGTTGATTTACATGTACGTGGTCTCATAGAAAGTTTGGTGCCAGCCTATTTACACATTTAAATATGATCTCAACAACGTGAAATTTCCCTCTCTTTCGAAAGGTCTGTCACTTGAGAGAACGAACTGTACCCTCTCCTCTACAGTAGGAGGCATGCATATTAATTTCCCGCCACAACTGCATACCTGCGTGTCTTAGTAGCCAAAGTCTCGCCTGGCGAGATAAGGTCCATTGCCTGTGCGGCGAAGCGGGTTATTTCTAAAATTTTGGAAACAGAACTGTTAGAACAGGTAGACGGAAATTTATTCTTTTAACCAACGTAGGAAGCACTAAATGCATATGACTTTGGTATTTGTAAAATTAAATATCTCTAAAAGACACTAGTTTTGTGAGAAACAGGTGCATGGTCAGGTCTGTGATAGTGTTATACCCGTGTGTCCTCCATGATTGAGAGACATGAACCTCGTGTTTTGTGGCGGGAAATTAATATGCATGTCTGGCATTTATAAAGGCGAATATACCCGTGATTGGCAGCCTGATTTGAAGACTCTGTGAATTTTTGCACCCCGTAGTTCTGCACACGTCCCACAAGGTGTGACAATAACCAAGCACCGACTGAATACAGCTACAAGAATACAGTGATTTTACACGAAATCATCAACCAGTGCGATTTAAAATGAATGCATATATATATATATATCTTGCTAAAGGAGATGTGCCTCGACGTCTGGCCGTAATTGAATGAATGAACATGAAGGGTAGCCCAATAATGTATCGTGGCTGAACGAAGTTTTCCCCGCTTCTGTCTATAGTCTCCTTGATAAAGCAACAGAACCAATCAATATACTCCAAACACGACAAAGAGGTCATAACAGAAATTCCCAACCTCTCGCAGATTCAGATGTAGCCTTGGCATAGGAAACATGAAGAAATTATAGATCAGGCGCGGATTTAGGGGGGGGGGGAGCGCCGGGAGCGCGCGCTCCCCCCCCCCCCCCGCCCCTAAAAAAAAAACTCAAAAAAAAAAAAATAAATAAAAAAGAAAAGAAAAAAATTCTGGCGCCTCCAAAAATTGTTGGTCATCTCCGGTCACACGAGAAAGTATACGGGGGTTACCCATTACATATTTGGTCCGAGCTTTCCGAATCACCAAATTTCAAAGACACAGAGTCGATTAATCAACGTGGTGTCAAAGATCCTCAGGCTGACAGGCACAAAAACAACAACAAATACTGCAGCGCCCTCCGTCGGGTGCAGGAAGACTGGTTCCCAACGTGAATGCATAAGCCAGAGTAGCGAATCGCAAGGAACCAGGCTATTTTACTTCCCGCCATGCATTGTAAATTTCCGGTTTGACGTCACAAGTTCGGGAAAGTTTGCCATTTAAACTTGGGAATTTACATGTGCGTCTAATAAATAGATAGAGAGACATTGTTTCTTACAACTGTTTTGACTGTGTTTTTGGAGATAAGTAACTAAATGAAGCAGCAAACAGAACTGCACGATGGATATACGTATCTGCAGTTTGTATTGATTCTTTCAGCAGAGTTACCTCACTCTAGTTTCCTCTAATAAGCAAGGTGATAGATAAATGATTTCATGACTACTATATTAGTATTACAGTATTACTTTTGCTGCTGACTGAAGATTTATACTTTTTACACATTTGTGAATTCAAAAAGCACATATGTTTTTCTAAAACTTGTGATATTAGAGACATTCCTCTGAGAGGAATTAGTTTAATTTGTTCATGGTTAATATGATTCATGGTTAATATGATTATCATATCCTGTATTGTGGATTTGTAGCATAGTAATATATTTTGACTTCCTTAGAACAATTGAAGTAATTTTTCAGAGGCTTAGTTTTATAATTAGTTAATGATTAGAAGTATTTAGATGTATCTTCAGTGGTACTGACTGAATGTGATAAGTGATTTGTAAATCCTCATCCACATTGTGGATTTGTGTCTTACTCAGTGCAACTCGGACTACTCGGATTTCAGACAGATCATTTTAAATATTAAGTGATCAGATGGTGCTGATTGACAATTTGTACTGAGATTATGTATTATATTTACTTTAGCTGATTTGTGAAATCAAGCTCTAAGATATATATTGTGGCATTATGAATCTAGTTCAAAATATTCCTCTAATTTTGTAGTTTTATTAGTTATTTGATATATTGCTTTTTTGTCATTCAAGTAGTTGTGTGGTGCTGCCTAAATTGTGATCTAATTGTAAAATTATTCCAGTGTACAGCCGCAGGCTTCAATGTTTTATAGTTACACATGTTCATAAATGTTGGTCACTTCATGTGTCCTCCTTGTTTTTTATGGACTCAAATTCATTTGACAAGTGTCACATAACATTCAAATATATTACCATGGTAACTACACATAGTTTCCTGTTCTGGAGAATTTGTGAATTCCAATGACAATTGAACAGCAGATGGAAGCTTTGTAAAATAAAACCCTTTGTAATGGTTATCAAAGCTTTATTATGGGACACTGACATCCCAAATGAAGATTAACCAGACATCATATCTCTTACAGTGGTCCCCTGTATAAGGCCCCTCTCACCAGAGTCCACTCCTCTTGAAAAGTCACCATTCTTACGCAGAAAGTGTAACATTTTATTATATATATATTCCCCCTCCAGAAGGGGCCACCCCTCTTACAAGGCCATTTTAGGCTGCATTTTGGGTGCCTTGTAAGAGGGGAGCCACTGTATTTCATTGACAGAAAAAAGCAGTTTATGCCCCTTTAAATGCATTAAAACTCTGGAGCTTCGGGGGGCTCCACCCCCCTTAACCCCCCCCCCACCAGGGCTCCGCCCTGGACCGGCCGGGGGCCTGGGCGGCCCCCGGACCCCAGGCCTTACTTGCTATGTTCAGCTCCCCCCCCCCTTGACAAATCCTGGATCCGCACCTGTAGATAATGTCCCAAAATTTGAAACTCACATTCCAGGATCATTACACTTAATCGATATAAATTATTTGACTGACATTTGTCGAGTAACAGTTTTGGTTGAACACATCAAACCGACTCCCTGAGGTCAATTCAGCAATTCAAGCCACGGTCATCAAAACTTGAATAAGGCCGTGGAAAGTTAAAATAACTGACTTTGACGTAGGATGACGTGGACTGGCAAAGTCGCAAACACTTCCGTCATCCCTGGTCACACATCACCTATGTTTCATGGGTCGTTTTGAAATCATACATGTGGGAGGTGCATACAGTTTTTTTCATAAGTATCGGTGCATTTTTCTCTCGTTGTTACAACTGAGTGTAAAAAACAATTGTCCATGTTTTTAAAGCAATGCAATTTTCCGTTGTTTTTACTGCGTTATTCAATCCATTTTATACGATATTTTCGGTCATGACACGATTGTGTACGGTATATGTATGGGAGTCCTTCACGTACCGCTTTCCTGATGAGTGTTTCACACAATTTTGTATGTATGTATGTATGTATGTATGTATGTATGTATGTATGTATGTATGTATGTATGTATGTATGTATGTATACATGTATGTATCTTTTACTCCTGAGCCGTTTAAGTTTTTCGCAAGGGTTTGTATAGATGCATTGCCTATCAAGAAATATCAATTAAGAGCTTCTTTAGCGTCTCTGGACACTTGAGGATAAGTCTGCCGACGATCTTTTTCGAGAGTCGTCGAGAAACTTGTGGACCAGGCCTTGACCCGCTTGTTAACCGCGTTCCAGTGCTACATTTTTGCCTGCTGTATTCAGTAGATGGCGCTTTGCCAACATTTTCACCAGGGCAGTAATCACAAGCGGCAGTAGAGCTGAAACGGGTATTAATCTTTTCGTGTATTGTTTAATGTGGCAGAGCATGGTCAGACTCCACTCAGCTTTTCTAGGGAATGAAAAAGACTCTCCCGGAAATAAACACATTTTTAAAATAAAACAAAATGAAAAAAACCCACAAAAACCTAAATTAAAAAAAAAAGAAAAAAAATGAATAAAAAATTATTCAAAAATATGGTAATAAAATAAAATATAAATAAAAACAAAATACCGACCTGTGGCAGGTCTACTAGTACACTTCCCTTTGCTCAGAGAGACGTGTTCTATAACGCTTTTCCCCATCTACTACCCGTGAATGGAATCTTCTTCCAAAGAGAGAAAAAAACTCCGTTTAAACGTTGATGACTTTAAAAGAATACTAAACAAAAGCAAACCCAAACATAACGAACCATTTTGGACAAAGAAATATGACCATAATCCATGCCAGAATGAGAATGGGCCGCAGCCAGTTGAACTCAGATTTATACAAAAGGGGCTTTATATGGTCACCATTTTGTTCCTGTGTCTCTCTGCTGAGGATTACTTTCTTCCGCTTTGTAGGTCTATATATCATACAAATTTGGCATGTCTAATTCAATTACTTTCTGAGATATGGAATTGTATATCTTTAAACACATTTTGGCTTATAATGTCCGTCAAATTATAGGTGGCACCACTAGTATGATAAGTCACTGAAATTATGAACTTCTCCCCAATCCTTTAAAATTTCATGAACATCGACTAAACATTATGGATGCTACAGCGGTGACAGGGTTTTCACATTTTAACCCATATATTACATAATACTGCACGTGGCGCCACCAATATCAAACTCGACCTACACATTTACACTTGATAAGTCCTGAAAACTATCTGGGTATTTCTTGAAAAATGTGGACTGTATGCAGGCGCATATACGGGGGTGGGGGATGGTGGTGCTTCGGGTGCTCTAGCACCCCCCCCCCCCCCAAAGCTATTTCGACGGTACAGATAAATATCCCATTTAATCAGTGTAAATGGGTGTGTCATTTTAAATTTACATTATACGACAGAAATGGGCAGATCAAGAGAATAACAAGATTAATGCCCGTGAATGCGTGTATATATACTCGCTATCACAGTTTTTTTTTTTTTTTTTTTTTTTTGATTTTTTTTTTTTTTTTTTTTTTTTTGTTTTTTTTTTTTCAGGTTGAACATTAGTCATTGCATGTAAGAATGGAGACATGTGGTAACCAATATTACATTCCCATCGAAATTTTTCTGATTTAAATTAAATATACGTTTTTTTTCCATCGAATACACGTATAAATACAGTATTTATCTATCTTTTCGGTTAAAATTGCGTCTAATATCTTAAAAAGCATTAGTATGTATTCAAATTAAATGTAAAATTTATAAAAGAAAATCCTAAGTGTACTTCATGTGATTGTTGAAAATATTATCCCAGAAAGGCGGCAAACTTCTGATTATTAGTTTTTCAAGCACGTCATAGGAAGAAAATACTGCTGAGAGATATTACGGTTTGGTAATTTGCTAGTAAACAAATAAAAAAAGTCAGAAGGAGCAAAAAATGCTCTTAATGTGCTCGATTTTTCCACCTTTGGGTGTACTTTTGAAAAACTGAAAAACAGTAATCAAAGGATATTTCTCAAGAGAAAAAGCCTTGAGTGAACGAGTACCTAAGCCGTGATATCAGTGAAATAAATAAATGAATGAATAAATGAATGAATGAATGAATGAATGAATGAATGAATGAATGAATGAATGAATGAATAAATAAATAAATAAATAAATAAATAAATAAATAAATAAATAAATAAATAAATAAATAAATAAATAAATAAATAAATAAATAAATAAATAATAAGCACCTTTTAAATCAATATAAATATGTACCCTGATTATTCTGATCTGTTCCTTTTTTTCTTGTAAGATATTTTTCCCCTGTTTAAATATGTACAAAATTAGCAATGAAATGTTTGTAAATTATAGATAGGTATATGTATACCTTCAGTGAAACTGAAGGGGAACTGTATTATTATATGCCTAAAAGAATGAATTCTAGTGCCAGGAAAGTCTGTCGAATGGCTATAAAATATGTTAAAATTCAGGAACTTCCGGTGGCCCTGTCTCCGACTCCAGGTGAGGGTTGCAACCCTCACACCCCGGGCTTACACTCACGCCGCACCCCCCCCCCCCCTTCGAAATTTCTGGATCTGCACCTGGCATCGCGCTCACAAGCAAAAAGTTTATGGACGGACCGCTGGACCATGAGCTCTGCCAATTTTGTCAGCTGAGCTAAAAAAAAACGCGGCTATGAACTCGTAATCCCAACATTTGACACTTTCTTTCAACAAGGCAGACTGACAAAATAGCCGCTTGCTGAATTTCCACAGAATTATTATTCTATGTTGATAACTACGTAATGTCGTAATCAGATTTGCATATGTATGTACATACACTGTGTAACTTTCTTTCTTTCTTTCTTTCTTTCTTTCTTTCTTTCTTTCTTTCTTTCTTTCTTTCTTTCTTTCTTTCTTTCTTTCTTTTTCTTTCCACTCCATTTTTGTGGCGACTCAATCTCGCACATCACTCGACCCAAAAACTTCAAAAGTTGCATGAGTAGTTCTGCATATCATTCGAAAAAGTTGACAGTTCGAAAATTATGCTAAATCGGGGGCAATTAAAATTGTATGCTGCACTGTTTTATAGTCCTATGATGCCCAGAGTATTGGGCTAAAATCAGAGGTTAATATCAAGGCCGGAGGTCAACGTCAAGCTTAGAGGTCATTATCGGGGTCATAGGTCACTGTCAACATCAGACCTCTATAGCAAAATCAGAAGTCAAGGTCATGGGTTCACTGTTAATGTCAGAAGTCAGTTTTAAGATCAGAGGTCAATATCAAGGTCAGAGGTCGACACCAAAGTCATATTTTTGGTGTGAAGGTGTGAGGTCACTGTCAACAGGTCAGAGGTTACTATCGAGGTCAAAGATCAACACCAAGGTCAGAAATCAATATCAAGGCTAGATTGTCAATGTTAAAGCTAAAGGCTTTAGGTCAATATTAAGATCAGAGGTCACAGTCAAGGGCAGAGGTCAGTGTAAAGGTCGGAGGCCAATATCAAGGTCAGAGGTCAATATCAAAGTCTGAGTTCATTGTCGAGGTCACAGGCCACTATACAGATCGGCAGTCAATATCAAGGGCAGAGGCCAATGCGAAAGGTGCCCAGAATGACGTTACATAGTGTGAAAATGGAGGTTGACAGCAGCAATAAATATTGCATCAGGGCAGCAAAAATTGGGCCCCAATCTGAGTTGCCGTTACACGTGCGATCCATAGATTTGTGCTTTAGAGCCCATCAACAGAAGAGTGAACAAGATAGCCGAATTGTACTTTATACTATGTAGTAGGAAAATCAGCACATCTTCAAAACTGATAGTGATATGGAAAGAGGTGCCACTGAACCTTCAATTGTTTATCAGCACAACCAGTGAACAATACTTGCAGCATTTTGATATATTCAAATGTTGAAGACCCACACACATTCGCTGTGAAGCAAATCTTCTTTTTTTAGGTTGTTTTCGTCTCTTGTCATAATATATCAATGTAACTTTCCCCCCATGTTCACCGCAACGGTCCACCCGCGTAAATATTGCTACAGTGACAGCAGCAGTGCAGAAAGGTATAGGGCTAAATATAGACTGTGCCAAGCACGCAACCCGGCTTCAGTTCAGCCAGGGACAATGATTCAACCAGCGCACAAAAACGTTTCTAGATAACGTAAAGTTTGTCCTCGGTCAATCTCAGACTTGGTTAGAAGAATTAATGCATGTCGATAATTCTCATATGTAGCTGTAACAATTGCACTGAAGAAAACGGTCTCAGCCTAGCAAAGTTTCAAAGTTTTCATGTCTGAATTTTATATTCATATTCGGCAAAACTCTGGCCCTTTCGCCCCCCCCCCCCCCCCCCCCCCCCCCGTCAATTTTAGAGCGTCGGTAATTTCTTCTGTTTTAGACAGCTGACTAGTCAGTCACCTTTAAATTGTAATCACTTTTCGACCGTGTTCCGTCCGTCTGTCAGAACGTACGTCGTCCATCTGCAGCTCACAATTTCTACAAGTTATCTTCCAAAATAATTTTCAAATTTCGTGGAAATGTGTCTTGGGTGGGTCTCTACTACATTTCTTCAAATGGTCACGCTCCGGTAATATAAATTTGTATTCGTGATTTTTTTTTTATTTCCCTTTCGAGCACTATTTAAAAATTTTGTCTAAAATATGTTGGCAAAATTCTGCGATCGTTTATGGAGACCCTTCATGAGTACCCAAAGAGACCATAGTTTGAACAACAGGTAAAGTTGCGATTGTACATATTTTTAATGAATTTTTATGTGCGTTTGAAACTTTCCACTTCTACTCCCCAACCTGGCTCTGGATTGTCTTAAAAGTTTGTGAAAATGTAACGACTCCAGCTCAAGAAAAGTCCTTCACAACGTGAAAGTTATGTCATTTTCAAATTTTTGAAATTGCAAAATGATAGCATAGGCGCACGCCAACATAGTTACAGTAGGCCTACAGATACCTGTGACCTGTTGGCCTTTGTATTTTCAGGTTTGAGCACCTATGCGACGGATGCATAGGCCTACTGAGTAGGCCCACAATCAATTTAAGAAAGGGTCGACAGAAACTGCAGCACAACGATATTTTGTAGGTAACGACTTAAAAAGTACCTCCAAAGCACCATGAATACCATTTTCTGACACATCAGGCAAAAATTCGACTTCTCAGTCCATAATGCGTAGGCCTGTAAGGAAATCGACCAATGATAGTTTTAGCATGTTTTAAGATTATACGTCTTAAGATTATACGTCTTACCCATGTACTTCAAAGGCCAAGTAGGGTTTACATAGGGTTAACATATAGCATCTTTGTTCTATTCACTTGTGTTTGTTATTTTCCCTGTTTTGGAGCAGTCGGTTACTGTGACACGTCTGGTGCCCAATAGGGAAGGGCAGTTTCTTAAGTTTCCAGAAACCTCCACTTCACGGCGCGAGTCATCGCTTTCATCCGGGTACTTGCCTGCGGGTGAACATTGGTTTCGGCGCATTTGCAAACACTGTGATAACATTGTACGTATCGGCAATAAAAGTGCAAAAAAATGTTCATTTTCACATAATATCTGCTAATAAATTTTACACACACGAAAGATAAGAATGCACTAATTCACTCAGATTTTAGCCATATATATTTGCGTCCATAATTTTACGTTTTTTTCAATATCAGCGATAAGACAGCGAGGATGAGATACCGTCGTTACATCACAAGGTTCTTGATCTTAATTTTAAAAAGTACGTGGCTAACTTAACGTCCTTGATTTGATGCAAGTTTCAACCTTAACATTTGTTTTTACGTCGCCCCGTCATCTTTGAAAAAGAGTCCTTCTTAATACCAAAAATGGATAGGCTAGCTGTGACCAAAAAAAATTTTAAACTACTTTTGAGCTCAGCTCACTAGGTTGACTTTACGGTCAGCTGAGCTTATGAAGTTTTGTCGTGGTTAGGCATCCGTCGTCCGTCCGTCTTCTATCGTCATCTACAATTCACATTTTCGACTTCTCCAAAACCGAGCTTAGAGGTAATGGACCTTGGGTGGGTCTCTACCAGATTTGTTCAAATGGTTACGCTCTTGTTATTTCTGGATTTTTATGATTTTTTTTTCTTGTTTGAGGCAAATCTTTGAAAAAAACATTCTATTGCAAAACTGCTCGTGCACCCAAATGCTTTGATATCGCACACCGACACTCCCAGGAACTGATACTTCCTAATTTGTTCTTGATGCCTGTTTTTTAACGATTTTTTTACAATTCGGCAGCTTGCTGGTTGATGCAAGCATTCTATTTATGTAAGTAAATGGGGATTGCAATGGAAATTCAGTTTTGACTTCTTATCCCAAACCATCCAACAGAATCATTTGAAACCTGTGGGGAATGTACCTTGGCCAAGTCTCCACCAGGTTTGTTAAAATGGTTACAGTCAGGTGAATTTTGGAATTTTAATGAAAATGGTGCTGATTTTTTTGGCAAAATGCCAAAAATTTCTTCTTAGTCGGCAAGGGGATGCGTTTATGTTATGTTAGCAACAGTACTCATGGTCTGAAACAGATGTGACCTTGATGTCATACTTCGCAGGACCACTTCAGCGTGTATGTAGGGTCACCTGAGCACAGGACGGTCACAGTCCTCTTGTTTTATGATCAGCTAAATTTTTATGCTCTGCTACATTTTTCTAGTTCTCAATGACTTTTTTATTTGTTCAATCAGTACATACGTTATACACTTAATTAGCGTAGTTGTAGATCTTTTTAAATTTATATCGATGAGTAAGACGGACTTCTTTCAATTTTACTTGGCTTCATGAAACTAAACACACGTGTATTGGAACCGATGGGTGCGTCCTGTGCGAAAACTGGGTATCTACGTCACAAGAATAAATTCATGTATTTCCAAGGTGTAACTCATTTCCCCAATGATTGTTCGTGAAACTTCATAGAGGCCACGTAGAGGACGGAAAGCTATTCCATGACTTATAACTGAGGGTCGGAAAGGGGTTGCCCGAACTCCGTACTCGGACTTTTTATATTTTTCGTACAGCGTAGAGAGAAAAATGTATTCACGGTAAAGCGTACTGACGGCAAACCATGTACTCCGTACTGATCAAAATTTATTATGCGTAAAGCGTACCAGCAACACATGTCATATTCGTACCCGTACTAAAAAAAATGAAAAATGAGAAAGACAAGGAGGTACACAAGTTTCAGGTACAATTGTAAAAATTCGGGTTAAAATATGTAAAAGTCTGTGGCATCTTTGTTCTTACAGGTTGTACAACCATCTCAAATTTGAAAAAGTATATTGCGGATGTCTTATTTTCTGTACTGTGTACTGGAGAAAAATTATTTCCTGAACTCTGTACTGGTAAATTTTATTTTCTGTACCAGTGTACCAAGACCCCCCCCCCCCCCCCCCATTACTGGGTCACCACCAAAACCATGCAGAATTCTCACAGTGATATATCCCTATTCTGTTCATCTCTGGGCTGCTACTTGCCTCCCTGTGATTTGACTTTGTGCCATAAAACCTTATTCACGCACTAATCAGGATTAATACACATGTAACCCAATGAGAGCAGGTCACTGTGTCAGGCACCAGAGTCACAGCGATACCCATTTACTATTTGCATATGGCATGTACATTTTTGTCCTTGGGATCTATTTACGAAACCAGGGACGTGGATGAAGAGGGATATGGCACTTGTGGCCCTCCTTTGAAACAAGGTCTGCCTCACTGTTATTTTTTGCCATTACCATGCCGCTGTGTTTATTTTACCATTGGGCGCGATAATTTCTTGATCCACGTCCCTGATGAAACCTAAGACATGCGTGTATTACGTCTAAAATGCACGTTAAGTAAAACTAGATCACCACGTTGAGCATTTAGGCCACTATAGATCTAAGTTTAATCAGCTGACACTGTGACAGTCTAAACTCAGCTTTGCTCTACTTTCTTGTAAACGCAAGTTCATGCAATACAATGTAGCTCAAGCTAGGTTCAGCCCAGGTTGATACCTCTTTTTGAATATCGTTGGTCAGCTAAGCACGGACTGTTTACACATCCCTCTTGTTGTTGTTTTCGTTTATCCCCACTGGCTTTAATTCTCCGTTTGAAATATTTATTTGTTTTTGTCTCCCGTTTCTGTGTATACGTTATTTTTATCCCATGCATGTGTTGTCCAGAGTGACCATGGACGGACCGTTCCGCACCAAGTCGAGTTTATAGCCGATCCACATGTCCGTGTAGAACAGTCGCGTGCAAGCCTTACTTTCGAACTGGCCCAACCCTGCCCACTTTTTCAAGTGCGTGCACCTGGGATGTTGATTTATCGTTTGCTTTATAGTGAGCCTATTTGTCATTGATCGCTGTTTCGACACCAAACTATCATTTTTTTTAATTTGAAATGGTGGAGAATACTCTGGACTGCACATGCAAGGGATAAAAATAAAACAACACTCTTGCAATAGGCAATTAGGACAAGAACAGAAAGTTTTAGCCCTGCCTAAAAGAGGGCACTGCAGTCACTCGAGGGCTAGGGTTGTGTATTTCCATTACTTACCATTGTAATTTGCAACTTAATAACTTGAAAACAACTCTAAATAGAGCGTAAGAGACACAAAATTTCGCACAGTAAATCTAAATGCGTAACTAAATACCTCGAAAAAATCATATAACCACAGCCACTAAAGTGACCAGATTATTTAAGATTACTTTAACATGCAATCAATGGGAATACACAGCTCTAGCCCTCCAAATTTCTGTGTTTTCGGTTGTGTATTGGGGAGAATACACACCTCAGAGCTAATTCTGACCTTTCCTATTAGCTGGCCGTAAAGTCTGCGGGCACTCGCATACAGGCTTCAAATTACTATTCCAGTCCCTAGAAACCAGCCTGGTGGAACAAATGAAGGGGTACCAAGACGAAAATTTGAAAATCAAGCTAGAAGCAGTGGCTGCTGATTTGGCTGAAAGTAAAAGAGGAATAGGTAGGAAAAACAAAGAAATTGTAAAAGATCAAACAAGAGAATAAAAATTTAAATGTTTAATTGAAAAAGACAAAAGAAGACCTTGCTAATTGTGAAAGCGTCTGTAGTGAACTAAAAATTAGCAGAGTGACTGAGCCCTTGGTGAGAAATAAGGCTGAGACGCCTCGTACTGTTAGTACATGTGTGGAAAGATACGAAGGGCTAATCAAAGACCTACATAGTGAAATTGACAGAGAAATCTCCCTCCAAAGGCAAGTGAGGAATACACTGCACGAAGAAGTAGAACGGGTACAATCCAGAATAAAAAATAAAAAAAAAGACGAGGAGATAGAAATAGTACAGGGGTCGATATCTCAACTGAGAGACGTACTGATAGCAGCAAAAGAACAAACGCTACAGCGGCGACTACAGGCGCAGGAAATGGACGCTGGAACAATCCCTTGGTCAACTGTAGTGGGCAGAAAGCCGCAAGCCAGGCCCTAAGAAACTGCACCACCCGATGCAACGGCACAGTCCCATAGTGAAAAAGAAAAAGTATTAACTCTGGGGAACTCGCATATGAATCGCATACAAGTTAGTAGACTGTTGAGTACTGAAGACCACACCGTCACGCTGGAACAAGTATATCCTATTGGGAAAGCCAAAGAGTTCCTTACTTCTCACAACGATAGATACGATGCTATTATGATATATCTTATCACCAATGATATGAAGGGTGATAGGACACCGGAGAGTGCAGCAATTGAATTGGCACTACTAGCAGACGGTATCATATCCACGGAAATGGCGAAACGGGTCATTATCTGTACCGCTATACCGTGTTCAGACAAAGACCTGGACTTCAAAGTGCAGGCTGTGAATTCTCTGGTAAAACTCAAAGTCAGTGGAAAACCGGGAGTTGAAGTATGTGACAATTATGGAAGCTTCCTGAGTAGGCAAAATACACCTCGCCAGTAACTATATGCGGACAATACCCAACCTAATGACCAGGGCTCGCGGGTACTGGCCGCTAATATGAAGTACACTTACAAGCCGGAACTACAGGGCCAAAGACGCAGGAGATACAATGATCAGAACTCTGGCGGGAGATACAATGGGCAGAACTCTAGCGGGGGATACGAAGAGGATACATCCCAAGTTCAAAGGGATTCCAGATAAATCACGAGAACGAGAGATGTATCTTTTTTATACCATGCCTTCTTTGTTTTCATAAATATAAATGCATTCTAAAATGTATTCATCAAAGCAAATCAGTCCTATGTTGAAATTTAGCCACGGAAAATTAAAGCAGGGATATATGTGTAAGCAAGTGACATATATATCCCTTGATAAAACAAAGGAAGCATGGTATAATATGGTCAGAACACGGGCAGTAGATACAATGGTCCGAACGGGCGATACAATAACCAGAACTTTGGACGCTACTACGCGAATGAGGGACGTAATAATAGCTATACACAGGGAAGAAATAATTCCAATGTAGGTAACAGGCGTCCCTTTACATGATTATATTGTATGTGATTTGAAGAATAATGATTGATCACATTAAGATCATGACGTGGAGTATCCACGGACACAGGCATAAAGTCTGTGGTCAAAGTGAGTCCAAACTCAACGACAACGAGTTTCTGAATATTTTTTGAAACAGTACAATATTTTCAGTTTAACTGAAACACACGCAGGCAAAGACTGTAATATTGACATACCTGGAAACAAACTGCACCGTAGCGTGCGATCGGAGAAACTGAATGCATGTAAATGCTCAGGTTGGATTGCTATATATGACAAAGTTAGTCTTTCAAATGGTATTGAATTTCTACCTATAACTTGTCCGGATATAATGTGGATTAAACTAAGTAAATCGCATTTTCTGATGGCTGAGGACCTATATATTGCTACTGTATATATTTCACCCACAAATTCCATGTATACCAGTGATGCGGACATTTTTGAAGGCATTGAAACTGACATATCTAAATTTACTAGGGATGGAAGTAAATGTATAGTTATGGGTGACTTTAATGCAACAACGTCAACTTCGGATGATTTTGTCTTATCTGATAAAGCTGACTCTGATAAAATACCGATACCTATTGATAAGGCTTATGACGTACCCTTGATCAGAATTAATATGGATGAGCGAAAAGTGAATGAGTATGGTGATCTTTTACTTGATTTGTGTAAGTCCACAGGTTTGCGGATCTTAAACGGCCGTAAACTCGGTAACCTCACAGGGAAGTACACATGCTACAGCCATAACGCCAAACAACCAACGTCCATTGACTATGATCTGGCTGACCATTCATTGTTCCATTCAATACCAAGTATGCTAATCCACGCCCTCATGTGGTTCTCCGACCACTGTGGCGTGTCGTTTGATATTGCGGTCAGTTCTTTGAGACGAGAAACAGTACTATTATGTGTTTCACGTGACATTATTGAACCACTGCCGGAACGTTTTGTATGGAATGACATGAATCCCGCTATATTTACCACAGCGTGAAGTTTGGTTTGTAAAGAGGATATTGATGATTTTCTGCATCATCATTATAATGTGGAATATCGGAATGATATTAACATAATGATCCAAGATTTTAACAAAATAATATGTAAGGCAGCAAGGATCACATTAAAAGTTAGACCTGAAAGAAAAAAGGTAAGCGTCTTCCTGAATACGCCACTAAAGATTGTTATAATAAGTACAATAAAATTAAAAGAACGTCTAAGAAATTGTCTAGTGACCCGCATAATTATGCACTGAAATAAACATATTATTCGACTAGGAAAAGATTCAGATTGCTATATATATAAACGGAAAGAAGTTGATTTTAAGAATAATATGAAATCTCTGAGTGATATTCAGGACGAAGATCCGAAAGCATATTGGGAACTCATTAAAGAATTAAAATGTACGGTTACCAACAAAATAATTCCTGGCGAAAATATTAGTCCTAGATAGTGGTTGAGCCATTTCTCACGTATAATGTCCCAGAACTTCAGTTGCGATTCCCCTCAGGAGCAAGAAGTGAAAACTTTGCTTAAGAATGTAGAACATATAGATAAATCCTTTTCTGCACTCGAATATAGAATCAGTGAGACAGAAATAAACGTTGCTTTAGGAAAACTGAAAAACAAAAAGTCTCCTGGCAAGGATTCTAGCTTGACTGAAATGTTAAAACAGAGTAAGACTACTTTGTCACAAACTTTGCTGAAGGTATTTGATAATATTTTTACATCCGGCTTTTTCCCAACTTTATGGAAGCAAAGTATACTAGTTCTGATACACAAAGGTGGGTGTACAATGATCCTAATATGTTTAGAGGCATATCATTAAGTAGCTGTATATCGAAACTTTTTTGTACTGTCCTGAACACTCGATAACAAAAGTATTTGTCAGATGCTAATATCAAAAGTGAATTCCAGATCGGGTTCTCGGAGAAATGTCGAACTAGCGATCATATATTTGTGCTCAAAACATTAGTAGATAAATATGTAAAAGCTCTCGGTAAAAAATATTTATTTGTTTGTTTTGTGGACTTTCAAAAGGCTTTTGACACCATTTGGCATGACGGATTATTCTTTAAATTGTTGAAATATGGAATTAATGGTTTCATGTATAGCGTTATAAAAGATATGTACTTTGAATGGAGTACTCCAGTAAAATTTAACGATGGACTTTCTGATAACATAACTTTACTTACAGGCGTTAAACAAGGATGTGTCATGTGGCCTACGTTATTTAATATTTTTGTTAATGATTTACCCGATTTATTCGGTAAGAATTGTG
Source organism: Hermodice carunculata (assembly GCA_964020975.1). Taxonomy (NCBI): domain Eukaryota; kingdom Metazoa; phylum Annelida; class Polychaeta; order Eunicida; family Amphinomidae; genus Hermodice; species Hermodice carunculata. Next base: position 67,778,705 of record OZ026627.1, on the reverse strand, counting down.
ATCCTGTGTCTTTGATAGAAAAAGAGATTAATTGTTTGCTTTACGCTGATGATCTGATATTATTATCTAAAAGCGAACGGTGATTACAAACATGTTTGGATATTCTAAGAAAGCATGTAATATAGTTGTTCTTGGTGAGCTTGGATGTACCCCCATTTCCCGAAGATAATGAATATGGTGTGTAAAAATTGGTTTCGGATTGCGAACAGTGAAAAAAAATCCTTATTATCAGATTATTATTTGTGCAATATTGAAATGTCATTGAAAATCAAAACCAGTCATTGTGGGTGAAAAGCATCAAAGAAAAATTGTTTGCGACTGGTTTCCAGGAACTTTGGCATAATCAAGGCAACAGATTTGGCATATTTCCATCCACGCTATTTATGAGCAAACTACAGGAGAAATTTTAGAGACAGTGGGAAAGTGGTATGTCACAACAAAATGACAGTGAATGTAAATTAAGAACTTATGTCCAGTACAAAAAACACTTAAATTTTGAAATATATCTAGACGTTATAAACAATTTTCATATTCGCAAAAATATTACTGGGCTCCGTATCAGTGCTCATAATCTACACATCGAAACAGGTAGACATAAGCGTCCCCACAAAACACCAGTAAGCCTCAGGACATGTAATACATGTAACCTAATCGAGGATGAAACTCACTTTGTTTTAAATTGTAACCAATTTAGAATACCCCGAAATGTTATGTTGAAACAAATAGAAGATATATTTGTAGATATGGAACAAGACGATACGATACAATTATTCAATTTCATAATGGAATTACGAGACGTTGAATTAATCAAAATTGTGGAAAAATATATAACAAATTGTCTAGCCATAAGAGGGAAACCACTATAGTAAGGAATTTAGAGGCATTGCTTTGCTGTATATAGACTTTTTTCTTTTTCTTCTTTCCATATCTTGTTGGCGCTTTGCGCGTTGTACGTCTGCCTGACAAAATGCTACTGCTTTTTGTTTGTTTGTTTGTTTGTTTGTTTGTTTTTTTTTTTTTTTTTTGTTTTTTGTTTTTTTTTGTTTGATGTGGTGCAGTCAATAAAGTTTCACTTCATTTCATTTCATTTTATTTCATTTCATTTCATACCGTGAGCGACGGAGTGGAAGGATACACTCACGTATCATTCCCTCCACCTGTGCGCTCGTGCCATACAGGTCTTGGACCAGTAACCTAGGCCTAATGCATTTAGGCCTACATGTTAAAATAGCGACCTTCGCTGGCTTATTTCTCCTATTGCAAACGTAAAACCACAACTTCCTTTGCATTCTACTTCAAGTTTATACCGGTAGCAGCAAGTTAAAACCAAGGAAATGGGGGGGGGGGGTGTCATGTGATTAGATTTTTTTACAGGTGCAATTGTGTACCTTACCTCCATGACTGACCGTTCCGCGCCAAATATGTCTCCGAAAATTCACAAAGTTTTCAAATGATTTAAAAGATTTCAAGAGTAACAGTGCCTATCTAAAACTCACAGTTGATAAGAATTTTCCTATCCAAATTTATGATGGGACTTAATTTGGAATGCCCTGCTCCTGTGATATTAGCATCCAATAGACACAGCAACAGTATTCAGTACTCGACCAAAAGTTGCGGATCAGTTGACCCGACCAAGTTGAGGGGTTACTGGTCCAAGGCCTACAGAATTTACGGCGAGACACTCACACACTCGCGTAGTCTTTTCTTGTCGCAGACTCCTCCCTTTCTACGCACTAGTTTTGGTAGGTTATTGAGAGCCCAATGTTGATGCTTTGGAAATTCTTATATCGCTGCCTCTTGCTGAATTTCACCTCGCTTTCATTGTTAAGTTGGAATTTATGAATATGGATTAGGCCTATGTTTTTCTGAACTATCTGGTCTCTTTGTGTGTGCATTATCGTCATCTTTAGACTAGCCTAAGTAACAATCCGTTTACATTTTTATTGAATATCTACGCTGACAGACCCCAATTATTTCTTTTGAGCGCAATTTAGTTTTTAAAAAAAACTCACAAATAACGACACCCATGTGTACACTGTATATAGTTACAACACAATTAAGAGGGTGAGTAAGGGGTTTCCCGTACTGGCGTACTGGGACTTTTTATTTACCGTACTGGCTTATTGGAAGCCCTCTTATTTTACGTACTTCGTACTATCCAAAATTTTGAAAGATTTTTATTTTCCGTACTGCGTACTCTAGAAAAAAATTGCCTGTACCAGCGGACTGAACCCCCCTTACCCCCCTTCAATTAACAGAGGCTGCGACACATGCTTTGACAATTACCTGAAGCCTCTTGCTTATGCTAAAGCCTACACAGCTGTGACTCTGATAAAACAAAACAAAAAATACGAGGTTTTAGCGTATAAATTACGTAACGGGTCTATATATAACCGGAACGCATACAGATAGCATTGAGCTTTTATTATGAATTAACATTTTCCCGGGAGACGGAAATGTTTGTCGAAGTCATTGCGACCTGGTGCCCTACTAACTTAGCATCCTGGAAGTTGTGCAACGTGCAAGCAGGCATCTATGGCTACTTGGGATAAAAATAGAACAAGGCATGGGGAAACCGTCTCGCCACTATAGTTTATCGTAGCGCATCAGAAAAAATAATCTTGCACCGGACATGTGCTGGTGGGAAGGAAGGAATAGTTGGAAGAACGCAGGCACGCTTTATTAGTTTTGCCCATACTTATAACATGTGGAAATCTCATTTTAATCACTTTCCAAAATCTACAGCACTATATAAAGTGTAAAGGGGATTTCCAAAACACACTGTGAGCAACCATACCACATTACCAGCCCTGTGACTGATTGCCCTCGAGTGAGCATGGCTTCCGAGGGCTGCTTCGCTATTTTCTCAAACAGGACCATTGTGCCATGCCTGTAGGCCTACTTTGCATGAGCTGGTCAACCCATTGCTGCATTCACCAAGCATACACGTGCATCTCTGTGAGTTTTCGGCTGAAGTAAAGTTACCTACCTTCGGAAGCAGATTCCTTAATATCAGTCTATTGACTGGCTGCACGGACTAGCTCGGAGGCACCGACCCACGATGGAAGCTGCGCTTGTAAGGAACTACGCGGACCCCGGACCCGGATCCAGAGGTCATCATCACATCAGCTGTTCAACATGCGGGTCACAATTAATGATTTCTCAGTACTAGTTTGACTTGATTCATTGACATAAATTAACTGCTCCGGGGTTTTTAGTATTATCTTTTTTTAGCAAACTTGTGACAAAGTCTTAAATGACAGACTAAAGTGTTGCACGTGTACATAGCACAGCACCAATCCAGGTTTTTATCAGTAGAGCGTCTCTCACAAAAGTGTCACTTTGGGAAGAAAGGTGTCGCTTTGGGAGGATTCGTAGGTGGATGCATTATTCGAGAGTGATCCATGTTTTATCCATGCACAATAAGTACTTTGCGCTGATAATGCTTATACAATATTAAGATGTGTGTCTGACAGTTTTACACTATTACTAGTATTAGGCCTACACAAACAAGAAATGTACCAATGGAAAACTTTTTTTATTTTTCAAATTGTAACCGAGCTAAGCGGAATTCCCCTGTTCTGTCTTGTTCCACTTAAAAATGTTGTGACGGGGTGACTGCAAGGACGCTATTCACACGAAGGTAAATATAACAGTTCGTTTGAAATGTAGGCTACTTTTAAATGAAAATGTATCTCCTTGCGACATAACATTTTTATTGTTTTAATTCCTGAGGTGATTCATAAATTTGGTTGAAGAGACTGTTTTGAATTTGTTCCAATGTGAGTATTCTGTCTGCAAGCAACACATCCGTCGACATTTGTGTTAACACAGAAATTTTATTATATAAGAATTATTGGTTTCCTTCCTTCTTGCTTGCTTCTTTACACCCAAGTTTTGTCCAGATGTTTATATATATAAAGATATATATATATATATATATATATATATATATATATATATATATATATATATATGTACATATATATATATTCTTTGTTTATTTTTATTTTATTTTATTTTTTACCACTGCACATAGAAACGCTCCATTTGAGTATCGAACAGCCAATAATGCCGAAAATTGTGCAAATTAGGGGCAATTAAGATTTGAAACCCTCCATATGATAGCTACAGCTATCACTTCCATTTCATTTCATAGGTTTCTATTATATGCGCCTCTGATGAACAACGAACGAAAGTGCTTACTGGGGCACTTGAATAATTTAAACGTTGAATATCGTCAAAACCAAACTAGGTACAGGTGTCAATCCAAGTTTCATTTGAGGTTTGTGCTGTGAGCGCAGTCACTGGAACACACACATGAAAATTATGGAAATTGAATTTATGTTAGCTAGGGACATTTGAAAAGTAAAAATTTTGAATAGCTTCAAATTATTATAGATAGAGGCAAATCCAATAACTACAAGCAATTGGTGTAGAATTGTTATTTGCTCTAATTAGGGGCACTTGAAATTATAGTCTTGAATGTCCTCCAGATTGCAATAGAAAGAGGTCTCATTCAAAGTTCAAATCATGTTTATACAAGGAGCCCCCTCAAATGAAAACTGAACAAAGATGTAGCATACTACGTTTATGCTAATCATGCAGGTAAATTCACGAATTTTTAATGTTTGAATATCTTTAAAACTATAATAGAGGGAGATGTTATACCAAAATTTTCGTTTGTGCTATAAGGCACATCCAATAATCAATGGAGAAAGTTCTAGAATTTTGATTGATGCAAATTCTGCCAGAACACAAAATTTTAACAGAATATTTTCAAAACTGTTAAATAAATAGGCTTCAATCCAAATTCGATGTTTATTTTTTTTAACTAGAAAGGAATATTGATTCATTTTAATTTATGCAAGTTTTGAAAGTACTTAGAAAGGTTTACCCGCATCATTTGGGGGGGGGGGTAATTAATCAAACGGTTTGAAATTGCACTAATTTATATATTTCCTCGTTTGACTGGCTGATTGTTGTTCATTCATTTGTTGATTTATTGTCTACTCTCTTCGGAACAGAAAAGTTTTTATTCAATTGTGGAAAAGGTGGATCAAAATAAACTCGTTTTAACTCTTTCAGTGCCAACTTTTGGACTGAGTCAACAAAGAGCTTTCTTTGGCGCGCTTTGGGCGTAGCAAAGTTGTTGACCTACACCATTATTTTCCATTGGACGATATGGCACACTGGTACTTGAATGAAGGGTCTTTTTACAAATAAAATAACAAATAAAATAAAAACAGTGAAAGTAGTCTTTTTTGATTGGTGTCCATTAAAATATCATGGACCTCTCATAAGATGGAGGGCTCAATACATTATTCCCTGTTGAGCTCTCGCGTCGGCCCATGATCCCGCCAAGGGCAGACCCATCCATAGGCCAACAGTTCTTTGTAACATCACGTACAGGTATGATTAGGTTACACTTTTTATATATATTTTATATTATATATGTTTTGTGTGAGCCCATTTGGGTACAAAATGCTAATAAACATTGTCAATAACACTGATATGATATCCATTTGATAATTCAGAGAAGTTCATCCTTAGTACTTCGACCTTAGTCGCAGTAGCCAGTGAAAGAGTTAAAATTGTAGCATGTGGGTGTCCTTATCCTAGTGACCCTCTAACCCATGGTATGGTTGTGGAAGCGGGGCACGAAGGTATGCTTTTGATCAGCCGCCTTTTTGGCGTTACTGGATGTTCAGCTGCTCTCAGCCTGTGCCATGGAATCCAAGGCCACGCGTGCTGCCGTCCTGGGTGGCAAAAGCTTACCTGTTTCAGTTTAAGGCAACAGATTTCCTCGGCACGCTTCAGACTGCAAGCACACACAGGAAGGCTGTTGGCCTTGACAACTGTTATGGCCTCTGCAACTGTAAATATGCTGGTATTAGAATTAAAGGTCTCTTCACAAAGAGTATGAATCTAGTATCGTTATACCAATTCATAGCACATGGATTTTTTTTTCGTATTGGTAATGAGAGAGTTAAAAAAAAACCGCACCTGTAAACGACCTAAAACGAGGTGCAACTCAAATGACACATGCCTCAGATATCTCCTTAACTCTTTCAGTACCACATTTTGGACTAAGTCAACGGCTTTCCTCAGTGAACTTCAGGCGCAATGAGCCCAGTGCGCGCTGCGGAAAGCTGTTGAGCTGGACTATTCTATTCTATGTAATAACAGGCATCCTGGTATTTGAAT
>OZ026627.1:67354998-67769998 GCA_964020975.1 Hermodice carunculata | reverse complement strand
GGAAGTCCTACTCACAACCCATTCAATTTTCATTATTAGAACCTGAATTACTTACAAATGACTGTGGATGATAATCCCCAACGAGAAGAGCACTGGAACTATACTATGAAAACATGGATTGTTTCCTCACTCTGTTCACGGGGATCTGATAAATGGAATACCAACGATGGAAATAACATAAATCGGGATATTTACCCCAATGGTTACTGTCTTTATCTGTTGAACATTGACCCATCCAAACAGATGCAAGATGCCATGCCTATAGACAGATAGGGCAATATCAAAGTGGAGGTCAGATTTTCTCAGCCAGTGCCGACAACAGTAGACCTGCTGATCTATGTCATTTTTCCTGACATCATTGAGGTGAACTACACTCGCAACGTATACATAAAATGAATAATCACTAACTAAGGGCAACATTGCTGAAAAACCACCTGACCAGACCCTACCTTCGTGGCATTTGCCCTTCAGATGGACTGCTATATAAACTGAATCAAAATTCCAGTCTGTTGATTGTCAACGGGGACTCATACAAGATCCTTGGCAAACATTGGATAGTTACGTTTGTCCCGAGATATGGACTAGTGTAATTCTTTGTTTCCTTTGGATATACTGCAGTCTACTACAGGCGAAACTGAGACAAATGGACAGAAGTGTCAAGTTTTTATTCAAAATTTAGCTTCAATTATCATGGCAATGGTTCGTGAATATACAAGATGAAACTTAAGTTGACTTATTATATTTTAACCTGCTCTAGATGGAAGTAGATCAGCCATGCAATTCCATGAAATTGATTTCTTCAAAATACGTAATAAACTACTACTATCTAAATAAGTTAAGGTCAGGTTTTTGTTTGAAGTGCATCCACAAGAGTGTAAATTCAGCATCTGGTACCACTGTAGAAAATTTATGTATTACAGAATTTGTCAGGGAACTTTGCCTGGCTTGTGACTGTAAAATAAGCACCATTTTTGTCACGACAAGAGCTCCCCAACTCCATCCATTAGGTATGCACTGTGCTGTAGACCTTACTCATGACTTGGGAAAAGTAAGCGCGAACTGTTGTTTTAAGCGTGCTGTATGGAGGCCGCTAAAAGTTTTTTTTTTTTTCGTTATCATATAGTATTTTCCATTTGTATATGTATTAATCTTTAATCTTATAATATTCTTTTACGTGTACTACCTGTTGAGTACGAATAAACATATATATTATATATATACATATATATGTATATATATACATATATATATATACATATATATATACATATATATATATATATATATATATATATATATATATATATATATATATATATATATATATATATATATATATATATGTACATCAGTGTAAACTGATGTCTGAAAGTGAATTATTGATCCAGACCCCATATGTCGTTACATGGTGCTCTTGGACATGTCGCTCTTTGTCATATAGATATAATTTTCCTGAAAAATATTGACCATATCGTGAAAGCATTTCCTCTGTCTCGCTACATTTGGTTTGTTCTGTGCGTGTGTATGTTTTGCATTTACGCCACAAACAGAAAGGTGATATTGCTAACGTTATGCCCAGGATTGCACTGGTACATTTAGAATAGTCCTACATATATAAATCGGTACACTGCACACGAAAAATGTGTGTCTGGAGCCGGAACAATTGTTACGCTCCGATTTCGTACAGACTTAAAATTGAAGTAAGAACGTGGGCTCATTCTCCGATGCACTACTAGGTTACATAAAATATGTATGTTTCTGAATGCAATTTGTGGCCAAAATGTTGTATATCGTCCACATTTCAGTTGCTAACACGAATATACAATGAGCATGCTGAAGTCAAACCCTGTGTATATGAATCATGTGGTCGTCTGAACTGTAAAATGTGAACTCTCCATCTATAAAGGCCGTTTTTTAGATTGTCAACATAGATTCATTGATCTCCGCTACGCCCACATACCTGCCTGTTATAACATTTGGTGATTGAAAATACCTAAAAAGGTAAACGGGAAGAAAATTTATTTGGCCGCTCCCTCCAACCCGAATATTGATAAAGCCACAGATATTCTAAAAGGCTTATGACACGCATTTATTTAGCAAGAAGAGTTTTTGCTGTGGTGATTTTTAAATTCCTAAAATCGATGAAATGCGAAGAAGCCTAACGACACCACAGTCATAATTGCGAATTTTGAAAGTCGTGATTAAGAATTTTTCCTGTTATTACGGCTATAAAAAGCCGCAATTGGGAGAGTATTTTTCTCCTTCCTAATAGTGCCTGATTTTTTTCGCTTGTTAAACTCCGACCTCCACTATCACCTGTGTAACGTCTCAGCAATTAATTATGTCAGTTTCTGAGTTTTTGGCTGAGCCTTTGTTCACAAGACATTTTTGCACAATAACCTCAGCAGAATTTTTACAACTTTAATACTGCATACGATTATGATCCTCTTAACTTGCATTTAATTGTGTAAGCCGGGATAATCTGTTCATTTGAGATTTCAGTCATCTGAAGATGGTTCTCTCCAAGGAACTTCAGACAGAGGGGAAATGCCATGGGTACAAGACAACTGGCACATGTTGAGAGTTTCTCTACTCGCTGATTTTGATAACACACATATTAAAACCTTTTTTTGGCTAATTTTAAAAAAGGTTCACACCCTCATCCACTCTAGAGGTTGGCAGTGGCGATATGATCCTATTGCCTTTAATCACGGAGGGCTCTACCCGCGTTGTTATAATTAACTCAAAGTCCGTCTGAAAACCTTAAGCATGGGACCTCTAAAGTGAATTTTACAGATAACACCACATCTTTATAATTAAATGCACTTGGCCTATATGATTTCTCTTTCCCGTACCAACTCACACAATTTTTCGAATAATGATATGAAACGATGCATATGTTTTTACTTCATAAAAGCTACTTAAAATAGTTTGTTTGTGGGAGTGAGTGGTAAAGCCTTATACAGATGAGGTCACTGAACTATTTACAAAACGGTAAAGTCATTTCAATCAGTACGCAATAACTTTGACAGGTGCTAGGTCTTGTGCCTGAACATGTGTCTCAAACAGGACCATGTTGCCCCTCTTAAATATATTATTAATGAAAACTAAGTGCAAAATGATTGTCACAATAATCAAGACCTACTCAGTCTACCTGCACGCTGGTCTGCCTGTCATAATGATGAGAAAAAAAGGACTTTCTTAAGACGCGCAGCATCTGTTTGTGAAAAATTCCCAACAACCTGGCAAAGAACAATTTTAAGGGACCACCGTTCTTTGCCAGGTTGTTGGGAATCCAAAACATTGGTATTCAGATAGCCTTTTGACCCATAACAGGCACAGGTGTATCCATGCGTTGTGGCTCTTGCTTTCGCCTCCCACCTCATATGGTATTTTAAGTAGTTTTTATGAAGGAAAAACATAAACATGGTTTCATATCATTATTTGGAAAAAATGTGTGAGTTGGTAAGGCAAAGAGAAATCATATAGGCCAAGTTGATTTAAAAAATAAAGATATAGTGTTATCTGTAAAATTAAGTTCAGGGGTCCCATAAGGTCATCGGACAGACTGTGGCTAATTGCAGGTCTCCAGCTCGACCGTGGTGACCGCTATGCACTGTGTCGCTACGCACCTTGAAATACACGTGTGTACTACTTTTCGGGCAATTAAGGGCCAATACGGCCCGGGTGTATGCCAGCAAATCGTCTTCACAAAGGTTAAATGTTCAATGTGGAATTGCGCTTCAGAATATTTATTGATAATCATCGGCAGCGTAGGCTACATAGGCCTGCAGGCAAAGATACGCGTTCTGACATGATTTCACCCATGTCCTCTTTAAAAAAAATGCGCATCAACTTTATGCCTACCGGTATATTTTGCTATTGTTGAAAGTTTAGGCCAACTGAAAAGTAGGCTTATGAATGAATAATTAAGATTATTTTTCGAGCTTTTCATAAGCCGTCAAGTAAGAGAATCTAGCTGGGTCATAGGCCTATATCGACAAAATTACTCTCGTCATTAATCTGTCAAACTTAAGCATATCCCCTGAGTCATTTGCCGGCAAACAACGAAGGTGATTTGCTTTAGACGCATAAATGACGAGGGTTATTTTGTATTTGTCCCGTACGGCCACTCAATAAATGTTTAATCACACAAATGTGCAAGCTTTCAAATGTGTATTCCCCTTGCAATTCAACACAATGATAGTCTACATGCGCATGAATATATTTACCCAGAACCAGTAAAAAGGTCGATCAAAGTTGCGGTCATTTTGAAAGCAAGAAGTCCCGCTTCGGAAACATTATACGATTTGTCTTAATACATGAACATCCAGGATTAAGTCTTAGCCTATATGCCATCTAAAATATATAACATTCCCGGAGAACAGACCGAAGTATGCTCCAGTGAATCGGCTGTCGTCTGACTTCGTCAATAAAATGTAAAGGCCCACATTGCAACATGAATTTCGATTTTATTCCTCTGTTTGCTGTCGCCCTGACATCTGTACCACAGCTGCAAGAGCAGTTCATGGTCCTACGACACTCCGTTGCCCGGCCGCAGACCTGCTGCAGCAAGTGTTGAAAAGTGCACAGGTCTGCGTGTTTCGGTTGGCTGTTGTCCAGAGTGTTTTTTTTTCCACCGGCACCGCAGCGCCGCCAAACAAATGCAACCGGAAACCGGTCAAAGTTGAAAGATCCTCTTTTCACTCATCGCCAGGGCCGCTTCGCGGCGTGGCTTGTCCGAGCTCGACGCTATGATCGCCTGCACATTTATTTTTATAATAATCATAAGCTTTTTTTTTTGTTTGATAAAGAATTAACTTAGAAAGGGTCTCACGCAAGACTTTGAAAGGTTCTGCCTCTGTTGATGACAGACCAGTTTATTTCTGAACCTGAATTATTACCAAAAATGGATAGGATCCTTTTCCCTATTTGGAACGTCCCCTAATATGGGAAAGTAGTCCCCTCGATATCCCAAACCACGGCATATGGTCAACCATATGCCGTGGTACATTTAACGTAATTGTTAAGGTAATATGGTACAAAGTACAAACATAAAGCCCTAAACCAAGAGCCAGGCTCAACTAGCTAGTAGTAGTAAACCTTGCAGCAATTTTAACCATTTTATGATCAGGAGAATTCTGAAATTAGTCCACGTGTTGGTTTAATAAAAAAATATCTTGGGGCGTATGCATACCAAAATCAAATTCGTAATATCTTAAGCACCGGTATAGGCCTACAAGCATTTGTCTCTGGATGGTGAAAAATTAAGGAATTTCATTGGTCAGTCGGACCTTACATGTGCTCCCGTAGAGCTGGCTTCACGAGGGTGTATTTTCTGTAGCTCCGGGCCGGGATTACCTAGGGGAATTCCTCGTGGTATTTAATCTCCAGATGGTGAAAAATATAGGAATTTCATTGGTTAGTCCGGCGGCCCAGGTATGTCTTCTCATGGGGCCGGTTTCTCCAGGGTCTATTTTCTGTGGCCCCTGGAGCACACAGGAGCTATTCCTTGTGAAATAATTTTAGAACCTCGTTTTACATGCGACCCAGAGGAATTTTGACGAGGACATTGTACAGGAAAAAGTTTACTTGTGAGGGATAATAGACCAGAAAACTGTGAAATGCAGCGATTCTAATTTCTTTTATTTTGCACCAACCGGAGGTACAATCGGCACACTGGGGTTGAGCCGGTGATACGAAAATATGGATCACCCTGATGAAAGTTTACAGCCTTCATCCAAACCATCAGAAGAGAATGTAGGCCATTCAAGCTTCGCTTTCAGGGCTCAAATTTTCCTTGAGTCGTTGGCTTTAGGGTCTGCATTTTTATTAGGGTGTTCTATATTGCCGTATTAACGGTAAAACCCCTCTGTAACTGATATTATATATTACATATATATATATATATATGATAAGGATTAAAATGGCCATGGGATGGCATTAGACCTATAGTATACGGTACGTAAAATTTGTACGTGTATTAACCGTGCGTCGCATGATTATTGACGTCAAAGAATGTGTTGTCTGTTGTGTAATTTCTGTCCAGTAGGCCTCTAAATCAATTCCGCTGAAAAAGATCGTGAGGTCGAAAGTTACGAAAATCAGGATACACACACACACACACACACACACACACACACACACATATATATATATATATGTGTGTGTGTGTTTGTGGTTTGGCACAGTATGATATGGTATGATAGTATATATGTATATATATATATATATATATATATATATATATATATATATATATATATATATATACATATATATATATATATATATATATATATATATGTGTGTGTGTGTGTGTGTGTGGTTTGGCACAGAATGGTATAGTATGCTAGTGTATAGGTTTAGTATTGTAGTTGTATAGTGTTATTTAGGTGACCGATTTTGACCATACCAATATCATACTATGCAGTACCATGCCATGTCATACCATACCATTATGTACTGTACTATACTGTGTCGTACTGTACCATACCGTACCATGATTAACTGTACCATATCAAGTCTTAGAGTGTTGGGTCAAGAACTATCATTTACAGCAATTACCGTGCTGTGTTTGTTGCAGGTATGCCCATTTCATACCACTGATATTGCATAATCACGGAAACTGTGTCTAGAAACTATTTTCGTCCATTGTCAACCTTTCCATTGGTGTGGGACGTGCCTTTGTTTAGTTATGTGATCTGGAATTATCAACATTGGAGTGGATCCTATAGGCAGACTAAGTACGGTCGAATACTTTATTACACTTACCCTTACACAAGCTGTCATGAGGGGTGTTTCAGGTTGGGAAGAAATAATTCTGGGCAGGAATCTACGATCCGCGAAGAGGCAAGTGGTTTTTGCTTGAGCAAAATCGTTGAGTCCCAACCAGAAACACACGCAAATGATGGTTTGCATTTATCCTATAATATTTCTATGGAATATCCTGTTTAAGCAGACAACAAACGTTAGGTTTCAAGCCAAACAGAGACCAGAAATGTGCAGAAAAGCATACCCACCTAACACAGCCTTGCGCGGATGAATCGTCTATATTTCTAATGCGGTACTATGTAATACGGTAACCAGACGTGATAGCCGTAACACATACCTATATTTCCATCCCAAGGGCCCTTTAATGGAATAAAATGCTTTATGTGTCAAGAAAGATAACTAATTGCTTGTTGTAGGCACGTTTGGGCACAATTTTGATAGACTGAAATAATACAATCTCTGAAATAAGAGAATGTCTGTTGCCAATTTATGTTTGGATGAACTGGATGGTAACTGTGCCTAATAACGCACAAGGTAAAACACCGTATTTTATTTCAAATATACAGAATTTGATTCTATCTAATTAATGTTGGGCAGATCCTGATATGTGGTTGTACCCATTTTTTTTCATTATGAACGCACATTATTCGTGTGGTGTCAATTCTAGGTTCGTTTCAATACAAGCCTCGAAAATGTCGACCAGGTGGTATTTTTTCATGCAAGAAAAGAACGAGAGTATTTTGATTTAAATGTATGGCATTTGTACCCTGGTATTTATTTGGTTGCAACCGTACTTTACTAATGTCAAAATATTTGATCGATGTCTACAATTACCCATTTACCCCTGCAAGGTAACGTCCTTTGTACCACATGTAAAATACCTGCATCATTCAAAGCAACCTAAATACTTTGATTCTTCATAAGTGGACAATACACGATAAAAATGACACAAAAATACAATTGAAGGGGACTCGAGAGGCAAAGCCTGCTCCTGCTACCCTGTGTTTATTAAGATATATATACAGTTTGTTAAACAATAATTATGTTAATTTACATACAGTCAGTGCAACAGAAGGACAACTAAGAGGTCTGGCTATGGTAAAAAACATTGGTATAAGCATGGGGAGAACAGGTTATCGCCTTATATCTGGGGGTGAAGATTAATAGATTGATTTCTGCAAAAGTTCGAAGCAACCAGTCTTAAACTCTTTTAGCATTGTAATGGAAGGACATCTAAAATTGATGCTCATCATTTTAGATCAACATAGAAGATACTTAGTCAAAGATCATCTGTATAACATTTTGGCTGGACGAGATGATATTGGACCTTGTGTTATGAGCATGTACCTGTTGCTTAGATTGGATCCTAGCTGTCTCAGTGATTTCCCTGATATGTCCTTCAATTAAGTACAAGGAGACAAATATTAAAAATAAAATAAAGTTTTGACGAAGGTAGCGTTTGGGTAGTCATGAACAACAGACTCGTATGGGCTTCCTAAGGAGAGAATGGTATCAAACGCAGTGCTCTTTTCTGTAGAATTATTAAGAGTTTAATTTAAGTATAATAAGCTAACCCCATACATCAATGCAATACATATTGTGTGGATGAATCACGGTATAATGTAATTGAATCAATAAGTTATGTGGAGTAGATTAGCAAATGTTTCATAGGATACCAATTTTGGGACAGATTTCCTTACAGATGAGCCCTATTATGTTAAACACGGCCAAATAAAATCTGTACTGCATGTTTGTCATGTTTAACTATTAACCCATTAAGCTACACATATGGGTCTATTCTAGTATAATGTGATACTGCAGATTAAGCTTTAAAGAAGGCAAAACTAAGACTTGCAATTTGTAGAATTGCTGTTTTATGTGGCAAAGTATGTACAGCTCTGTTAGCACAAGAGACAAAAAAAGAAACTGACACTCAAGGCAAGAAAAGATACAATAAACTGATTCAACTTATATTCTGAACAGTGACTTGTTATAGGAGTATAGTGAATAGATCAACAACATATGCGGAATGCAGGCTATTGACATTGAAGAAGTTCCCTTGAGTATACAATGACAAAGATGATACAACTTCAAGATAAGAATGCAATCCTCACCACACGCATTCAAAACAGTTTTGTGAAAATTGAGATGGTTTCAACACAGGAGTTATTCCAGGATTTGTCAATTGGCATTGGTTGCTCTTCATTTTAAATAAAGTATACATATTCAGAGAAAGTGTTTGGATGGCCTTCCTTCTGAATGTACAGGTTTTTGTAGAAAAAAATAAGCAGATGCCCATGTATCATGCCTGCAAAAAATCTAAGTAAATAATGTTAACAAATTATAAAACAGTCCATATTTCAGGCTGCAGCAAGGTAGTACAAGCACCATCCCAAACCCCTAAAGAATGTTATTTGAGTAATGATTCCATTTGCCTCATTAACTTCCCAGTAAAGTGTCTGGATGGGAAATTTTTAGGCAGGTTGCAGGATTAAGATTATCAAACCACGGCACAAAAGACGTCTCTTTGTTACTTGAGCTTGATATCTCTCCTGCTTGTAACATATGTTGGGCTCATTTAGAATCTGTACAATGATAATGAAAATAGAATAAAATTTTGCATATTTTTTACTTCAAGCACAAGTGTGTTTTGTGTAGGGTAACCAGCGATTGTCACACTTAAAACCATCTGACAGCTTCTGATGGCGATTTGTTTGTCTCGCATATATATTAGTAGTAGAACAACATTCAGTGTCAGTATCGTTGTCAAAAATCAGTCCAAGTCAAAAACCGTCCAAATCTGAAATCCATGAATAAAGAACATCATCAGATCTAACAGCAAGACATCTACTGAGCAATACATTATTCATTGAATATCAGACGATGACAAGATGTCATATTGACAGCCTTAAGTAATTACTCATAATAATGAAAGCAGGCAACAGTTTTCAATAATGCCACAGAAACTGCACAGAAAATTTAAGCAAACAGAAACTATCCATGATCAAACTTGTCAGTCATCAAACAAGCATGTTCGAAATGCAGAAGGTCAAGGTGGACATACCAACAACTTTATACCTTCAAATGACTTGATCACCAACATGTGTCCTGAAGTGACAGATGAGTCTGCAATGACTCCATTTTGGGAGAATCACTTTCTTAAACCTGAACCTTTATTCATGCACCAAAACTGCAAAGAGGCTTATTATTGCATGCCTGTATAAATGGCTTGCCACAATAGTCACGTGACTGCCACAAAAAGTAGTCCCTAACAAACTCGATAGGCCTCCTCCATTACAAAAACACATGCCTTTAAAACTGTCTCATATGGGCAGGCATCATTTTATGGGATGTGCAACAATACGGGGGGGGGGGGGCAGACTGAAATCAGTATCAGGTGTACTATTGTCAAATGTCACTGCTCTTGAGATATTAACCCAGATGTAAATATGCATGACTTGCTTCCAACAATATGAACCCTATGACATCGGGAAAATGTAAAGGTCAATCTTGGTAATAGTTGACAATAATGCATTGAACACTGGGTTATGTTTCTTTTTAATGATCGGTACCTTTATTATGCACTGAAAAATCATTCTTAGCTGATATACATTCAGTTTTCCTTCATTTCTAAATGTGTACAATATAACTGCAACGCATATCACAAAAAGCTAATTTAACTTTCTGGTGTCAGTGTTCATGTTTGCTAAAGTCACTTGTAGCAGACGCATTTCCAGCATAGGCAGCAGTGCCTTCAGGATACTGGAAGTTTAAACATAAGAAGATTCCACATCCCAAAATGAATCCAACTATAAATAGTACCACAATCTTTGTACATACAGTTTCAGCAAAGCGTTCATATGATGTTTCGCTTTGATTATATCGATTCATCTTGCAGGAATATTGATGATCGTCCTGGTTGGCACCTGTCATTATTAACACTGTAAACAAAATAATCATGAGACATCGTTAGTTACTCTTTATATGTAAGTGTGGCTACTCTTAACAATGATGAATGATCTGTGCCATTCATATAATCGTATGTGATCTGACTCTCAAATTTCATTTCAAATCAACTCTAAGATGGAATGCAATTGCATTTTACACGGGATAAGCAAGACATCTGACTTTACTTGCAACATTTGAATCAACAGCATATCCATCTGAAGATATTTACATCAACTAAAATCCATCGTTATTCATTTTTTAACCTTAGGCCACTCAAATTATATCGCATCTGGAAATGTATGGCAAGGTACACAGAGAAATATGATGATGACAAAGGAAACTTTAATTTGAGTGTTTCCTGTATGAAAGTGCATCAGGATTTGTGCTAAACATAAATGGCTGTTTTACACACTAAAGCTATTGATCCGAAAAAGTGTAAAATGATTGTTTCACATAGTCAGTGCAAATAGCAGCAATGTTTATATTGATCTGGATCATTTTAATGAATATAACCTCAAAGTTCTCTTGTAGGCATGCTAGCACCTGAGTGGGGGTCTGTTTACAAAGTATATGGGCCTAGTTTTAATATGTCACTTCATTTGTGGACTGATGCGAGAACAAAGGCAGCTGTAAACACTATTTAAACAGTTTTGGGAAATGTTCCCTGCCATGAATATATGTTAATTGATTTCAAATTGTGCAAGATGTTAAAATTACAATTCTCTGATCAAAATCGTGTGGTAACCAAGGATGACAAACTGATATTTAGGAGAAAACAATGTGCCCAAAGCTCCTGTTTAAAGCAGATTAGGATTATTAAAGGTATAGTTAATACAGGTGGCTCATTCAAGTTGAACATTCTAGCTAGTTATCAACATATCTTGCAGAAGGCTGGGTTTCCAGTATCATACCACAAGTGGTATTTGTGATAGGACCTGGCAGATTGGGCCTGCCAGGGACAACTGATAGGGACTTTTTAGTTTGCCAATGCAACATGTCAGACTGTGGTCATCACTTTTCACAACAGCTGAGGGCAATTAATTATCTACCATTTAACAACAAATATAAGGGTTTGGGGGATGGATCCTTCGGGAGGATAATGTTTGGTATTTCAATGCCTTGTGAGATAGGAGGGGGTTGGTTTCTTGCCAGAGATGAAATTAAAGTTAGTTACCAATATCCTGTCAGCCCTAATACTACCCAGCAGACAGTCTTGCCAAGGTGTAAATATAAATTTGGAGAGGAAAAATAGTAGGGGTAATCATAATTCTAATGATGGCATCCTCTGGATGTTCCACAGGCAAAAACAGCATGGCTATACCAATGCTCTGTGTTACCCATGGATTACAAAACTGTGGATACTGTGGAAACTCTCACTATCAGGTTCATCTTCTACAAACTAATTGCACTATATTGACATACAGACCACCATGGGCTCCAAAAGTTATTATATTTTGACTGGTTTGCAGCATATACTGTATCTTGCTTGGGGCACACTTTCACTGGGCCATGCTATGTTGTGTATGTGAGATTGTGCCTGCAAAAAGGTATCCCAGCAGGAAAATGCCATTATTGCCATATTTTAAGTCAACTTTGCTCAATGCGAATAGCCTGAACAGACGAAAGTTCACAGTCACAGTAAGGGGCGTTGCTGTTGGTAGGGCTGGTGTTATGCAGAGTCAGGTTGCAGCAGAAATTGGTGTCTCAGAGTGTTATATGCTGAATGCCCACAAGGTTTAGAGAAATGGCAGTTTAGAGGAGCAGCCAAGATCTGGAAGACCACATAAAATTGCTGCACAAGATATATGCAATTGCAGCATCAAAAACAGGTTTTCTCCCATGACACAGAGATAAAATCAGGCTGCAAGACATCATTTCATGTGTGTCATCACATACAGTAAGGAAAAGATTTCATGAAAGCAGGTCTTCGGGCCAGACATTCTGTTTCTTGCACGATGCTAAAGACAAGACAGCATGGGAATCACTTATGGTGCACAGCACATTATCAATGAGTAGTGAGCACTCAGTGGGAAAATATGATTATTAAAAACACTGAGCACCACAGGTCATCAAACTGGTCTCCATGGACTTTTTGCCAGAGCCCCCATAAAAATTCCATGGGTCCAGTGCCGTCTTCATGCTGCTCATCACTACCATCCAGGCCCTGTGACATGGCACAGTGCTCCTGGTGGCCATTATGCATTTCACCAAGCATGCGCCATTCAGTTTCCTACTATGGTATCCAAATACTGTAGACATGTATTGCTGGAAGCTACCCTTTTTTTGAGCTTCTCTGTATTCTTGTTTTAATTTTTCCATCTTGTGGCAGTTGATAGGTTTCCTGGGAAACTGGTCCTATCACCAGCAAAGTCAATCCAGGTTTGTGAGTCATGTATGTGGATGTGGAGTTGGAGGTCTCACTACGGGATGGCCTATTGGGATGACCATTAGGCATGTCCCTCCTTTGGCAGGAGCAGCATTTTCTGCAATAAGAAAAGTGTGTGCCACATCTGTCAATGATGGACACCTTCCATGTGAGATCTGCTAGATGGAGGATGCAATGTGCCAAGGCAAGCTGTGATTGTGAGGTCAGTGTAACTCGCAGGGGCCCCCCGGTCCTGGATTCAAGGCACATGCCCTTAAGGTCTACTACCAGGCCTCTGCTAATGTGCTCAGTCCACACAATCAGGTGCAAGTGGATTTCGAATTGAGGCCTCCATAGGCTGGGATGCCAGTCAGATCTGGCGTCATGACTAGGCTTACACTGGCCCTTCAGTCGAGGTTCCTCCTCAAATCAAGCCCCCCCCCCCATTTGGAGAGAGTAGGCCTTCCAGAGATTCTCTTTCGACTGTGGCTGGGTGGTCCCCCCCTCCACATCCACTGTAGCTCAGTTGAGCAGATTTGTGGTGAGTGACCCCCCCCCCCCCCCCCGTATGCTCAACCGTGTTTCAGTAGTGTGACAATGGAATGGCAACTTGGTGATTAAAGAAAGAGTGACCACCAAGGGAGGGAGGAAGCCATCTCAGTGGCAGGTGGAGCTCGGATGATGCCCCCAGCATCTTCCAGCATCATTGCTCTGTTGTTCTACCTGGCAAGTCCGTGCTGTCCAATCAGAGACCAATGCCAAAGTGTTGATGGGTAGGCTGTAATAGGCCTGCGGCAAATCTCAGAAAAGGGCCTTATTTAAGGAGTTTGGTCTACCCGTCTGCCTTATAGCTGTAACATACCTCATTCTTTTGCAAATCTTCTGTAGATTTTAAATATACCTGTTGTGGAGCTCTCATGTGGTCCAGTTTTACGGTATACGCAAATTAAGAAACCTATATAGTAGAGCAGCTAAATTTTCAAATAAGGCTTATTTTCAGTTTTCGTTCAACCGGAAAAATACCTGGCTGGATTTGGTATCAATCAAAAGATAAGAACCTGAAGTTTAAAGTTAGGTTAGGTGTACTATCAATTTCATGGTCAATTTGTATTTATATTGGTTACCATGGCAACGAAACTAAGTTTTCATGAAATGAAGGGAGAATCACCTTATTAACCATAACTTTATACGCATACAAGATACCACCTCACAACTTTACATCAACATACCTTCTGTACAGGTGTTTCATAAGAAACCAATTTGAGATAGTAAGTGTCAACAGTTGGTTGCCATGGCAACCGAATGTTTGTAACAATCACTTAAATTTGCATGTTTATACACTACAACTTATTTATAGTTTTAAATATCGGGAATAATTTTCAAATTTTTTAAAATGTAAAAAGATTCTTTCTGCACCAACAATGAGGTCAATTGAGTGAAGGAAGACTGTTTTGGGTAGCCTAGCAACGTTCTTGCAAATGTTTACATTACTCAAAATGAGCAGATCTTTGTGGATATTGCAAAAAATTGGTCATATGGCCAGTGCTGCGCATTGCTGAGAAATGATTCATACAAGTGATAATATTGCCAGAAAATCTGTCCTTAAACAAAAAAATTCTTAGCTAAATTTGGTATTAATTGAAAGATAAGAACCTGTAATTAAAGGTTACGTAAAATGTACCATCGATTTAATTGGCAACATATGTTTTTATTGGTTGCCATGGTAACGGCATTTTTAGTAGTCCAGGGAAAAACGCATTTTTATCTATTACGTAATGAAAATGCAAGGTACCACGTCACAACTTTACATCAGCATACCTACTATACAGGCATTTCCTAAGAAACCAGTTTGAGATTGTAAGTGTCAAAGTTGGTTGCCATGGCAACGGAAAGTTACTAAAAATCACATAAATTTGCAATCAAACGTCAGAAGCTTGTTTCTAGCATCAAATTTTAGGAATACTTTTTATCAAATGCGGTGTTAAAATGTAAAGAGACTCTTTCTCCACTAAATTTGATGTAAATTGAGTCAAGTAGGAGTGTTTTATGGGCACCTAGCAACGTTGCTCCAAGTATCATGATTATTCAAAAGCAGATTTTTGTTGATATTGGACATGCATTATCAACCGTGTTGAAACTGCTGAGCAATGACACATGTGATAATACTACCAGTAGATGTTTTTACAAACTTTCCATATTTCCCTGCAGTAACTCCTGTCCTAAAGCAACATTATTATGTCTTTTTAAAAACAGAATTAAATAATTTCTTCAAAATTATGTGCCTTTTTCAAATATATTTTTCATTTAACTCTAATTTAAGGTATCCATGACACTGAGCGCATACTTATCAAGCATATATATTACCTATCATATCCAGCAAAAAGATGGTAAAATTGTCAGAGCTCCCAAAGAACGTCTTTACCGCATGCGCACCTAATCAGCGCAATTTTGTCTGAATTATTTTGTGTCAATGTAAGAAACCATTTTATATTCAACACAATGTGCCTCCTTTTTCCTCTTCCTCAAGAAAATATTCAGACAATTAACATGGCAAAAAAGTCTCAAAATTGCCACATTTAGTTGCACTTCTAGAACTTTTGTCACTGCCCATTGGCAGATGTCTCAAACCTACATGTGATAGGTAGAACTCTGTGTCTGTCTGCAATAGTTTGGAAGATATGGAGCTGTTAAAATTTTAATCGTCCCTAATTTGCATAATTTTAAACACCATGACTATTCACAGTCAGGTGCTTAATTTCACCGGTAGGTGAGTCACCACGGCAAGTTTTGTTATTGTCAGAATAACAGTGTCGGAGAAAAACTCCAGACAAATTTGGTCGTAAAGAAGAAAGTAGGAAAGAAAGAAAGAAAGGAAGAAAAGAGGACGGAAAGAAGGAAGAATGGAAGGAAGGAAGGGAAAAAAATCTTTGAAAAACAAAATGTCTGGGTTTGCACCCAGACCTAAAAATGCCACTGACGCGTGTCCTATAGAACAAAACTTACTGGAGATCTATCCAAGTTACATCTGCAGCAGTGGCAAGTCTACAACGGATCCAGTAAACTGTGTTTGGGAACATTACGTATACATGTATTCACAACAGCCCATCACTGTACCAATGGCAATGTGCTCTCTCTTTTATAATCACGATTTTTTGTGAAAAATCCGGGGCCGGGAGGAAGCATCGCCTAGCTGCTTTGATGGACACCAAGTCAAAGTAATACCCACCACCGTTGAATAGAGTTCAGTCAGTGATTTTAGGGAAGTCGGAAAAAAAAAATGACTAGAAAAGATTTGCTTCACAGCAAATCTGTCTGGGTACCTTCAAAATGAGAACAGTTTGAAATGCTACACTTTGCCATTGTTCAGCATAGTCTAAATTTTGTGCATTATGCTGATTTACATAAATTAGAATGCTATAACTCTCTGCTTCTTGGTTCATTGGATGTGGCCATGTCACAAATCTTACAAGGTAAAGTTTGAATGTCACTACTATCTGTAATAGTTTTGATAGCTATTCAATGACTTTCATTTTGTGTATTTGCCAATTTTGCATAAATTAAAATCCTACAACTTTGGTTTATGGTTCATGGGATGCGGCTTTGCCACATACCTAAAAACTGAGGTCAGAATGGCACCTCTATGTATAATAGTTTTGAATTTATTCAAGATTTAAATTTCTTGTGTTCTTCTTATTTGCATCAATAAAAATTGTACAATTTTGGATGATGGGTCATTGTATGTTGCTATGTCACAAACCCAAAATTGAAGTTAATATAGCATCTCTATCTATAATAGTTTTGAAGCTATTCAACCTGTAATATTGTGCATATCCACCTAATTTGCATAAATTAAAAATCCTACAACTTTGGTTCATGGTTCATTGGATTTGGCTTTGCCCCAAACCCTTATATTCACCTTAGAATTTCATTTCTATCTATAATAGTTTTGGAGATATTCAACTTTTAAATTTTTAAATGCCCCTCATTAACATAAATTGAAATTCTACAACTTTCATTTACTATCCATTATATTGGCATGTGTCACAAACCTAGATGTGCCCATTAAAATTTTGTGTTTATCTGCAAAAGTTTGAAAGATATGGAGCTTTAAAATTTTAGAAAGGCCCTAATTTGCATAATTTTAAACATGCCGATTATTCCAAATCATATGAGTCAACCTCCTTACCAGCTCCGTTACCATGCCAAGTTTAAACATTGTAGCTTGCACAGTGTCTGCCAAAAGCTCCAGACAAATTATGTGGTGGAAATAAGAAGAAAGTCAGAATGAAAGAAAGGAGATATTTTGAAAAAACAACATGTCTGATATGACACTAATATATATATATATACATATATATACATATATATATAATTATATATATGTATATATATATATATATATATATATATATATATATATATATATATATATATATATATATATATATATATATATATACTCAGTTGCCCACTCTGTGTAAGTAAAGACAAAATATTTTGAAAAACGAAGTGATTTGTAGTAACTAAACATTTAACAATATTGAAATCGGAAATGGCGATTTTGGTCTTTTTGCATGTGCCAAAAAGACTTGTTTAATGCAAATATATGCATATGACATTATTCTACAGACACAGCTTTATTTGTAAGATAGTTTTGGTGCCTCAAGGAACCTGAAAGGTCCGGTTCTATAATTTAAAATAATAAACATTTATTGAAGAAATCTATTTGATTTCATTAACGTGATGATTTTGCTTTTCAGACTTAGGTATCTATTTTTGCTCATAGCATAAAACTGGACCACCTGAAAGCTCCACAACAGGCATTTTCTAAAAGTAGACAAAATTTTACATCAGGTAGGCTATGTTATAGCTATAAGGCAGGCGGGTAGACCAAATTCATATTTTAGCCTCAAATGCCGCAGGCCTATAAGCACTGTTGGCTGGCCAGTGGCTGGACAGGTTGAAATACACCGTTTCCTCCTGGAAAAGTAGGGGCTTTCCTCCTTTCCCTGCCCTCTCCAAGGCACCTGGCCCTCTCTATGGAGAGCAGTGCCAAGTTGTCTTTGGAGGTGACCCCACTGAAGCCCAAGCTAGCTCATGCAATGGGGTAGTGGTTCCCACCGAGACTCCTGTGATGGCAAAAGCTGGTCCCAGGCCCATCAAAGGCCATGGTTCCATGGGGGGGGGGGGGCGACCTGTCAGCCAATCCTTCCCCTACATCCCTCCCCAGATCTTGAGAAGGAGAAGAAGAGGAAGAGGAGGCACTACCACTCTTCATCTTTGCCTTCTTCAGATCAAAAGGTGTGGCACCAAAACCATGGTGCTGTTGGTTCACCTGCTGGGGTTAGATGTGCATCTACCTCAGCTGCCCCGAATATGGAGGGTGGGGGGAGGTGAACACAGGGGTTGTCCATGCTGCTAGCCGCACTGCTGGAACAACCCTGTGGAGATGGCATCTTTACAGTCTGTTCCTTCCCTAATGAAGGTTGATCCTGCAATTGATCAGCTTTCCTTTGGGCAGGTCACTTTCCAGTAACATTTGCCTATGTAGCAGTGGGCACAGGCCTTTCTGCACTAGAACCAACCCCCCAGTGAGGCCTGTCAGTCACATTTGGTGGCCACTCTGTTGGTGAAGGAAGTAGTGACAATTACCCCAGTTCCCTTGGAGCCTAAGCAAATTCGCCTCATGCTTGCTGGCTGGCCAGTGTTGTCTCCCTCTACGGGTGAGCTCCTCCGCAGTGTTTTGCCTTCAGAGACTCTCAGTGTGTGGGAGAAGCTATGGATGCAGTATTGTTCTGTGTCTCTGACTCCTGGAACACCAGCCTCTCAGGTCACTTCAGTGTCAGAGCCTCAGATGGAAATGCATGTAAAGACTGAGGATGGCTGCCTGAAGGTTTGCTTCTTGGCTCTGGTGATGATCTGGAGGGTCTTCCCACTGCTGAGGACATTCCCAACCTCGACTATTTGGATGTTTTGACATGTGAGGATTATGAAGCACAAAGGGAAGTGCTTCCTTCTCCGGTCGAGTAGCAGAGCAGCAGGAGTCAGGGCCACTTCTCACCAATGCTGGGCCGACAAAAGCTCTTCAATCATCAGCTTCCATCAAGGAGGTTGCAAACCAGTGGGATTAGTCTCCCTCTAAGGCAGAGAAGCTGGTTTCACTCTTCAGGGCAAATCTTGCTGCTATGCAGGAAACCCTCGTGGGGAACAGTGGCGGCCCATGTAAGTTGAAGGTCTTGAAACAGCCCTAAGTGCCAATCTCCAATTTCACACCTGGGAAGCTTTTGGAACTTTCAGCCCAGCTGGCAGGGTCTGGCAACATGCCAATGGCAGGTCCACTTGGGATGGGCCAGCTTGGGGACACTTGCTGGCAAAGCTGAAGGTTAGGCTGGAGTTGTACTGGATTGGTAAGTCTGTGTACACCTAGGCTACTGCATCAGCTGATGCTCCGTTATGGGACAATGGCGTGAATAAAGCAGAGGTTGTCTCCCTGCCCCTGTCAACACCTTGGTGTTTTGAGCAGGACATGGGTGATAACAATTATAGGCTCCTTTCTTGACTGTCCAGGGTGATCTGCCACATGTCTCCTCAATGGAGTGCATAATGACCCCTCCTGACCAGTCTCCAGCAAGTGCATTGTGAAGACCCTGCTAGGCGCTGTGCAGTCTGAATGTCAAAGTGTGAGCCACATGTTCAAAGGAGCAATTACACTTGACACCAGTGTCAAGTTTGTGCATGGTAATGCATTCCTCTCTGCTGCCTCCCTGCTGAAGGCAGTAAGCAGAAATTCTTACCAGCTGCCCTTGGACCTATTTGGTCCACAGTTGTTCAGTCAGAGATTTGTCCCTCTCCTTGTACGGGGAGATAACATGGCCAAGGAGAAGTGGCAGAAGTCTCTAGATGAGGCTTTGCTTCAGGATACAAAGATGACCAAGGGGCTGTCATCATCTGTCAGCTGCATGTGGCCTGCAGCAGCAAGAGAAGCTGCAGGGGTGGGAGGAAAAGCCAATGGAGAAAAAGCCCTGTTAGCCAAAAGGGATGGCAGACAGAGACTGGTTATCAACTTGTTATGTCTCAACTCTTTTTTTTGTAGTGCAGCACTTCAAGATGGAGACCCTGGTCACCATCCTGGCAATGATAGGACAGGGCAATTAGGCAACCTCGAAAGATCTGAAAGATGCATATTTCCACATTTCCATGGCCATGAAGCCTCAGATATTTCTGCTGATTGTGGGCAACGGCAGAGTTAATGAGTTCCTGGTTCTTTCATTTGGTCCAATGCCAGCAACACTAGCATTTACGCACGTAATGAGTGAGGTGCCAGCATTTGTGCACTGGCAGAGGATCTGGTTGCATATGTATCTGGACAATTGGCTCCTACAGTCTCATGACAACGGCTTTCTTCTCACGGACATGCAGCTTGTGTTGGATCTATGCATGACGTCAGGGCTAACTGTAAATATCCTAAAATTCAGGAAGACTCCTGTGAGGGAGTTCATGTTTCTTGGTGTTCAATATTTGACAGTCCGTTGCATCTGTGATCCCTCATAGGACAAGTACAAGAGACTCTTAGCCCTCTTGAGATAGTTCAGTAGGGAATGTGCTCTGAAGGGGCCATCAGTGGATGTGCCTGATTAGGACATTGACATCCATTGACTCTCAGGTCCCTCTGAGGAGGCTCATCATCAGCCTAGCCAGCTCCGCTTTTGAGATCCTTGGGAAAGAAAGAATCTTCTTTGCAACCCAGCGTTATGATTGGCTGATTCTGACTTTGTGGTCTCGCCAAGTGAATGTAATGCCGGAGCATTCCCTGGTACCTTTCCACATCTAAATGACTTTGTTCACCAATGCCTCCCTGCAGGACTGGGAAGCACATTTGTACTCTGTAACAGCCTCAGGCCAGTAGCCTCTTCAGTGGAGACAGTTTGCCATCCATTGGTTAGCACTGGAGGCAACTCATCATGCCACTACATCTGGAAAGCAAGTACATCCTGGTGATTTGCGACAATTGTAAGGCAGTTGTGTACATCCACAAACATGGAGTTAACAGATAGGAAAGGTTGCTCTCTCCCGTGAAGTTGATCCTTCTGCGGTGCCATCAGTATGACATCAGGATCTGGTTTAGGCACATTTCAGGTTGCTTGAATGTCAAGGCAGATCTGCCAGTGATTCAGCCTGACGAGTCCCTGGATTCCAGGGTGATGAAAGTGATCTAAGCCCTGTGAGGTCAACTGAACATTGGTCTTTTTTGCCACAACGGACAAATGCAAGATCAAAATCATTGTGGTCGCCCTTCAGACCAGGGGACAGAGTTTTGGGATGGACCCTACTTGTGAATAGCTTCTTTGCAGATCTTGTTGGTTTGCCTTGATGGGTTTTTGGGCAAAGTCACTCTCCACAACAGTGTCCAGCTATGAACCAGGTCAGGCCCTTGTCCTGTTAGAGCACTGTGGTTCTATTTAAGTGATACTGAACCTCATTGAGCTAGGTGGAAACCTTTGTTTCTCCTGCTTAGGCAGAGGGAGTCCGGGACTGTGTCGTCTATTGCCATCTTGGGATGGACAAGGACATCTATTTCCTTGGCCTACCAGGTGGCTGGAATGACTGTACAGCCAGCATCTCTTCATTCTTTATGGGCGTATAAGACTGCAGTCTTCTCTGCCTGCTGTGATGTGTTACCCAATATGTCAATAGGGTATATTATGCCCCCCCCCCCCCAGATGGTGCTCACAAACTCACAAACTACCTTTACGTCCTTCTATTTAAGGAACATCGCAGAAGTGGAGGCATGGCTGTTAGCACTGAAGTGTTTCCTGAAAGTCATCTCCAACTGCTCTTAGTGTGTGCCTGACTCACCCACTCTAGTTCAATGGAGTGAGAGAGGGGGCAACAAGGTTCTAGGATAGTTTTCTTGTCTGTGGTTCTCATGTGCAGAGTTTGGGGGCTGTAATATTTTGGGGTTCTTCCCCTCTCCAATCTCATGTTACCTTTGCTCAAGTGCCCTTTAGTGCTGTATTTTGTCCTTGATATGATGTTTTGCGACGTAAAACTATTATTATTAAATAGTACTCATCATTGGTCACTTGAATTCCTACCCAACCATTCCCATGTTTTAGGACCTCCTTTGCAGTGTAGGAAACTGAATGGCACATGATTTGCAATATGCATCATGGCCACCAGGTGCGCTGTGCCATGCCACAGGGCCTGGATGGCAGTGATGAGCAGGATGGGGACATCACTGCACCCACGGAATTATTATGAGGGCTCTGACAAAGTGCATAAAGTGCATTGAGAACAGCTTAAATGACCGATGGTGAGTACTGTTTCTAAATAGTAGTTTTACGTTGAAAACTTCATTTCTCAGTAAGTCCTGCTTTTGCCTCAAATTGATTGATGTGAGGGCATGAGTTTGGCAAAGCCGTGGCAGAATATTTCATGAAGACTACGTCTGTCAATTGGCCCCTTCATCCAAAGGAGATTAACATCCCAAAGGTATAGAGATGGAAAACTAAATACATTCCTGCAGCCTTATGATGGTTCATGTCAGGGACCATTTCCCCTTTCAATGTTGACAATGCTTGTCTACACTGAGGTAGTGCAGGAGTATTTGGCTTAACAGCTAATAAAGAGTATAGAGTTGCCAGCAAATAGTCCAGACCTAAAACCAATTGTGCATCTCTGGGATTAACTTCAGAGGGTAGTCAGATGGCAGGTTACTGCCAAAACAAGGCTGCAGCAACTTGAGGTGTACCTTCAACAAGCGTGGGCAGATATAACCAGAAAAACAGTAAACAAAGTGATATGCGGCATACAGTATGGCTGTGATGTGTGTATTTTTTGCTCCACAGGATGGACAGACTGCATACTAAAGAGTAAGGCAATAAAGCTGTGTCATTTTGTTTTTGCCTTTGCAAACAAAATTAAACGATGTAGATTCATTGATGCAGCCAATTTTGTTACACTTATGCATTCTGAGAAAGTAGCAATCAGATCAATAGAGAAATCACTTTCTATTATCTTTATAAAATGAAGGATATAATGCATGCCAAAGGTTCTCCTTTCTACCTATTAGGACAGCTGAAGTGTGAATTTAAGTCTTTCAATAATGAACTGTGGGCCTAAAATAGTGATATGCTGTCCGCTTCCTTTAAAATTCCAACTGGTGTTATTATATCCAAGGCTAGGGTTTATGATATTTTTGCGGCTGATTGTGTAAATTTGTGACCCTCCCCTTTGACATAAATCACATTTGCGGTCTATGTGTTAACACAAAACATATGTCTGTAGATTTTATGGGCTTCCTACAACATTTTTCTAGATAATAGGCAGCAAATATTCAGTATCGTCACTTACAATTTAGTGTGGTATGCCCAAGGTGGTACATCTAATGAGCTTTAACTTATATATATTATTGATATATCATTTGACGTTTTAATGGGTACTTTACGTCGTGAATATGCCATCAAAAAGTAGAGATATTTCAGAGTTTTCAATTTCACTCAGTGTTCAATTAATGTTCACCAAATTAAATAACATCCAAAACAAATATTTTTAAGGTATTAGAACTGCCATTGTTCTATACGTTGTGTTAGCTTGTGTGTTAAAGATGCTGCATTTGTTTTATCTACAGTCATCAATTTCATCTGAGATGTCCCAATATGTTGCACACGTCACTCACATGTTCTCCCCTCTGTCATTGCTTCATCTGTTGGTTCATTGTCAGCAATAATACTCTTGCTTGCAACTCCTGCACGTATTCTAGCCTAAATAAAGAATAGTTTAACATATTAAAAGTATCACATGCTCGTTATATGCCATTTAAAACACAGAAAAAAAATTCATATTTCATTTCCACAGCATACCTCTTTGTCGGGTCATAGGATCATTAGGGACAGGGAAACTTACGATGTGAAAAACGACCAGACAGTAAATGAACAATGCACCGTTATAGTCAAATGACCCCTTGTTATATTGATCCACATTACTGCACCCAAGGATATACATTAGGGTCGTTGTGTGTAACCTGGTTAGGTTTTGAGGTACTCTGGATAATAATTGCTGAAACCATCATGCATCCATGGCCCTATCACACCTTGACAATTTAGCCAGCGTATGCCACCTTATGAAAAATTTCGGGAATATGCTTGTATATATGGCGAATAAGTTATGGGTTACTTTTATATAATTTAATAGAATGCTGGTAAACGTTGAAGTACAGCGAGGTCGTCGAAAAATTTTGTGCGTGCAGAAAATTCGGCAGCATAGGGCTCACACGTGGGGCGTAAGTTGTAGGGAATTTATGAAATCGTTGACACATGTTACTTGTGAGTTATTCATTAAGTTGAAAAACGTTGGGATAAGGTCCAGCATACGCAAAACTTGTTTCTAAACTATGAGTAACATGCTTTGAACCTATGTCAAACTTATCCCAAACGCACATTGACGTATCTAGACGTTTTTAACATATGGTGGACGACCACAGAACTTAGCGAACGTGTAACACGCTAAGCATTCGTTGGCGTAAGTTATTGCAACTTTTTATATAACTTAATTATACGTTATGTATACGTCCAACATATTATGCATTCGCTTTGTATAGACCCAAAATAGAGTACAAAACATCGATAGTTCAGCGTATGCCAGCGTTAAAGAGAAATTTTGAGACGTGGGCATAACGCTGGCTAAAATCGCCAAGGTGTCACAGGGCCTGATCAAATAATCAACATGTGACAACCAGAATTTTAAGCTTTACAAGGGGAAATATCAACCATCCCGTCTAATAGTAAGGTTGCAATTTACAAATTTTATGCGATTTTTTTCATTAATTGCCAGCATATAAAACCAAAATATGCAAGCAGTAATGTCACAGCAAAAGCTTTTTAATCGTGTTTTCTTGATAAATGTATATAGTTTTTGATACTTTAGTGGGCTTTTTTAAAATATATGCAGTGTCAAAGTTTCAAATGTCTAAGACTCAATTGGAAGAAACAAATCACATTAGCATCAATGAGAAGGATATGTAACTGTTTCATCTTCATGATTCCCTTCCCGTTCAAACAATAATCATCAGAAGAAAACTTCGTTTTCTACCTTCAGTCCGTGCATTTTCATCAACCATTCTGCAATGAAGTAACATATGTTTCTTTCCCAAAAGGTGTTTCAACAAATACGGGCCTGTGGTGTTTAACTTATTAACTCAATAAGCGCCTGGCTTTACCTCTGGCAAATTGTACCTTTTTCTGCCAAGCTATCGCTCAAAGTATAGGTGTCTCCTTTTTTATGGTTAATGCTTTCTGCGCATACAAAGCCAGGAGTGCTTCTGATGACATGGTGAGTATCGTGCTACATCACTCAGTTGTACATTATTATTATTATTATTATTATTATTATTATTATTATTATTATTATTATTATTATCATTAGTAGTAGTAGTAGTAGTAGTAGTAGTAGTAGTAGTAGTAGTAGTAGTAGTAGTAGTAGTAGTAGTAGTAGTAGTAGTAGTAGTAGTAGTAGTAGTAGTAGCAGTAGTATAGTAGTAGTAATAGTTATGTGAGCCTTCAATGTGTTTAGTTAACGTATTTTGCCCTTTTTGGGCGTTGGGAAGTTTTGACAGGTATCAATAAATTTTGGTACATATTTTAAAGACCTATTTCTTGTGTTAATTTTGCCTTTCCTGCTACCTCTTTTTTTGAATGATTTAGAGCAGTTCTTGTTACCTGGAGACCCTGCAGGAAGACAACGCTGTGCGCATTAAAATACACATCTCAGAGAAATTATCATTTTTCGTAATGTTGTGACAACGAATTAATATCATAAAAAGCTAACACTAAATAGGATTTATGCAAGGAACAGACATCTGTTCTGCGACTATAAACTCACAATACGTGACGTTTAATTCTACAATAATGGTGACAAGACAAACATATGTAGATGACGACAATAGTGATGACAATAATGATGACCTTTAGCGTCATTCTCATGACGATCATAAGGATGACAACAAACTTATCATAAAGGTGACAAGTACTTACATCTGAAGCAAGCTGGTCCCAGTCAAACAACCAAAGGCAGACAACTGTAAATATTGCTGCAATCAACACCAAAACACAAGCGAATGTCCACCACAAGGCTGTAACGATGGAAAAGTCGTTTTTGTAGTTTGTATTTTTTCTTTTAGAAAATATATCAAGCTAATATCATTTTAATGAAACGGTTTGTGTCTGAAAAAAAAATCTTGAAAAAAAATAGACAGATTCAGAAATTGTTGAAACGCTACAGTTTCCCACATTTTTAACCCATTAGGGCCAGATGTACATCAAGTATGTGTTAGCGTATACAACGAAACAATGAAGTCATGAAAATGCCATTTTTTGCAATGCCTGCAATACTGAAGTCCTTTTGAAAAGTTTAGATAGAACAGAAAGTCAAACTACTAAAAACGAACTGCTCTCAATTAAAAATAGGATGCTAGATTCATATTTCTAGTGAAAAACTTTCCATTCAAATACTAGCATGCCATATTCCCAGATAATATTACGGCCTGGGTTAACAGCTTTCCTCTGTGAGCTTCGGACACATGGCGCATTCCTGAAGCAGAAACTACCCTTATTTCGCCCATAGCGCGAAGAGGAAAGAAAAACGTGGCACTGAAAGAGCTGCATGAAGAAACTGTCAACTGAGATGGACACTCCAAACATAGCCATCGAGGCGTCTATGTCTAGACATATAGATGTGACTAAAATTTAACTAAGTTGTACTGTACAACTTATGAGTATGAGGACTTTGCGACACAAATTCCCAGTTATCTAATGGCCACACAACCTGAGAAGATTTGCCAAGGTCATATAGGTTATTTTTGGTTCTGTTAGTACCCGAACTAAATACTTTAACAAAATGTCTCTCACATGTATGTCAGTTCAAAATATAAAAAAAACTTTGACTTGGCAGTGAATCCAAATTCTCCCCAACATCCCAAAGATCATCACACGCGAACTCAAGTTTATTGTAGTGAAAACTCTATAAACATTTAAACTTTTAGTGATACATATGCTCACCTAATATCTGTTTATCATGTATCCTATTGTGCTCGAGACAAAATTTTGTCCCCATGATGTTCATTGGCCCATTTTCTATATTCGTAATGTTTCTTGACAAACAGTAAATCTTGTAGGATTGCACAAAATTCTAAATGGTTTCAGTATGTCTACTCTTAGCTATATAAATATAAAATGTTTCTCGTTTAGCGAGTATAAAACTTATGTATGTGATGATTTGGTACAAAATTAAACATCAATGTATCTGGAGTATCAGATGGCTGACTTTTTATATATTTATAGAGATTCCTATGTACAATTTTGTATTTGCTTCTCCTCTACATATTGCAATGATCTCAAAAAAGCCACCGGGTGCAACTTCCATTGTTCATTTATTTAATATTGAACAAAGTCCTGGTCCTTTAAATTATGCTTAGTATGGTGTTTCATATTCCTATGTTTCATATCTTCAACATAATAGGGTACAGAGATGCAACCTGATGGATATTGTGCAAAGATAGATCTGTTTTCAATTGAGTTAATCACTTTACTATGGAAGCATCTTCAGGAGCACTAGAGTTCATGTCATCGAACAGTTTGAGGGTGTGTGTTTGTTAAATGTCTCTTTTGAGATCACACGAGGCCAGATAATTATCATAAAGTTATTATTTTAGTTCTTTTTGAAGGCTTAAATTGTTGATCAAGCTGAATTTATGGGCTGACTAGAAAGGAACATTTCGGTGTCTTCCGGATGTTGTGTTGTGGGTACTATTCTCTGAGGAAAAATACATGCAACTTTTGTGTGTGTCTGGAGCCTTGTACCTTCTCTTATTCCCACTGAAGATCTGCCACCCTACTTTCTAAAATTTGTGAACCTACCTCAGACTTTGTTCTAAAAAGGCTTACCAGGTCATTTCATGTACCATTGGATTAGCCCAATCAACAGGGACGTTCATATTATATTATATTGTTTACTTTTGAAACGTTTTTGCCACAATATTTGAAGACGTGTCAGATAAACACATCCCACGAAATTTTAAAACTGTTTGGTGCCAAGTAGAAAATGTACTATCTTATGAAAGCAATTAAAACTTAATCATACCTGGAAAGCCCCACGGTGTGAGGAACATGAGTGATATGCCTATAGGCAAAGCAAGGATAAAGTAGGCTAAAAAAACCAATACTGAACCAGAAAGTAATTTTCCGCTGCCGCGAAATATGGCTCGACCAACAACCTGAAAAGTGAATCACATGGCTATTCTTATGCTTGGCCGTAAGGTTGGACTCCTAGAGAAAGATTTGATGACATTTCCTGCCAGCCCTCCATTGGGTTTCAATAAACGTTATCTTTCTCATCTAAGAAATGTAGGCTTTACAATTTCATAGATCTTTGCATGAGTTCATGTCATGCGTCAAAGTAGTCAGAGTATACAATGTACTAACACTGTCGACTTTGCTAGACACCACAATATATATATGTCTTTCAAGGGTAAATTCTTATACTGTAATGTGGATGAAACTAATATAAAGGTCGTTTCACCATGGGTAAAAAATAGGAAATTTGAACCTCATGAAGATAGCAAAAGAAGAAAAGAAAAGCTGTGAAGGCACTGCATTTGGCGTGGTGTAATGCTTTGACATCCCTAATCTGTGCAACATTTAACCCAAAACTATTGCCACACGCAATAGTTTATAAGAAAAAAGTATCCCCATTACGAACAACCAAAGTCCATTTTAGTACCAAAGCCATTTGAATATGTAGATTGTAGTGTCATGCAGGCAAGTGAAGGGATAAGGTCAGGAAAACAAAGGGAATCATTTCAGCCCCATGAACAGAAATGTGTAAAATAAAACGTAAAATTTTTCAGTTGTTGCTGTTCCCAATTTTCGGTACATGACAAGAAATAGATTTTGTTATGTTCTAAAATAATGGTATGTGATCTTATATCATAACTAGCACAATCTATGTTCTCCTGATGACAGCCAGGTCCCTCCCTTATCTTCATAATTATCATCATAATTTACATTTCCAGAACCCAATATGAATAGATGACCGAACGGTTGAGACCTGAGTGATCAGCACCAGGTGGTTAGTGGTTCGAACCCTGCACCTCTTCATGTTAACGTTTTTCTTTTCTTTCTTTCTGTGCTTTTTGTTTGAGTATTTTTTTGTAGGTGTGTTAGTGTCGTGTGTATATATGTAAATAAATAAATACATATATACATACATATATATATATATATATATATATATATATATATATATATATATATATATATATATATATATATATATGATATGATGTCTTCTGTATTTCTTTGCTTCTATTTCAAATGTAAAACGAGTTTATAGAGGTCACTGGTGTCCATGAGTTACTGCATGCTGACCAACTAAGTTTTCACACAATATTCAAAGTAGACATATTGCAAAATTGTGAGATATATCACATATATACACATATATGTATGGCCATGAATCGCCAAGATTTTTTGCGTTTAATTTAAAAGTATCTTGTAAAAATGTGTATATAGGATTAAAAAGAAAGGGTAATGCACGTGAACGATTTGACACGTTGGTAACCGGACAAACACAAATCCTTTGATCCGAAAAATCTTTGTTTGTGCTTACAATTATATATAAAGTTTCGTATGCAAATGGAGGTCCCTTTTTTGCATCGGGAAAGGGTTTCCCCATGCATTTTGAAACGAAACGTATAAAAGGACGCCGGGTATGTGCATTAAGAGACAGCCAGACAGTATTCATATCAGCATGCATCGTGGCAGAATCCTACCTAAAAGACATAAAAATCTGCTTTCTTGTTCCTTTTTCACCATGGTAGTCATTAAGCGAAGGAAGCACCGATTATACAGGGGCGAGACCTTACCGAGCCTGAACAGATTGAAAATAGCGCTGGAAGAAGAAAGTAAAATGATCTTGTCAAAAGCAGCCCTCGCCCGTGCACTGAGGAAACTTCTTTTAAAGGCAAAAATACCAAAACCAGTGGTGAACCAGTACCACATTGTGGCCTACAGGTGGACAGACCGGCTTCCAGGGCAGGAAACTGATACACACTGCCTATGACCAATGCAGCACCACTTTCGCCCAAGATGACAGCTGACAGACGCCAGAGCATGATATTGTTACACGAAGAGTGTCCCAATTATGCGCTGTTTGAGGATTTCAAGCGAGAAAGGCAGAGCACAGCACAAGTTTCATCCACTGGTTTGAGAATATACTGATGCCAACTCTGAAAAACCTTCAGTCACAGTGAAAAATAATACAGGTTACCACCACGTCTTCACTGAAGAGACCAATTACTGATCAATAAACAGCCGAAAAGGGGACATGGTTCGCTGCTCGTCATGGGGATATATTTTTCTCTTGAAAACTAACAGTTAGTGATAGTTTTTGCTAAATGTTGCAGAATGTAGCTATGTCATGAAGTAATCACGCAAAATGCACTGGTTTTACAGCTTTGCCTTTCTTCTACCTTTGTAAAGTCCAAAATGTCCATTTCCATTCAAGGTGAGATGGCCTTTAGTCACTGGCTATATATATGATAGTGAAGACTTAAATCTTACCGTGGGAAGTCACACTTTAACAGAAAAGGGAGACCCATAAAACAAAGTACCAAAATTCCAACTGTGCCAAAAGACACCACAGGTAAAGTCTGAGCTTTTATCTAAACAGGAAACAGAGGACCCATCAGACATGGGCACGGTTGTTAAAAATGAGCAGTTGGGGCAATACGCCCAAATATCTACTTCCCCATATGAACGCATGTCAGGGGACGATATTGTCAAACTGGTGAAGTATGGGGGCCAGATATGTGGCACTATTTTGCAATTTGTTCAGAATGGTTACCAAAGCAGTTGCGTGGTGAAAGTGATTGGAAAATTAAGTGTTACTGCCGATAATAAGAGACTGGAAGGCGTCAGGAACACAATTGCAAAGCAGCATGGCCAGTGTATCTGCATTCCAATCTGGTGAGGGTGCAGAGCTCACGAAAGTTCACAAAAGATGAAATTCTGGAATGAAGGCTTTATATATATATATATATATATATATATATATATATATATATATATATATATATATATATATATATATATATATATATACATATATATATATATGTATATATATATATATATATATATATATATATATATATATATATATATATATATATATATATATATATATATATATATATATATAATTGATATTCTTGAAATTTCTCATCCTTCCTTGCTTTTGATTGACCAATATAAAGCATGCTGAAAAAGATGGAGTTACCAACAGTATAAATTTACAGGCAGTTTTGACTGAAGGAAAGCAGACTGCAACTCAAAGGACTAACGAACATGGAACAGTTGTATTACATACTAAATGAAGCATGAGCTTTGCTTACCGACATATTATCAAAGAACGAATAAAATGCTACGATAGGCAGCAGGGATCCGGCTAGAGCAACCACATCTCTGAAATGAATAATTATCAAGACGTTTAGGTCCCACAAAATTTCTTCTTCATCATCATTTTTCCAGGGTAAACATGAGGAGTCTTGGGGAATTTTATTTCCTTTTTATTTCCCAAAGCACGAGAAAAGGGGTGTTTCTATCGAATTTTCAAGTTAGATGGACAAAATGAAACTTTCGATGTGACTGACTAAATAGAATATAAATAGTGGGTCAAAAATGCAGGAACGGGTTATGATGATAACAAGGAATTTTTTTTGGCGGTCTGATCATCCAAAATCCATTGAATTTAATATCACAGGTAGTTAATTTAGCCAATAGCATGACGTGTGTTTAGTACAATTGCTGTAGCAAAGGAATTCTTCAATGAGAACATCTTTTTCCTTGATATTGTGCGTTGTTAATTAAATCGCGGAATTCGTTAACTAAATATACAAAACGGAAATGTCTTACATAACATGTCATAAATGACTTAATAATTAATAATTAAATGCATACTATATTATGTCTCTTTTTATATGTGTCTGTTATAGCTTGAAAAGTAACACTGCACTTTTTTGTAATGTTACATTTCAAGGCAAAATTATATAAATAAACCAACTGCTTGTACAGCGTGATATATAATATTGGCGTTGATTTGTGATGCATTATAGTCAAACAAAAGTGGCGGACGTAACTGTGGCACTAATGCGTATTGATCCCTACAGTTCATATGAATGTGTTGGGACAGAATATTCACACCTTGCCAATGGCTCAATACATGTGCACAGTCACAATTCATAATGTATATATAAACATACATACATATGCAAACATTTTTGAATTGCCACAAAGAATTATGCAACTAAAAGGTAAATATATACATGGATAAACAAATACATAAATGGGCGAAAGCATTAATAATTGATAAAAAGAAATAAGTACAAATAAATAAACCCACCCTTTATATAAGAATTCGGTCGTGAAACTTTCAAATGATACAATGTTAGCACTGCGTATCATTCATGCCAACCTTCTTGGGTTTACAGTTCAAGTCTAAAAAATCTTGGAGAATATTTACATTGTGGATATCTATATGGCATAAAGAGCAATGCAGAACTAATCGTTACGGGGCCAAAAGTTGATGTGTTATTAGTAATAACAAACAGTAGCATCATGAAGCATTTTCTTTCTTTTGAAACACATTGACGAAACGTTTTACATAGGCAGCTCTTCCCTTTCAACTTTGCACTTCTTTTCCCAACAAGCTAGTATTATTAGCTTGTTGGGAAAAGAAGTAAAAACCAGCATATGTATTATACAGTGTATGAATACCGAGGTAAATAAAGAAGAAAAGAACAAAAACTGAAAAATAGAGATTATCACAATGCATTAAATTCATACACTTCTCGAAGACAAGATAATAAATTGTGCAGCCTTAAACTGAGTTTGCATCCCAAACCATTTCCTGAACTTTCGCCAGTAGTGATTTAAAAGATAAGTCATGTGATCAGTTCACAATTGTGTCGTATGGTCATCTGAACCTTCGCCACTGAACTGCAATTAAACAGATAATAATGGAGAGAGCTGGACCTCGTATGTGCACAGGCTCAGCCTTATACATGGCGCTATGACAAAGATATACATGTGCAAAAAGGAAGAAGTTTTTGCTGGGATTTTAGCGTCACATATTTACGAAAATGATGGCTATAGGTAAGAAGACTCTCTTTATAATTTATGAACAATTGGCTTAGCCGTTCTAGCAAGCGAGGGCTTCCCCCTTCTCTTGGTGTGTGTGTGTGGGGGGGGGGTTGCTTCTTGGTTTGTCTTCGTTTGGTTTTGTTTTTCCTGGTCTGCCTTTTTGGGAGGGGGGAGGGTGGTTGATATGGCTTAAAGATGAACAAACGCAAAAGTGTCTAACAATCTGAAGCAGATAATGACCCGTTGACCTCATGTGGTACGGACCCTATCAATGCACATTTCCATTAAGTTTCTAGGCAGTCTTGTCATTTTCAAATATGTGATGAATATGTCTATTGGATCATATGATGAAATCTTTCTGATGAATAATCAATATTACGTCATGGTGATTAAATATAAGAAATTGAAACCTGTCTGGATGTTGCGTTTCGATCGATATTTTGTTATTAATTTTATTGAGTATTTCATCATGCGCTCAAACATATTAAAACAGACAAAAGCCATTCCATCTGTTTCTTGTTATGAATTTTTTTTCCAAAATAGTCACTTACTTGTCAGATGAAAACATCTTTGGTATCTCTTTGCTCATTGAGCCTAAAAGGATGGCTGCCACAACTGATATGCTGCCTTTGTATGAAAAAAAAATGGAAAAATAATTGTAGAATATTTGGATAACTTAGCTGTGATTGATTACAAAAATCATGTAATATTAGGAAATGTAGATGCCAAAATTTGGTGATACATGTCAATAAAGCGATCAGGGCTCTTATAGACACCAGAGCAAGTTTTGTGTGGGCGTTTACAATTTTATCACAAATTTCCCTAATCGTAGCTTTTCGCTCCAGCGCATGTTGATTGATAAATATCATACTCTACAGTTCCGAAAAGAGTAAATATCGGACACCTTTGTAAATTTATATGCACCATTAAAGAAAATGTTTTCAGTTTAATCAATATTAAACTTTGGCCTAAAACGACCCATTTATTTAATAGTAAATTGAATTGATGCGATACTTATTCATCTGTAATTAAGTATCTGGATAAAAATGAAAATTTATCATACAGATATCTAGTGGGTTTCAGATGTTATATAAATGGTGTGGTCTATATGTCAGCCCAACTATTGAAACCAACATTTCATACAACGCATATACGAGGCAAGATATTTCTTTAAATAGAGAATCGCTCGCATCAAATCTATTTTAACTACTACTCACTTATGTTAGCACCTGTCTTAAGTCAGGAGAGAGATGTTTTCTTCATACTGCATCTCAAATTTATTGACTGGCTTGTTTAATGACTGGAGGGTTTTGAGCATGGATAGTTCTTGTTTCCCTGGAGTTTCAGTGCAGCTTCTCTAACATTGTTGAAAACTTTTGCCTGCCTCTATTTCCCATGACAGTCATTATTTGTACGTTCTCAATATGACATCCTATCCTATTCAGGTGTTCAATGAATACTTCATTGCTTGGTGGCCCTTCAATTCTTGCTGTTACATCTGGTGATGGTTATGTTGTTGGACTTGTCAAAATTTGGATTGTTTTTTACTTGGACTGATTTTCGTTTATGATATTGACACATGATGGTCTCGCAACTACTTGGTGCCAATTGAAAGCCCCTCTTCCGTATTCCGCAAACGTGTTTTGGGTTTTTCCTTATCACAGAACCTGCTTCGCCAACAGCCCTTTGACACGAACATTTTTTGACAGATGGTTTTAAAACTCCGAGAGATTATCTTATTGATATATTTTTAGATATATAATATGAAGGAACATTTCTGTTGTTTATATATATATATTATGTATATAGCTCTTCCATTTGGCACTAGAAAGATATATTATGGTACGTATGTTACAGGTAATATCAATTCAAATTCTTTATGCTTTATCTGGTCAAATGTAGATCTTACTTGTCAGGACAAGGGCGACTCTCGAAGCCGTGCGGGCATGATCTGGTTTGCCGGCCCCCAGCCACTGGCCTACCCGTATAGTCACGGCTGATGCTATACCGCATTGCATCTAAAAGTGCACACACACAAAAGTACCACTTTTGGCATTCAGATTAGTCAAAATATGATAATGGCCAAAAGCGTTTAAGCGAAGTGACATGGAAGTGTATACGGAACACGCACAATGATTTTCGTTAAATCTGTTACCCTGACGCTAGACAACTCGATGAATCAGCCGCCACGGAACGGAGGCCAATATCGGAAACCAAGTGTGCTGCCGCCATTTCTTCCAGTGAAGGGACACTTATTTGCAAAATAAGATAACTTCTCTTTATGCGAGGTTAACAGGGTGGCTAGAGAACCAGACTGTGTGTTTCTAAAGAAAAATATTTTGATTGTAAATTGCTTTTTTGTAAGAAGCAACATACATTGCTTTATTGATACAAAGATCAGCCACCACATGGGAATAATCCATTGTTAACATTACATAAAAAGCGACAGTGCATTTGACATGAACGTAGGCTATTGACTACGGGCTGAAGACCTAAATTTTTGGTTCATGAATGCCTCATCGTGATTTCTGGTTTCACAAAAATTTCAATGCCGAAGGGGCAACGGCCATTTCCTGTCAGTGAATTAAAGTCGTTCCCAATTAAAGTTAATTTCTCAGACAAAGGATTATGGACATTTTGACGTGTTTATGGATCCTTTTGGTTTATCGGCATCAGCAGACCATCACATCGATTCACGGGATTGCGCTTTTCTGTGAATCTAAATATCCTCACTGTGCAACGATGATTATGGATATCTTTGCAATGAATAGCTTCGATACGGAACTAGTTAAAAGCCCAATTAAACAAAACTCACCATATACACTAAATAGTCAACTTGAAAAAACACTGCTTGGGCGCCGAGCTCCGTTGTACCTAGAATACCTGACGACGAAAAATAGACTTAGTATTGCCTTTGTACGGCAATCAAGCACTTTATGGTGAAGTATGTGTTGATTCAGACAAAAGGCTTGATTCGATTTGTTGCAGACATTGCAAAGGGCTTCGATACGACTGCAACATGGCGTTGGGCTTACATGTTTTACATTGAAAAAGAAGTTAGTTGCACTCGACCAGCTCCAGTTGCATTCAGTAGTCATACGGGCAATCGATGGTAACTCAAGTGTCCCATGATTACAGGTTTGTGATGCTTCTCATAAATATATTGATTTATTTATATAATTTAGCAGGGATCGTGCGTTTCTTGTAAATGTTCACCGCAAATTTTGAAGTGGGTATATAGAAAGAAGGTACAGGCAATCAGTACATTATATTAAACATTATATTTGCTATAGTGTTAGCATCAAGACAAGATTCCCTGTTCAAGTTAGTAGGTTTAATTTATAGGAATGTATAATACAGTACGGTATATATTTTAACAAGGATGTTGCACAGACAGAAAGCATGGTCATTTCTTCACAATTACGGTATCTCATTTGAACATCTTGACCTTTACACAGGGTTATTGTGTCCTTATGTATTTATCATTGTACAGTTCAAATCGCCTCAAAGAGTAAATATATAAATTATTGTCTGTTCAGTTGTTGCAACTTGCAAGTCGTATAAATAGAAAACAATCTGAGAAGAAGACATGAAACTTATCATGATGGCAAGAAAAGCTATTGATACAATAATATTCTGACCTGAAAACGGTTACGAGATACTTAAGAGCAAAAGAAAGCGAGGCCATTAATTGGGCATATAAAATTGCTTATTTTACAAGTCATATCATATTGTTGTCAATAGCTTTCAATGTAACGATATTAAAGGGATTTTGGCTTTATGTGTAAAGAGACAGCCTTATAACATCTGTGAATTCACACCATAAGTGCCAGTTTCATCCCGTTGGGGGAAAATGGAGGGCCAGGCTGCCTGGTCTTAAAACGCAGACTGGGACTCCTGGTGAGAAAATGCGGTGCAGACTTGTGGGGCACATTTTGCGGGGCAGACTTATAGGGCCATTGGCCCTACAGGCAGCTGAAAGGGGTTTTTTCTATTTCTCTCTCTTTTTTTTGAGTAACTTAGTGAATGAATTAATGAATGAATGAATACTGAAATGACGCGTTTTGTCCGATACAATGCAACATTAGGTACATATCATCAAGGGAAAAAACATACACATTATATATTAAAACAATATTTACATACTATCTAATGGAAGTGAGCTTTCGAAGAGAGCCTCTTCTTTCAAAAAACTATGCAAAGAAAGAAACAAAACTTA
Organism: Hermodice carunculata; assembly: GCA_964020975.1. Taxonomy (NCBI): domain Eukaryota; kingdom Metazoa; phylum Annelida; class Polychaeta; order Eunicida; family Amphinomidae; genus Hermodice; species Hermodice carunculata. Next base: position 67,732,497 of record OZ026627.1, on the reverse strand, counting down.
TAGCGTCACCTTTTCAATAAAATTAAGGTTTGATCGTAGAAAGAAGACTCCATGTTGAATTTTAAAGCACTCATATCAGCTGATTTGGAGACCCTTTCTTAGTAGGGCTATGCGTTGGGTATCTATGCCTTATTATTTCAGTGGTGATGACGTAGGCTGCAATTCTACTCATTCAGTAGTGGTCGCTATTTGAAATACAGTCACAACAGGTTTGTGAATGGTTGAATGCGTGGCACGTGTAAAAGGGCCTCATGGAAGAAAAACGCCTGCTTACTGGTTTATACTCTCTATCTATCTATCTATCTATCTATCTATCTATCTATCTATCTATCTATCTATCTATCTATCTATCTATCTATCTATCTATCTATATATCTATCTATCTACATTAATACATATATGTGTGTGTCCTTTTCTACAAAAAGAACATTAGCTCCTCGAAGTAGCTGATAGTAACTTTGTTCTGACAGATGATGAATTGATAAGATGCGTGCACATGGCAAGACATTCTTCAAAGAGATAATATAGTCATGCTCAGGTCTAATTTTGGGAAATCAGTCAAACAAGAATAGCAACTTACAAGCTTGCAGTAGTTACTTTACACCCAATGTACTTTCCGTTTGAAATTTTCTTGATTCAGTCAAGTTAAATAAAGAACATATGCAGTCCATTGCTACAGCGCGCGGAACGATTCTAGCAACAAAAGAGCAACAGAGCTCAATTGGGCAGCATACCATGCATAATTATGGTCAAGGAAAGCTTGAGACTACTTCATCAATAATCACAAAAGAAAGAAGTTCAATCAAATCTCATTTGACCTGGCACAATAAATAGATGTCAAAGAACTGGCCTGTAGTTATCAATCCTGAAATATAAGGGTCATTTCTTGGAAAAATGTCATGTCAAGGTGTTTTCAGGATCACAAGTACTGCTACTTTTCACGCCTATTAAAAACTTCACGCTTTTGGGACTAACCAAGCCTCGTCCAATAATATTTTGATGATAGATTTCAATACTTTCTGACCTTTCACAAAAAAATCATGCAGGCAAGACGGGAAAAACAGGTAAAACTTCGAAGTGCTCAAAAAAAGTCAGGATGCAAATATGCATTGTCAGTCAGGTAGTTATCTAGATAATTATATTGTCATGGTTTTGAAATTGGAGAAATTCAAGACCGGAACGTCAGTTTTAGCATTGATTAAATAGGCTGATAACTAGTTCACAATACTACACAAAATATGTGTACAAAAGATGATGATGACGGTTGTGGTTCTCGCGTCGAACTACTGCTTCATTGACTGCCGTCAACTCTGCCTCTGGCTGTAGCTTTGAACTCAGCAACTGCTCAACAAGACCCCTCAGCTGCTCGTAGGGCCAATGTCCGACAAGTCTGCCGCACAAAATGTGCCCCGCAGGTCTGCCCCGCATTTTCTCACCAGGAGTCCAAGTCCACGTTTTCTGACCAGAGGGTCTGTCCTTGAATATTCCCACCAGCAGATTGAGCTTCCATTTGTGGTGTGAATTCACCTATGTTATGAGGCACGCAAAGCCAAAATCCCTTCAGTATCAACACAGACAAAGCTATAGACACCAATATGATGTCACTCGTAAAATCCTCTGGACTATACTAACAGTATGCTCGTCATCGTAGGTGTTGTAAGTAAGTGCTGTATGGTAATGTTGTTGTAAAAACTGTACTTTTAAATACTGGCAAAAATGATGGCCCAGTAGTAACGGAAACAGTTGATGTTTTATTGCATATGTTTGCGCAATCATGTGTCAAGGGAACGTTTGCATACACAACAGGATTTACAGATACTGAGACAAGAGTTACTGTATTTACCAGTTAGGAAAATTGTGATTTGCCATGCCCACCACTCAAGGCAATGCATCATCAGGGCTGGAATCGCAAGACCCACAAATTGACCCCATTCTTTGAGACATTCCCATGTCCAGCCTATGAAATAAAGGAATATCTTTATTTATTATACATATATGGGTGTGGGTGTGTATGATGGGAACCCGGTCAAAACGTACCTAAGTCAAAACGTGCCTCAGTCAAAACGTAAAAGGTACGTTTTGACTCATTCAAAATGTACCCAGATCAAAATGTACCCACGTCAAAAAGTACCCATGTCAAAATGTAACCAGGTCAAAACGTACCCAAGTCAAAACGTACCCATCATTTTACATGACAGAGTACAGGGATTTTTCATCCTATTCTTGCTCATTTCGTTCTTGCCAGTATAATGATCCCAGTGTAATCGGACGAATGTACTGGATGTAAACGGCAAAAACTGGGTTTTCTGTAAAAGGACGTATTGTGGATTATTTATGGTAGTGCTGATAAATCGAAACACACCTGTAGCATTATATATATGTTAAGGGGTCTAAACCTGCCATTCTACATTGCAAAAGTATGTGCAATGTATAATGCGTATGTTTTTAGATCATTCATCAGCACTAAATAATCCACAATGATTTTTCTTGAAACACAAGGAGGACTTCAGAGAAATCAATCCTTAACGAAATTATGTAGCATTAGAAATAAATTGAAATTTTCATATAATCCTATTCTGATAGGAGAGACTATCAACGTACTTTCTTTGTGATTTGGTAGGGCCTAATTACATGCTAACTGGGTGATCTTGAAGTAAGGAGATAGGTTCAGAGCATGGAGCATGTGGGCCCAGTGCTGAAAGACCACCCACAGGGCAGGTCAAAATGTATCTCAAAATTGGTAGTTTTTCATTATCATAACATGAAAAAGATATCGCAGTATTCCAAGTGAGTAGTCTTTAAAAGATACATGGGGTCTCTAAATCAAAACAGGTACCACTGTACACGTACCAACTGTTTATTTAAATTTTAAAACTAATTGTCAAAGTTTGCATATGTCCGTTCACTTCGACATCGACGATTTCTGAACTTCAGAAATTTTAATGCAGACCAACGCTACTTGCATAAGGCACGAGTGGATTTTTTGCTTTCATTTGATGTCAATTTTTAAGTGGCATGTCATGATGAAATAGGAAAATATGACTGAATACAAATTCACCAATAAATCGTCATCTCAACCCAGACGTTGCTATAAAAATGTACGTCATCAAGATTGTAAATCTTCATTTCAAGTCGACAGTACACGTATACTGATAAATAATAATTTATATTTTGAGTAGACAGTAAACACACTGATGTATACAGGGCCCAAAACAATATAACATTTACGCCGAATCACTCCCTAATTTTCGCCACAGGTACTACGGAATAATGAAATGGTAATATACAATGACTCACAAGATGAAAATACATGCAGTCGGTAAGAATGTCCAAGGACATGGTATTTGTAACAGATAATATACATATGCAGTAGAAGTCCAACTCTCAGAGCTGCCAACACTGGAAAGTCGGAATCTTGGACAAGGTGGGCGTAAGCGTCTCTAGGGCCGTCCGGCGGCATGCTTCCCATTTTTTTTTTTTTTTTAATTTTTGAAATGAACAAGCACAACAGTGTGGTATAAAACACACACACAAGCAAAAACTTTTACAATGCATCCAGTATTACGTTACAAAAGGGAGCTTACAAGAATGGAGTATTGTTGTGGAAAGTAGGTACGGTTTGACCGGGGTACGTTTTGAATGAGGTACGTTTTGACTTGGGTACGTTTTGACAAGGGGTGTGTATCCGGGGTCACGGTATATATGGTGGTCGCGACATTTAACCTATCTGATGGACACAAAATGACACAACCGGTCGCTGTGTATGTAAGGGATTAAATTCTAGTTTGTATATAATTTGATGCAATGTTGATGAATTCCTGCTATATTTACATTGATTAAATATTCCACAAAGCATATAATTCGAACCTGAATTTCCAGATGGCTCACTTTTATACCAAATATGAGACCAGGTGCTATTATTTGACATTAACAATGTCACTACACAATATAAGAAAAGCTGTTGCAATGTAAAAATGAAAAATGTCAAATGTACAGAACGCCTCAAAAATATAATCCATCACACACTATGTTTCCCATTATACGCCGATGACTTGTGTTTCTCCGGGACACATTCTCCTTGCCAAGCTCTTGATAAGTTTCATCTCACCACTTTAATCGGTTTCCGCGCAAACCATTCAAAGGCATCCGCATGTAAAATGTCGTCTGCTTTCATGGTTTTTCTTTTTTCTCTCTTTTTTTTTTTTATTTATTTTTTTTTAATTTTTACACATAAATTTCATGTCAATAGAAAACATGCTTGGTGAGGTTGGCAAATAAGACCAATCATGATTGCATACCCCGCGTCAATGCCGTTGCCTGGAGTGGCTGGGGCGCAATGCATGACCCACGTCGATGAATGCATTTTTCTCAGTCTTATTCTGACCAGGAAAAAGTTTAGTGCCATGTTCTAAACTCTGTCGACAGTTTGGAACCATTGACTGAAGACAACTAAATGCTGAAAGGGATTTTTTTAGGAACATAAAACGGGAATCATCATAATATTCAAATCAGCAGGGTGACTTTGGGGAAAAGACCGAAAAAGTGTAAAATTATCTCAATATTAATTACGCAGAAGTCAGAAAGCAGACGACACGTTTCAGCAGGGAATTCTTACAAAAACATACCGTTCCATGTATCCACGTGTAGTTTATTGGCCATAATGTGTGACACACTAAGTACAAACGTAACAGCTTGTGCCGTTCCCATTGCCAAAGCCAGGCCACTGCAATTTACCATCATACCAACGTTATGAGCCCTCCCAAAAGGGGGGAGAGGCAGACATTTGACACTGCACTGTACATCACGTAGTTATACAGGTGTATCGGTACAAAGCAGTAATTGAAATCATTGTCCAATACCAATATTCATGACACTGCAAATGTAGATAGAGTGGCAGACAGACAGGCAGACAGGCAGATAGAAAGACAGAGGAATGGACCGATGGAGAGATGAATAGATAGACAGACAGACAGATTGATAGATAGATAGATGGATAGATAGATAGATAGATAGATAGATAGATAGATAGATAGATAGATAGATAGATAGATAGATACATACATATATACATACATACATACATACATACATATAGAAACATATGTACATAAACATATGCAATATAAAATAAAAATATTGTTTAGAATAAATATGTAAAGTTTATCTATAAGCTTGTAACACAGGATCTAGTTTATCCGTCATCTATTCGTGCCACTAATGGGTTAAGTAATGGAAATTCAATATGAGTATCCAAAGATTTGATGATGAATTAGGACAGCCTAATGATTCGTATGAAGACAAGTGGCCAGATATTCCTGACCACATTTCTTGAACCAGAGTATTATCTATAAATGTATAATTTTCAGGAATATAAAAAGGAATTATTTTCCCCAATGAATATTTTATTTGACAGTTGAAATTAGACGGTCTCTTCAAATGTTAAATTCTAAATTTGTTTTAAATGGAAAGGAATATCATTCCATTCTTTTACAGCTGTGTAAAGGTGCTAGGACCACCACACGTTTCATTAGTGGGACTATGTATGACTTTTGACTATTTCTGCCAATGACGCAATTATTTCGAATATTTTTTCAAAGTTATTCTGTAGGTACTCAAGAGTCTTTTTATATGTAACCCTGTGCATGTTGCTCAATATTTTTTGTGTCACTCTTTATACAACATTGAGCCATTTAAGTCACCACAGTTAGTGATTTCAAATATGAGATCTTGAATTTTTATTTAGAATGAATCTGGCTATTTTGTTTTGGTAAGTCTCAATTAGACAGATAGATTCGTTGGTAGTATCAGGTATACGACGCGAACGAGTTATATATCGTACAGAGTGCGAGTGAATCACTACATATAAAGAAGGCCTATTATGCTATGTTTATCTTGTGCTTCCTTTACGTTTCAAAATGAAACATAATATTTACATCAAAAAGCTCCAAAGGATTTCCATATCTTCAATACTTAGAATCAATTCGCAAAGTTCTATACTTTCCGAAACCATTCCTCTCAGTGCCTACCTCCAAAAGTTTAGTTTTTCATTTTTTTAAAACACATTCAGCGATAATTCTGAAGAAAAAAAATTCGATCACCCTGAAATGTAGAAACGGGTCTTCAGTTAGTATCAGAACAAGTTTTGGAGTGTATCTCTGAAAGCGGCTTCTTGCCGCAACTAGTATTCACACTCGTAAAAACTTGCATTAAAACTGAAAGAATATCAGAAACAGTATTGAAATAACGTAAATTATATATATATATATATATATATATATATATATATATGTATATATATAAATGAAAAAGAACATGCTCAACATGAACCACAGATTTTATATATAGTAATTATGCTAAATACGCTCAGAATATATATATATGTATATATATATATATATGTGTGTATATGTGTGTGTGTGTGTGTGTGTGTGTGTACATGTATATAATATGATATATATACACATATATGAGCTATTTCAAATTGTCAAGGACTGTATGCAGTTCAGAAAAAAAAATCTTGGAAAAATTGTCCAGGCCGCTGGTCTGTGCCACTTTTGGGAACGAACTATCTCTGATATGGCATAATACTGCGTGATATCATAGTGAACGAACAATCTCAGACAATTACATGATATCACAACATCAGCATTGCAAACTTGCAATAAAGTTAAGCAAGATGCTTTGCATTCTTCACCTACCTTTTGGAGTAATTACCTATTCATATCATGCTTTTGCTGATGGCTATGATAATATTTTATCGGTTTGCATGATATTGAACTTTGTGGTTACCCTGCTTGAAGGCGCATTTTCATATCTTATTGAAATGTATCAAGCTTCCAAACATTTGACGTTTGATACTTTTACAACTATTATACTTACTCAACACCCATGTCAAGGACATACACAAACACGTACTGGAGCACAGCATTGACTGCAACAGCCACAACACTTATCACCGCAGTTGGTGTAACGATATTCTGAAGTAAAAAGCCATAAAAAATAGATATAAAATAACATGCAAAGATCATAAAACACAAAGGACATTTACAAGAGGCCAGTCCTGCTGTCCTCAGTGTTGTAAATGTCCCACAAAAAGGCCTGAAATAATTGCCCATCATTAACACGAATGAAGTACACTCTCAGAAATATATTGTGGGTGGTGGGTTTTTGTTTTTTTTGGTTTTTGTTTTTTTTTTTTTTTTTTTTTGTTTTTGTTTTTTGTTTTGTTTTTTTTTTTTTTGTTTGTTTTTGTTTTTGTTTGTTTGTTTGTTTGTTCGTTTGTTTGTTTTTGTTTTTTTTTTTTTTGTTTTTGTTTTGTTTTTTCTTTGGTGCAATTGAGCCACATGGAAGACATGCAGTTGCAAGGTAAATAGTTTTACTCAGCGCAGCAACCACAGAATATAAGCCAACCTTTTTGGCCCGTCGTATCTCACTGGAGGCATAAGAACATCGGCCACCTTTTTGTTGTTTCCTGTGTGCACACAGAAATATTGAGCTAATCAGATATTTATCTCATATAGCTTTAAAGATGTATCGAAAACATAATGCATATACCCAGCTTTCCACTCTCTGTCCTGTTTTACAGCAATTGTAATTGCAAGAGGTTTATTTTTTATCATTAATATATCAAATACATGGTGGTCATATAACTATATAGGTACGTTTAACGTTTAAAAACTGTCACAGAGATACTTGGCTTTGGGCGAAGGTAGCCCTCATTGCACTTGCAGCAGCTTAGCAGCAGGTTAACCCACATAAGGATGACTGGGTAAACAAATATTTGGTTTACACGGACATATTCCATAGAAAGAGAGATTTTGTTAAAGTTATCTTGCCACGTTTTGGACCATTATTTCCTGAACCGTCATTCAGGTCAAAGTAGACTTTCATTTGAAGCAAGCATACAGCAAAATCACTCTTTAGTATATATTGATATACGACTGGTGCCAAAGGTTGCAGGTTCGACCCCACTTGTTCCAAACATAAAATATACGATGTAAATATTGACTGGATAAAACGGAATGAAATGATGACGATGTAAAGTTGATGACAATGGATTTATTTTTCTCCTTTGTTTTACAAACTATCACGATGTGCGATCCTCGACCGTCTGACCTCTGCGACGTGTCACATATTCCTTTTCTAGCCCTAACATGCCAAGTTACCCCTACTGAAGAGGGCGCTATGTCCATAAAACAAAACTCTACATTTACAAATGTACATATCAAAGGCTTATAAGCAATAATAATAATGGTAGTTCGGTAGAACCCTCCGTCCATTTCCCCCTCGCGGATGGGTAATGCGTCGGAAAAATAATGTCCTGCTGAATCTTCATACTCTGTAAGCGAAAATTTGTCGCCATGCTTTATAATCAATAAAGAAATCTACACTATAACATTATATATGTTTTGTATATATATTCATAAATGTTTATATCAGTTCATGATAATTTTCGGTCCATAGCTCGTTAAGTTGCTCAGGCAGCCTTAATATAGCTGTTCCTATCTATATTATACATATATGAGCGTAGCTTTAATTAATACATTGTGATGCAGGGTGTTCATTTAACTTCAGTTAACTCAATTTAGCTTACTTCCACCGACAGAGACGGTAAAACATTAGACTTCCAGTGGACACAACCGTGTAATCGGTCTGTTTAAATGGTTTTGCCCACTTTAACGTCAGCCACACGCATATGTCGGTCCAGGGTAGACTTTCCCAATTTTACCCACTGGCCATTTGCCCCGTGGAGTTAACGGATCAATGACAATGACGACGTCATCCATTTCCAAGTCTCCTTTTGTATTTGTGTCTTTTTGTCCAGAACCACTTCCTAGTAGTCAATACCCTATTCCGCAGTCCGAACTCTTTACTCTCCATAAGCTAGCCTGTCCCTGTCTAACCTATATACATATGGAAGTACTATTGTCCATATTGCACACGTTCCTCTGAACATTTGTCCATTGCTTACGGCTGTTCATAGTTGGCAGAAACTCACGCAACCAACAATGCCCGTACTGGTGTACTAAGCCCTGCACTCGCCGCCACCTCCGACGAGGATCAAACGGCATGGTATCCACTGTCTCTGGGGCAAGTTGGCCTCCTGCTTGGCCCATTAGAAAGTAGTTAGGCGTCAACACTGGGTCGTCGTCTGGAGCGTCCCCTTGGTAGCACAAAGCCGCGAATTAAAAAAACCCTCAACTTTAACCATCGTGGTCAACTTTTCCTCATCAGATATATCTGCATTGCCCAGAATAGCATTTGGAGCATGCTTTGCAGATTTTATCAGAGCCTCGGACACTCCACCACAATGCGGTGCATGTGGAGGGTTAAATTGTCAGTCTATGCCTTGGTTTGCGAGTGAATTTTCGATCTTTGTGTGATCAAATTTGTTTACAAGATTCTGAAGCTGTCGGTTTGCGCCAACGAAGTTTAATCCGTTATCCGATGTACACTGGGTGGGCATGCCTCTGCGACTGACAAAGCGCGAGACTGCTGATAGACATGAGTCCGTGTCCAAACCCCAGGCCATCTCTATGTGAACTGCCCTAGAAGCTACGCAAGTGAATAGACATATGTATCGCTTGTTTCGCACTTTTTCCCAGGCCAAGTTCAGAAAGAAACGGACCAGCATAGTCCACTCCTACACGCACAAAAGCTCGCAATGACGAACGAAGCCTTATCCTGGGCAACGGGGCCATTATCAGACGAGCATGGATCCTTGTGCGTCTTCTGCATTGACAGCACTTGGATGGTAGCTTTCTTTATGGCTTCCCGGCCTCTCAATATCCAGTACTGTTCTCTGATGTTTGCTAGCGTGTACGATGTACCGGTTTGATGGTTTCCCCTCTCGTGAAAATGTCGAATAATTAACCCTGTGACGCGATGTTTGCGAGGGAGTATTACGGGGAATCGGGCATCAGAGGAAATGTGGGCTTGCGACAATCTGCCATTGACTCTCAGCACACCATGCGAGTCCACTTTGAGATTCAGCTCTACCAGGCGGGATCCACTATTAATTGGTTTGCTATTTGATAGCTCTAGATCTTTCACCTCCTCTGGGAATGCTTCATCTTGAGCTGTTTTATGCCAGAATTGTCTGGCAGTTTCTAGTTCTACAGACTTGAGATTGCCTGTTGTTCTCTCGTCTTTCTTTTTGCGCACATTGCGTACGAATCTTATGATATATGATGTCACCCTCTTCGAGTGGAGCCAGCTCGAATAGTTCTTAGGCGATAGTGGCCCGAAGTCATAATTTGTCACAAACGCCGTTCCATGCAATGTATTGCACATTCATTTAGTGCTTCTGTTGATTCTATAATTTTGTTTTCAAGTCAGTGCTGTGCATCATGTTCCAGGTATTCTGGCCCTTGCCACCACAATTTGTTGTCTGCAAGTTCAGCTACTGAGATTCCGCGAGTAGTCAGGTCCGCACTGTTTTCTTTTGTCAGTACATAGTGCCATTGGGAAGGCTGAGAAAGTTCATGTATTTCACCTTCACGATGTGCAACGAATGGCCGGTACTTTCTAGATTGCCCTCGTATCCAATACAGCACATTTTGACTGTCACACCAGTATGTAACTTCTGCTGCGGGGATTTTCAGTTACTGTACTTCACACACTTTCTGACTGAGTATCAGTCCGAGTACAGCTCCTGGTAGCTCTAACTTCGGTATTGACAAGGTATTCAAAGGGGCGACAGGCGTTTTTTGCAACAATGAAAGTAGTTCGAATCCTGGCGTCCTCATTTTCACATCTCAGGTAACATACCGCAGAATAGGCCAATTCTCATGCATATACAAAAGTATGAAGCGAAATATTTCTGATATCTTTGTCCATAATGTTGGCATCATACACCTTGGAACATTGACGGTGTTCAGCTGTGCCTGTTCTTTAAACAGTCTTTCCCAATCGTTGCTGTTTCATCGGGGAGTATTTCATCCTATTCAAGTCCTTTGACCCATGTTTGTTGTATGCCTATATTAGCCCCATCCGTGAATGGCGCAATAAAGTTCATAGGGTCAAACAACGAAGCTGTTTTGCTTACCACTACCTTTTTTTGTGAGTGGCTTGACATTTGGCGACTCAACTTTAAAAGTGAAACAATCACTTTCCGCATTCCACATTATTCCCAATGTCTTCCGTGAAGGCAAACTTTGGTCGTCAAACGTCCAATTAGCAGCACGAACTTTACACAGTATGTCGCATAGCACTTGCTGTTCCTTTGAGAGCCATTTTCTAATTTGGTATCATCCACTTTTGAGGAGCTCACTGACTTGGTTTCTCATTTCAATGGCCCATGATACCGTCTTCGCAGTATCACACATATCGATCACTCACATACTAGCTTGACATTTGGCAAATCAACTTTAAAAGTGAAACATTCATTTTCGGCACTCCACATTGTTCCCAATGTCTTCCGTGAAGGCAAACTTTGGTGGTTTAACGTCCGATTAGCAGCACGATCTTTGCACGGTATGTCGCATAGCACTTGCTGCTCGTTTGAGAGCCATTTTCTAATTTGGAATCATCCACTTTTGAGGAGCTCACTGACTTGGTTTCTCATTTCAATGGCCAATGATACCGTCTTCGCAGTATTACACATATCGTCCACGAACATAGAGTTCAACACAGACTCGGCAACAAGGGGATACTGGTCACGACACGCTGTCGCATGTGTACGCACTACATCTTGGGCGAGGTATGGCGAACTGGTATTTCCAAATACCAAGCACTGGTATTTATATACTTCTATTGGCGATGTTTCATCCAGATCTCTCCATAGTAATCGGTAATACTTTCTGTCTTCTGGCGCTAGTTTTACTTGCAGGAGCATTTCAGTCATATCGGCAACTAGGGCAATCGGGTAGCGCCAAAATCGTAGTAATACGTCCAGTAGATCTCCCTGCAACTTGGGGCCTGGGTTAATACACCCATTTGACGATTTGCCTTCAAATCCTCCTGCAGCGTCCATCACGACACGTAGTTTGGTTGTAGCTTTGTCAGTACGCACCACAGCAAAGTGATGCAGATACCACGCCTTCACTAGCTTTGTTTCTGGCGGTTGTATAATCTTTTTAAAGTAACCCTTTGTTTCGGGATCTTTTAGCAATCCCTTGTACGCAGAAGCTACATATGGCTTCCTATAAAGGGCATGTTCAAGGTTCAATAGTCGAGATTTGGCTATATCATAGTTCTTTTCAATGTCTGGTTTACACTTTTTTTTTTTTTTTTTTTTTTTTTTTTTTTTTTTTTTTGCTACATGCCAAGAAAAACCCTTTTTTTGTCGTTTAGCCACAAAATGGGCGATAAAAATCCCATTATGCCCTACATATTACCTGAACATCATTTCTGTGCATGTGTTGAATTTACATGTTGACTTGAACTGTTGATGCTTGAATGACCGACTGGTACTGTAGATAACTCGGGCTTCCCCACTTTTTTTTTTTAATCGTACATTAGTAGTATGTACGTGTATGTCCAATATAAACCAAATTTTAGGTGTGTTGAAGTAGGAGCAGGCGATCATTAGCCTATCTAGGTGCATCCTATTCTTCATTGGAATCCGATGTCAGTGTGTAGAAAGCTATAGAATTGCAGCACAAATTGAAAATAACCCCTGACCTTGCCATGAAGTGACCTTTTTGGCTATAACCTCATACCTGATACGAGTGAATGTGAAATGTACGGCAAATGACAAGATATTTTCAACATTTCTCTCACATATTATATTTGCATTGATTGTTATTCATTTTTATTTCTGATAAGCATGGACGAAGACATAATTTTTAAAAAATCTCTACTTTACCAAAGGAGGGGTGCAAGATTATATTTAGTTGCCCTAGAGTTTAAGAAAACAACTATAATCATGGAGCCCACAGATCATAGTTTTTGGAAATACTGACACTGTGCATGCTGAGGCATAAGTGCTAATACTGAAGGTGTGTCGGCCAGGCACAAGCTGCGTTCTTGACCTAGGCTAACCGCACAGGGTAATTAGTCTCTATCAAATAAACCAGATACAGGCAATTATGGCCAGGGAAAATCTTTGGCCACGATTTGCGTCATTTGACAAGTTTAATATAAATAGGGCCCAAACCTCTTTTTTTTTCCTCAAGCGGGGTGTCGACGCCTGGCGCGCCCTTTGCTAGACACGCCGCTGACGTGCATACATCATTATTATGATCTCTTTGTTCACCCAGGGATTTCTTCGATCTTTCAGCCTCATAGTTTTGATAGGTGCATGGTTGTCACTGACTTTTAACACCTCATTCTTCCATTGTTCCCATGCACTATAAACATCAGATATTCGAAACATTGTATGAAATATCCAAGAATCACATAAATATTGAGTGAAGTTTGCTTCATTAAACCTTTTTTTGCTCCTGTGGTGAAAACGGTCCAACAAGGCTACATGTGTACCTTGGTACCACAGATTCCTGCCTTTGGCACTTTTACTGAAGCCTAAGGGAGCTAGTCAAAATAATTGAGGTACAGCTAACGAAGAAATGCAGAGACTTACTTGGCAAGATAAATACGTCCTGACTAGGGCATTGAAGAACAGGAACTGAAACGTTGACACGACATATTTACATCCATCAACTATTTTCACACAAAAATGGATGTTGCAAAGAAACAAGTTATTTCATAGACAGATTTCGACATATTACGAAGATGTTTGCGTGTCATATGTCAAATAGTTTGCATAATGCTCGTTGATACATCTGGACATTAGCTCTTTAGGTACTGAATTATTAGCCTCCCTTGGCGTGTTTCGGGAGAAATGAAGCCTAAGCACCTCGAGAAAAGATGTGGACGTGGAACTCTTATTCCATCGAAACAGTACACACACACACACACACACACATTTGTTTGTTTGTTTGTTTGTTTGTTATTATTTATTTATTTATTTATTTATTTATCTATTTATCTATTTATTTATTTATTTATTTATTTATTTATTTATTTATTTATTTATTTATCTATTTATCTATTTATTTATTTATTTATTTATTTATTTATTTATTTATTTATGTGGTCACCTGCGGCCAGGACGAAAAGTGCATCATTATATCATGGGTCAGTTAGCCCGCTCGCTAAATTACACGTTAAAAAATAAAGCTATTGAATTGTAGTACACATAATAAAACGTTTAGTGATATAAGAAATGCACTTACTACAGTTCCTGGGATATACGCTATAACGAACCGACCCGCCAGCCTGTGAAATATAAAGTATGATCACGTCTAGGATTCTTGCATGTCCTTAACAACGAACAGGGTTAGTACATTTGATCATCACACGACCATTGATAGTCCAACCTTTATACTCCTCAGGCATTTCGGAATGTCTATTTAGCCGCTCTTGCTGTTCAATATTTTTATATATTCACCCAAGTTTAAGCTAGGTACACTGACACAAATAGATCTGTTACTTAAAAGCCAATATATAGATTGCCAAAGTGACAATTGCGATTGATTTATAACTTTAAGTGAGCACATACCATGCAGCGTTATCACATTTACATACCAAAAATACAACGTAAGGCCTACCTGGCTACCTCTGGGTCCTGGCGCAGGAAGAGGAGGATAGTACGAGTGTTCAACTGCATTGAACAGATAGGTATCACTGCTACCGTGAAGATTAAAATACCTGAAAATTTTCTTTTTTCTCAATGGGTGGCAGACTTAATTGAATCACATGGATTAAAAAACATGTATGTATGTTTGTATTTACGTATGTGTGCGTGTGTGTATGTATGTATGTATGTATGTATGTATGTATGTATGTATGTATGTATGTATGTATGTTTGTGTATGTATGTATACACGTATGCATGGTACGGTGAGATTTATGATGTGCAAGTTAAAATAGTTCTAGTCCAAATATGATAAGACATATACACTTTGAAAGTCGAATATTTTCTTTCATTTCCTGATAAAAGGTTTCCGTTAGTCGTTGAATAAATCAATTAAGAAGACATACACTTGTCGTTATGTCGTGCTTGTACGTACCTCGCTGAAAGTGTACACCAACGCCTTTTCTGTTTTTACTTCCATATGTCTACAACAGAACACCTATTTTCTTAATTATTACCTCGACCGTGATATTATAACATCATATGAGATGCACCCAAGTCTGTGTATTTATAATTCCACCTGCAGGTGTTGCCTAAGTTGCCTCCAGAACCGTAACTCACCTTCATATTCACAGAACCGAAATATATCAGATCAATGCCTCTTTTAACATAAATCATAATGCTTCTGGGTTATCCCAAAACATTTAAAGATGTCTGAAATACACAACATATACTAGAGCTCACCTTTTTACCTTGTTCACCATCAAATCGCTTACCATAAACCATGACAATATTTTAAAATAAATCCATTAAAGCTTCAAGAAACCAGCACCCATCTTTTTTAAATATGAAGGCAAGCATTCAACCATTATCATCGTTCATTATTCCATCATTCAACAATTATCAGCACTTATAATTCCAACACTGAAAACAGGAAATCCGTAGCTGTTCTGTGCTCTACTGACTTTGTATGCACAAACTATAGTGATCCTGTGACCATCGAAATAGTATTAAGGTTACCTTTCTTTGACATATTCATCCCTGTTTTAGTGGAAGTAAGAGGATCCTCCTTTCTTTGACATAATCATCCCTGTTTGCAATATTAGTATTCACTCATACTGTTCTGGCGTCCCCATGGTTTAGTGAAAGTAAGAGGATCCACTATAACCAAGATATGTGCCAATTTATCAGTTTTACTTTTCAAGGTCAAAATTGAGAACACCAAATGAGACCCCGTGGGTACTTTTCAGTCAATGATCAGCAATACTCATAGCCTTAGAATTGACCATTACCATGATATAATGGATGGGTGTGTTTCCTGCTTTTGGCTGTGTGGTTGATGCCGAAGGTTGCTAGTTGAATAGTCGGCCACTCCGTATTCAAAAAACAAACAAGCCGATAATTAACTTTAGCCGCCAGCGTCGCTAAATGTCCAATCTATGGGCATCAAAAGTAACCCCACAGACAACTTCCATATGAGACAATTAGAAAAAGCCGAGTACATATTACTTCCTGCCACCAAAATCCTTCTGTGCAGCAAAACAAGACAATCCTTGCAAGGGGGGGGGGGGGGGGGCAAGTGGAGCCCGCAGTACGCTGGTACAAGTGATAATGTTGCCCCAGTACAAGGTACGGCAATTAAGAAAATGTACAAATAATGGTTGGTACGAAGTACGTAAATTAAAAGTAAAGTGCAAAGTAACACACCTGAGAGAAAATAGTCTCACACCCATATGCCAGACCCATTGATATTGAAGTTGCAACTGAACTTATTATCTGGAAAACAAAGAAAATACTTCAGAAGGTAGTTTCTTTTTGGCAATCTCTGTTCATGTGCCGTACGTGCCACGTCCTATACGTAGCCTGCCGAATGGGGATAATTCCTGTTAAAGCTTCCTCCACAATACATACGCAGGTTTCTCAACGGATTAACTTATGCAAAAAAGTGCACATGTGGGGGGTATTTTGTCTGCAAAATCTTGTGTCTTGCATTTTGTTGCCGCTTTATTCGCGTAAGCTCTTTTTCCGTTTGCCAAAAAAGAAAAAAATTAGGCGTATTTTTGTTTCTAACATTTTGTCACACTATGATGCAACCTAAGCTGCAATTGATATCAGAGGAGTATGGTAATTTTCTCGCATATTGTGGCTACTCTTCTTTTGAATAGGTTTTCCGCGATCTAGTTAAAATACCCTTGGTAGCACCCAGTCCCCAATGATTTCCACAGGCTCCGTGAACGGCCTTTCTGGTAAATTTGTAATTTAGAGTGGATCACTCGGCTCCAACAGCTTCACATATACCCTGCTGAAGATTTTCCTTTCCTTTTCCTGTGAAATAACACTGTCATTAAATTATGCTTCATCGTAGCGAATTTCAGGCGTTGGAGTATAATACTCTTTATGCAGCCAACACGCTGCTAACAATATATCCTAACAAATGAAACAAGAGGAATGTGACAGTCCTGTGCTCAGCCTTCTAAGTCGCCCTATGACCTTGTGAATGAAGTCAAGGTCACTGAACTATTCTGAATCTAACTTTCATAGAGGGCCATCGCAATGTGCAAGATCAAAGTCACAGTACAAATAGTTCTCAGGTTATCACGCGACTAGTAAAATTAATGTTAGTGGCCCTGTGACCTTGAGAATGAAGTCAATGTCACTAATGTACTGTCTCAATCTTTCCTAAATAGAGGACTACCAACAAGTTCAACATCAAATTCCTCCCTTCCACAGTTCTGAAATTACAATGTAAAAAGTAATATTCACGTAAGTGTCTGGGTCTCAGTGACCTTGCGAATGAGGTTAAGGACACCCGTGTACTGTCTAAGCCTGGCCTTTGCTTAGGACAACCATCATGTTCAACATCAAGGTCCAAGTTCAAACAGCTCTCAAGTTGTCAAGTGAACAGTACACTTTGAGCAAGTGGCCCTATGACCTTGGGAATGAGGTCACGGTCACTCAGCTACTGTCTAAGTCTGGACAACCTGCATGTGCAACACGAATGTCTTAACTTTAATAGTTCTGAAGTTACCATATAAACAGTGAATTCCATGCACCTCGTCCTGTGACCTTGAAAATTAGGTCAAGGTCACTCACCTACTGTACATGTATCACATCATACCCAGAAGTGTCCCTATGCAGTTTCAAAACAATTGACTGAGTATATACAAGGTTAAAGACTATTGAAGATTTGGCAAAAAAATGAAGAAAAGAATCATAAAAAAATCCAAAAATCATTGGACTTGACCATTTGGACAAACTTGGTAGATACCCACCCAAGGAACACCCCCAACAAGTTCGAAGTGAATCTAGGTGATGGTTTTCGCAGTAGAAGTCAAAAATTGTCTAGTAGCATGGCAAACCCTCATGACTTTCCAATCCCCATTGATTTGTATGGTAATCAATTGGCATGTAAAATCAGCAAGGAAAATTCCTTATGTATATATATATATATATATATATATATATATATATATATATATATATATATATATATATATATATATATATATATATATATATATATATATATATATATATATATATATATATATATCACGGGACCGTGACCATTTGAACAAACTTCAGATCCGGTCGAAAATGTAAACTACCATTGACTTACATAGTACAGAATAAGAATGTATGCATTGACCAACAAGTACCCGAATTAAAAAATTCGTCAAAAATCAGGAATCCACAGCTACGCCACCTGGTAAACAACCTTGTGTGACCCTTCCACAAGGAACATATCTGCCAAGTTCAGCAAAATCTGAGAGATGGTTTTGGAGCAGAAGTCCAAAATAGCCAAAAGGCACAAAGCTTCATTATAAAAAAAAGAAAGAAAAAATCGCAGCGCCACCTGTTGACCAACCTAAGGTCTGTCCCTATACAATTTCAAAGTAATTGGCCAAACGGTTTCGCAGAAGAGTTTTTAGAGATTTCCCCCTAAATGAACAAAAAATTCATGAAAAATGCACATATCACCGGAGCGTAACCATTTGAAGAAATGTGGTATAGACTAACCCAAATCACATCCCCACCAAGTTTGAAGTGGATTTGACCAGCGGTTTTGGAGAAGAAGTCGAAAATGTGAATTGTGGACGGACGAAGGACAACGGACGACAAAAGGACGACGGATGCCTCATCCTCCTAAAAGATCATCTGAATTATCAGCTGAGCTAAAAATAAGAGCCATAGTATTCTTTCTTGCAAGTAAGCGGGGATCCTCTGTTAGTATAAAATAAAGGGTCGAGAGTAATGGAGCAATTGGTTTATTTTCCGCATTAATCTTTGTTGCCCGATTATATTCTCCATCCTGAGACGCTTCACTACGTTTCTAGATACAAGTTTTGAACGTGGGAAATGAATCAGAAAGGCTTAAATGTTCCATAAGATGGCGATCAATCACGTGTAATTGCACTATTCTGATCCCCCCCCTCCCCGGGCCCAGCCCAGCGAATGAAAATTATTTTTTACAAGTTTCCAAAGACATGAGGCTCCAATAACAAAACATAATATATATCGTTTACCGTAAGCGACAGGGATACAGCAGCCAGTTCGTTCTTTCCAAGATGGCCAGCAAACATTAATGTTATGAAAGACGGCAGGACAAGGAGTGAATTGAAGACAACCTGCGAAAAAATGTGTCTATTGTTGGTTGCTCATATTTTCACCAGAGGCAAAAATAGATAGAAACGTACAAACACATAAAAGTAACTCAGTCAAATGTGTACGTATTTGTTTTATCAATTGGAAATCACAATATGATCACAAATTTTCGTAAAAATATACATTCCTGAAATTTCCACAGTGGGACCAATTCAAGAATATTTAACTTTTTACTTTTTCATGCAAAACTGAATCAGTCACACTGTAAATTTTGGAAACTGTATTCTGGAGGCCATTCAAAAAATCAAATCCTCTAAAATGTAAATGACTATGTAGTGAGCATTTGTATCACGAGATCCCACACGCGGTTGTAGTGGAAAATTTACATAAATATACATGTACACCAACTGATCAAACGTTAACCATGCTAACATGTGTTCTTACCGATCCTGGCAAAATCTGGAGCATTCCAGGAAATAAGAGCAGCACACAAAAATGTACATCTTTGTCTGATAATAAATCAAGCTACATTCATATCAATTCGAAAAAGAATACAGCATATGGTTTGGAAGAAGACGCTTTCAGTGGAAATTAAAAGGGTCAGAAAAATGATCCGCTCAGGAATAGGAAAGGCAAACATTGCTTAAGTGTCCATGATACATTCACATATGCGAAGCTGCTCAGTAGATGTTTGATCACAGGATGACATATTCTCCTTGTGTTATTGGGACTCACGCTTCAGGACAATTTACGCAATCGGCAGATGTCACATGCCGTGGCGATATTTAAAAGATTGCATTTTAGTGAAACTGTCAATACGATTTAACAGTTTACTCTGAAAGTTCGATCTGAAGAACACCCTGAATATGATCTTGATCCAATGTTACTATTGTCTTTGAATGTTTAAGTTTCAGAGTTTCATATTAGAAAAACATGTCAAAACAGATCCTGTCGTAAAAACAGACTTAAACATGGTTACATGGGGGAAAACAGACGAAAATTAAATCGTTAAAGGCAACCCAACAAGAAATGTTATGTATTAAGAAGCCCACTGAAATGAAAAGAATATTATGATGTAAACGTAATTCAAATAAGAGCATATCTCAAAGTCTATAATCAAATGAAATACTGTGATCGAGCATTTTGCCTT
Organism: Hermodice carunculata; assembly: GCA_964020975.1. Lineage (NCBI taxonomy): Eukaryota > Metazoa > Annelida > Polychaeta > Eunicida > Amphinomidae > Hermodice > Hermodice carunculata. The sequence continues at coordinate 67,712,164 of OZ026627.1, read as the reverse complement.
TACACGGCAGTCATTTTTCTTGGTCAAATATACATCTCATAATGCAATAGTGATGACATTCTGTCCTCACATACGCGTTATCAATATTTAAACAGACGGCTAAAATTACAAAACTTAGACTTGTTTTAATATAATTTACATGGTCTTGGTCATTTTCTGTTATGCTTGTGGTATGTTGTTACTGTAAGAACGCACAAGTTTATTTGTCGAAATCTCAAAAAAGCTTTGAGATGTTCTTATGTAATCACGGCCATATTCTGGGATTTACTACAGCAAAGATAGCTGCCTCCAGGCAAAAATATAACTTTTAAATTAAATATAACAAGTTTCATGCAAAAAAATGTTGTGACTAACGTTTATTTTGGCTTTAAGGAGCAACCACACACATAAACTGATACAAAAATGCATACCAACGGTATGGCAAGCTTCCAAGTGGCAACCATTTCTGGCCAGAGGGGAGTCGGAAACATCATTTTCCTTATGATATCACATTTCGAAACTAAACACGTGGAAGATTTGCTCCATTCGATGTTAAACTTTTTCTCTGCAAAAAAGTTATTGTACTGTATAGTATATGCATGTCGAATATATATATATATATATATATATATATATATATATATATATATATATATATATATATATATATATATATATATATATATATATATATATATATATATATATATATACAGCCTTCATTGGCCGGCGTTTGGCTGCATTGCGCACAAAGTGTTCTGTTCTGAGGAAGGCTGTTCACTGAATCAAGACTTGCCACGGTACCATTAACCAGATGAGTTTGATATATAACTCCATATAATCGGCTTGAGCACAGGCAATGTACCAGGTAAAGTTAGTAGCAGCAAAACAATGTGAAAGCAAAGGATGGGGTCCAAAGCTAAGGTTTAAAATTTGGTTTTAATGAAACACATTGTCTGGTTCTTATACAAATATTCATAGTTGAGAAAATCGTGTCGAAGGGAAATGTATACGCCAACGTGAAAACTAATGATGATATTTTTTTTAGTTATTCACAGATAAGATGTGCATATAAAAGCTAAAACAATTCATAGTTTTTAACATCCAGTTTGTGTTTCCAAATAGAGTATATCTAATTTGAATAAACCTGAAATATTTTAACCTCAATTCAATCGCTTTTCAAAATATCAAAACCAACAGAGATACAGGAAATCCTTTTTGCTCATTCGTGTGGACATCTGATATTTCACATGCATGCCACAAGATTCTTCCTTTTGAACAAACTGTGAAGCGTCACCTGTGTCACACTGCTGACCTGTTCTGATCTTTGCCAAATTTCTTCAAATTTGATGTACCAAACCAACAAAATCATAGTTGGAGTTGCTCATGAATACCTGTGGACTAAGCTCGGAACATTTTTGACATCGAGTAGGTGATTTTTGCCAGCAATACTAACATGTATGTTTGGTGTATATTGATTGAAGCCTAGCATGTGCTCTGGATTAACCCTCTAACGACCATTTTACAGATACTTGGTCATTTTATACTTACTTCTCCTGAACTGTGCCAACTATTTCGGTGTTCATTACATATATTTCATGTCAAAACAATCTAGCGTCGGCGATGGATACTGGGCAATGTGGAAGTGGCATTGGATTATTTAATGCGTAGTCTTGGGACTCAAGATTCAAGAACCATTCATAAGGAACAGCCATGACCTCTACAAATATTAACATTGGCTATCTATTAGTGTTGAGCTTACTCGTGACTTCATAGTTTGTAGCTCATGTGGAAAACTTTAATAGGACAAAGAGATTTCTTTTAATATGGTTCTCTAATCGGGCAACCCTTCCTCAACATACGTTTAGCAGGTCAAAGCAGACCAATCAGCATGACATAGCAAACTGGCCCAAAAAAACTAATTTTGTATGTAAACTCTTACGTCGAAAGCGAAACCATTAATAGCAGTTAAAGGCTTGCTCAGTGACATGAGAATCGCGGGAAGTTACGAGGCCTGCGAACCACTTTCCTAATGTTATAATTCACTTCTATAGAATACCGATAGTATGTGCAGCTGACCGCTTTACCTAACCCTGATGATTTTACTTTTACCTAAAAAATGACGGCAACTTGCCTTTACCATTTAGTAACAAATATCCCTAGCTAACTGGATCATCAACATATTTGCATCCAAAACGATCGCAAATTGTAATCACGGTACTGTAATACTACCAGCCTTTCTTTTCGCATGAGGGGAGATACATCAATGGAGAGGGTAGTTTATAATTAAACTAAAACTAACACTGATGATTTCCGAAGTGAATAAGATGAAGGATTGTACTGTGAATGGTAAATTGGATACAGCTTGTCATCGGTGGACCAGTAATTTTCAAATGTTGTCAATCGAACTGGTTTAAAGAAAACAGTGATGTTAAGGAAGCACAATGCTCCATAGTACACCTCCAGGTGACGTTATTAGCAAAATGGACAATATTACGCATACGTAAAAAAGCCAAAGGTCTAACAATGCCTCTACCTGGCGTTTTTGTAAGCAGCTAACGGATGGTTATATTGATGAATTAGGAGTAGTAGAAAACAGCTACTTAGTTTTTGACCGTCGACAAAATGAAATTAAAATCGAAAAATCCAAGAACAAAAAGTTGATGAGAAAATATGAAGTTTTTCATGAGCGGGTTTCATGCACTTCCTACCTCCGCCATAGAGCAAAATGGAATTACATGCTCGAGCAATGTGTGGAATAGTTCAGAAAAACAATGAGCCATGTTCATGAATTTCGCTCCAACAATAAGAGCAAAATAAAATACAACAAAAGTCAGAGATTCAAGAATTACAAAAACATCAACATACATCTTGCAATAGCAATGTGAAGAAATAAATTTCACTCCTGACTTGGGACAGGCAGTCACCCATCAACAGAAACTGGTGGTTTTAAACCCGTCCTGTCAACCTTTGAAACAGTCTTCTTTAACTGCCAACATTATTTTTTTCCAAACTTATAGGCGTAACCACTCAAAAACGAAAATTTTGCGCCTTAGAGAAAAAACAGACTTGTTAGACGTGCCACTTTTGGGGAGGGGGGTAGACTTGTCATATAGCTGATCTGACAGCAAAAGAAAATGGGGCTGATGTATTGATTATAATGTTTGGCAAATGCACTTGTAGACACTTCTAGTACCTCATTTTTAAATCTTAAATCCTTGAAGCTATGAGGAGTAGCTAACAAAATACGAAGGTTTTGAATTCTATATTTTTAAAACGCTAGCTACATACAATGCAAGTGATCTAGATGGCTTGGGTGCAAAGATGGTTCAAGTATAGTTTCCTATTATTACTCTATCTCACTCTAGACTCATAAACCGGTCTCTTTCCAAATAATTTGTTCAACTAGAATGAGAAAACCAGGTATTACTCGCATTTCTACAAGCACGAATGGTAAAAACTGGAATAATTATAGACCCATATCACTCAAATGTTGTGCCAAGAAAGTCGTGCAGAGGGCAATCTTCAATTTTTGTGAGAATAATCTGGTGATAACATAAACAGAACAGAAAATTAGCGATCTATTTACACCATCAGGTTTTTGCAAAGGCGATTGATTGAGTGAAGTATCTCACGATATTACAAAAACATGGCAAATTTTGGGGTTACTAACCGAGCACATGCATGTTATCACAACCATGTATCGAATTGAAATTAACATATTATTTAAAATGGCGAATCATCTGAATGATCAAGCTGGAGCTAGTGTGAAGTTGATATGCCTAAAGGCCCCCTTCTTTTCCATATATATATAGAGAGAGAGAGAGAGAGAAAGAGAGAGAGAGACAGACAGACAGACAGACAGACAGAGACAGACAGAGACAGACAGACAGAGACAAACAGAGGGAGAAAAACTGATGTTAAACACTCTCATTTTCGTCTATTTGCTGATACAACTGTGCTGCTATTCACTCTTATTTTCGTCTTTTTGCTGATACTACTATGATGTTATTCACTCTGACATTCGTCTATATGCTGAAACCCTTGTGTTGTTATTCACTCTCATTATCGTCCATACCTTGATGGCACTGTTCTCTATGTATCAGTCTGGGATATCAAAGCAGCTTCTGAGGGAATGAATAAAAGTACGATGCAATTTGCTGCTGCATTGCCCCCTTGACTGGATTCTTATATTTAACCCAACCCCCCAAAAAGGAAATGTCAAGAACTAGATAAGGCCAGTGATTCATACTACCCTACAGTACGAGGGAACAGATACTGAATGTATTAAACACCATTTACACCTCTGCTACAATGAAACGCGTTTTCCTCCGCTCATGTTAATTCTATTTGAACAACAACTATCAAAATGGTTGGACCGTAACTTTGTTTGGAGGATAAGCCAGGCAGAAGTTTTCCTGAGATTTTCTATTTTTCCTTCATATGCCCAGCCCTGGAGCAAATTCGGTAACTCTTCTCATGCTGTTGAAGTGGAATAAGAAAACATTGAACTGGTAATTGCCTGTGCAGGAACATAGCGTCTTACTGGTCATAGTTAAATATGTAAGAAAACAAGGTGGGAAATACTGGCTGTTCGAAGGGCCAAACTGAAATAAGTGTTAATTTTTACAATTATCAACAGGATTTCCACAATGTATTTTATGACCTGCCTTCAGTCACAGTTCAGACTAAAACGATATGATACATACATACAGTCAAAATTCACTCCTTTTAAAACTCACACAGATTTTTTGGTGATCTACTATATGGGTGTAAAGCGATTTACGAATTGAAGGAATACAAACTGCTGTCAAACTCCCTTATTGCCGAATTATTTAGCTAGGGGTACGTTCAACACCAAAACGGGACTGGCACAGATAATGAAGATTCTTTTCATTATTTGTTAGTGCGCCCATCATGCTGTGCAACAGAATTCTTTTCATAATGGAGCCATATCTCATGCGTGATTTATTGTTAAAACTCTGTTACCTGGCCCAGAAATCTGCGACATTTCTGTAAAATTTCAAATCTGTTGCACTGTAATAAAATATATAAGGATTTCCATGGCAAGTATTGTTTTCATTTCTCATCGATTGGCAGCTACAAAACCCCTAATGTGACTTTCCCATCTGGATTGTTAAATGTGATTTGGAATTTTTGTGATGTTTTTTTTTTTTTTCGTTTTGTACCACGTTGATTTTTTGACTAAAGTGACTGATATAGGCTCTGTATGCTCTGTATTTTTCGGTAGGAAATAAAATACTGAAGTTCTAGAAATTTTCGCGCTCGATTTAGTTTTGCGCTTTTCGCGCTACCACCTAAAGCGCGAAATTAAAATGCGCGAAAATGAGTTGCATTGTATTTCACTACATTGTTTGGCATAGGATTGCGCGAAACTGAATTGCGCGAAAATTCTGTAATTTCAGGAAAAAATGAGTTTGCGCGAAATTAAACACGCGCGAAAATTTTTAGAACTGCAGTATGCTCAAATCAAATCTTAACAGTCGGCACACAGAGTTTGCATTTTTAGAATTTAGTCAAATTTGATGTCTCTGGAACTTTCTCGTTTGGAAAATATAGTTTGTATTAATTTACATTCATAATGTTAGATTTATGAGCTGTGATATAAGCAAGTTGCCTTATAGTACTTTCGGTGTACTGATGTTCACACAATCCATGAAAAAGCTAGGCATTTCAAAGATTTATGGGATGAATTTCTGATAATGCGTTTGAACATACCTGGGCATATATTTTTGTATTGCTTCATGTCTGCCTCTCAAATTGTTGACGTAAGATGTCCCTTAGGTCAGATTCGCACTTACGTCTAAAGCATAACTTTTTGAACAACAGGAACATTTGTAATGCAGCACTGCCCACCTTTTAATTATAATACGTTTTAGACACCACATGATTCACGACAAACAATGTTTCTTCAAACGGCGTGTTACATGGAATCAGAGTAGCTGAGTACTAATATAATATTATGTTTACTTAGTTGCAGCTGACCATATAATGTAAAGTTTAGTCATTTCTCCTTGGATGTTTATCTCCATATGCTGCCCCACATTTAAATGTCACAGCCCAAGTGAATCACACAACACTTATGCCCAGCTGTACCAATTTACCCTACATATCACAAAGTTCCTTGTATTCATTTTCGTCATCATTATTTAGTTACATATAAGTTAGGAAGCAGAACAATAGATAGATTTTATTTAGCACCAAAAATACACGATAACATAAGCATATTATTCCCTAGGTTCTGGGATCGAGTGGGTTCCTTGACATGATACACAAGAATAAGTTAAGTGCACAAACAAGAAAGGAAAATTAGATTATAAAATATAAAGGATCAAGAGAAATAAAATATATAATCAAGACCATGACATGATGGTGAGATGAATAGAATTCTGAAAAATTAATATGAATACAAATAAATGTATGATGATGATGTGATGAAGACAATGATAAGAGTATCCATAAGATTCATAAAATGATCATGTACCACAGATGTAAACAAATTAATTGCGGTATATTCTAATGCATCACCACCTTGGAAATCCTTGATGCATGGGTGGCCTGGTACCTTTTAATGCATGACCACTTGGAATTCAATGATGCATGGGTGGTCTAACACTGCCCAGACGTATTAATAAAAATATCGGGGGGGGGGGGGGGGCGCACAGGCACCACACAGTCATTCATCCCAGCCTGGCATGTAAGAACTTTCTAACTTTACTTCGTTAAGTCCTTTTGATTTGAGTATTATAATTTCATTTGGAAATTCGTTCCATTTTTTATAGTTTGATAGTTAAATTTGTAAACAAGAAACGAAAAATTAAATTATAGGATATGAAAATTAAGAGAATTAAAATATATAATCAAGACTATGACATGATGGCGAGATTAAATAGAATTCTGCAAAATTAATATGAATACAAATAAATGTATGATGATTGATGAATATGATGATGAAAGTATCTTTAAAACCCATAAAATGCTCATTTACTACAGGTAGCGCAAATTAATTATTAATTTGAGCATTTAAATTCTATTTGGTAATTCCTCCCACTTTTAAAAAATTCATAGAAGAATGTATTCTTCCCATCTAGTCCTACAAACACAAGAGAACTGCCTCTTGTATTGTAAGGATATGAATAGACAATTCTGTTGAAATTATGACTGAGGTTTGAGGCACATTGTCCATTGAAAAATATATCGGCAAGATTTGGGGACAGTTGTGCTGCCCTGGAACCAATGTCGAGCCAACCAATTTGTTTTAGTTCCAGTTACCATGTGTGGCTTCTGGGACTGAGATCCAGTATAAAGCGTGCTGTTATATGTTGGCATATTTAGAACCTGTTTGGCATTCTTTAGTGTAGAAGAATACCAGCTCGAGACACAATAATCCAAGCTTGCTGGACAAAAGCAGAAGAAAGCAGCTCTTTTGTTTCATACTCGAGGAAGATTTGTTGTCTGAACACAATTTTTGAAAGGAGAGGAGCGGGCCAGAAATGCTACCCTGGGGCACTCTTCACTTGACATTTCACAGACCGACTTTACTCCGTTTTTGCTTTAAAATTTGCCCCTGTCTGATTAATAGATCGGAACCAATTTGTACTGCTGGTACCCATGGCTTTTAGCTTATGACAGAATATGCTGTGATCCACAGTGTTGAACATTTTTGGAAAGTCAACCAGCACCGTCCCAATGTTGTTAATCTGCACGCATTCAGTCATAGTGGAGTCTCTCAAGTAGATCAAGCAAGAGTATGTGCAAGGGTATGTGCAGAAGTAACTCCTAAAATCAGATCGAAAGTCGTAAAGAATGTTATACTCGTAAAAATTATATATTCTCATTGACTATATAAAGCTTGCTATGAAAGTAATGACAGCTCTGTAGTTTCTAATCTAGCTTTCCTTTTGAAAACAGGGTTGACATGGGCCGATTTCAAGACAACTTGGCAGTGTCAGAGTTGATCGATTAATTGACTAAAAATGTCACAAAAGCTCTAATAAACTGATCCATCCTTATGGATTCAGGTTGGAATCTGACCTAGGCCAGTATTTTTGAAGTTATAAATTTCTGTGCGTTCTTTCCAAATGATGCACAGGCTACTGGATGTATGTGATTGAAAACTACCTGCACCAACAACTTGATCCGTGAATAAATTTCCTGTCGTACAAGAGAGTTTGTTGACAGGAACAACAGCAACATATGCATAAAAATAATGAATGAGATTTGCTAATCCTTCTTCTTCGTGTAGTTGTTTCCCCATCTACTGGCAGGATAAAATTTGATTGTTTATTACATGTCCTAGACTATCTTATGCACTAGTGCAAAGTCCGTGGCTTGTTGGGATTTTGCTTATGCTCAGCCTTTTTTCATTGAAATAGTTGGATTTAGCTGATTAAATATCTCTTTCAATTTGGTTTGAGGTATGCAATATTGCTTATAAAAAATCGGAATCCTATCATTGTCATTCACAGTTTCTCTTGCCTTTTCCTTTTCGCATTTTAGCCATATTAAATCTCTTTTCATGGATACTGTTCAGAAGTAGTACTATCCACACTAACAGTAACTGATGCTCGACCATATCTGCACAACGAGGAATATGGCACAGCAATGAGTGGTCTTATTTATATGTGGTTATAACTTTTCACATTTACTTGTAAAAACAACAAATTTTTGTTATTTTTATATGACTGATTTAACAATTGAAAATGGCGAGTTTTGTCGCATTACCGCAACTTTTTTAGTCAGCTTATGGTAGTCAGCTTGCTGCGTGTGTTTCATCTCATTAGGGATTCAGCATGCAGTGACGTTGCTTATCTGAAAGCAAGGTTTCTGCTTTGATTTTTTTCTTCTGCTTTGCGAATTCAGATTGGCGTGCCTTGTTGTTTTTTTTTTAAGAAAAGAGCAACGAAAATTGACCCGTCAGAATTGAATATAGACACATTCACAGAGGTATTGTGGCCTAACTTACAGATATTAAAGCATGAAGAACGTGTAAGGGGTGGTGATGGGCGTTGACGGCAAGACTGTCAGGTTGATTTTTTTTCAAAATGTTTGGAAATTTGAGCAAAATTACAAACCCCACGTGGGTCCCAAGTGCCTTTTGCATAGAATGACTGACTTCTCTCAATTGTATTATATTGCTGGCAGAGACATTACTAGCACCATAGGTAGAGCAGATTATAAAAAATATTGAAAAAATCTTATAAATTTTAATCTAGAACCAGAAGGGCATAATGGGGAATCAGATTTTCGGCTTTGATCCAGAAAGGTAACTTGAGAGTGAAGTTATAATTCTCAACAGCACTGCCTGAAACAGCATCACTTACTTTTCCAAGTGTAATACGGGTTGATAAAGCCCATAATATAACTCTAATGTGATGGCCTAATTCACTTTAAAAATTTTTTTATCAATTTCTCCGCTTGGCACTGATCAAAAACTATGCCAGGTTTTCTTTGTTGGATATACATGCAACCTGAAAGCCTGTGGTTGATTGCATGGATGGTTTAAATATTTTGTAAATGTCAACATGAATTATTCAGCAAGGTAAATATTTATGCAGGTTGTTCAATGAGTTCAACAGTTTGCGGTAGCTGCGTGAACTGTTTAACAAGGTAAATATGTCTGCCGGTTTTTCAATGTGGTTTACAGTTTGTGGTTATATTTCTGACAAGGTTTTCATCTGACAGTATGTGTAGGATAAAGCTAGAAAATGTACTTTTTATTACAGTTAAGATAACACACCAATAAGAGAACAGAAATATGTAGAAAGTTGGTGGAAGTTTCAATGATAAAATTGCAGAGACCAAGAAGACATCGTCTTGCTATTAACACACATGCTGCTAGTTATGAACCTTGTCACTTGATCTTGGTGAAGATTGTAAAGTATAACACTGCAAAATGCAGGCTGGTGATTTTTTATTGTAATTTAACTTTCTCCATAATGTCTGATCCAATATTGATATACATTCCCTGTAGTGATATCAACAATATTGAATTGAACTATAGTCTAAATAGATTGTATACACTTATTGGATATAAAATGCCAAGTAACCAGACAATAGGTGGAATGTGTATATATTTGTTCCTTCATATAAATATGGCTACTCCTTAAAACCATATGACATTGTGTTATATGTATTCCCACATACCCATTTACCACGAACAAACTGCAAATTTTTGTCATACAGTTAGAAAAACATATATTCTGGGGGTTTTTTTCTATCCATTGAAATAAAATGTAAATCTGAAATGTCTTCAACAATATCCCTCTTTTAGTCACCAGATCAACAACTGTTTGAAATTACTATTTTGAATATTGTGGAAATTTTAAGTAATGCCTTTAATTATACACACAGTTTGGATGTCATCAGAGTCAGCACAATCACGCTGATATGCATTATTTTTCGGACTTACACATCCATATATCACAACTGTGTCCCAAGTTATCAGGTAATAGCCTCAGACAAGTCTCTTAAATAATGACCTTTTTGAAGTACTGGCAGAGTTATTTGCTATCTCTACTAGACACTTTCCATGTCAGCATACATCGACTGGATAGTATAAAGGTGTTCCATTGCAAAAATTAAATTTATCATGTCTGTTTGTGTATATGCCTATAATAACATTCCAAGTCTGTTTTGTCTTGCTGAAACCACCACTGTATGTTCAGTACATCTCTCAGAAAGGATCATGACCGACCATATTGATGTGGGTGATATGTAGTGAGTCACTCGTCAGCATTTTAAAGTACTTTGATGGAATTTCTGTGAATGTAGTAGAAAATTTACCACAAAGGCTAAGGACAGCTTTGATAAATGTTCTGAGCACCTCATTTCTGCATATCTTATCAGGCAAAGTTGGATTTCCTTATCCACATAGTAGTGTCTAATATATTCCGATTTATCTTCCTCACTTTTTGGACCAAGATGGCCACCCAGATGCTTCCTGTCTTATTTTATTAAAATGTATTGATGTACTCAGTGAACAATCCAACTGCTTTTCTTTGGGATCGTATTGCTCAATCTTTTTAAAATGCCAGTCTTTATATTACAGAAAAGCCTAGTTATAGTGCATAGTGCCGTTGTACTATATACCAAGTACCCAACTGAGACATTTCATCATCATGGAATGTACCTCGGTTGTTCCTTTGTTTCTGCACATGTTCTACACAGTACAAGTATAAGTTTGTTTGCAATTCAGTGTGGTAAAACTGGGAATGGTAACTAAACCTCCTTGGGGATCATTTGACATTTCAGGATCCTTTCATATTCAGTAACATGATTGAAATATTTGGTTATGATTTTTGGGTGGCCTCACATATGGATAAAGTGAAATAAAGTATACCATTGGTACTTAGTTAGAACTAGCTGATTTTGAAAAATACCTTCAGTGGCCCGACTTGGCCCCCCCCCCCTCCCCCCCCCAAACAATGCATCACGAGGGACCAGCCATTTTAGAATGTCTAACTTATTAACAAATGCAGCCACTTCCAACTTGCTTCCGTATTTTTTCTGAATTCACACTCCCATATCAAGACTAGATCAATGCCCATGGCGGTGATATGCATTCCTTGACCCATACTCATTTCGTGCAGTTTTTTCTGCAGTAGAGAACTGTAAGTATCAGGGTTGTTGCAAGTTTGACATCCATGACAGAAACACGCCTGAAACAGATATCCTACTCGGCGATTGTCAAAATGGGCAAAGCCATATAGATAATAGTTACCAACACGAACCTCCCGAGAATTTTGGCATGTTGGCTCTAAATGCCCTTCACATGAGCCACCCAAGACATCCACTGCAATGAGACGTGTGAATATTTTCGTTGTTGTGGATTGTACCCATCTGGTGGGATAATGGCTATTGTTTTTTCCTTTGAGAATAAAGTTCGGAATACGATTCAACAGGCAGATGCAATGGTGATCCAACTTTCGAACGGGTCAATTCCACCAGCATGTTCCATCAACATCGCCCTGAGTGTTAGAGAGGCATTTGCTAACATGGAAACGTCACTTCTACAGTATTTTGACAACTCAACTACCAAATTGAACTCGTGGTGTTTATGTCCATCATACCAACTTTTTCTCTAATTCCGGGCTTCATGCCATCTGGGTTATAAAAAAGTAAAGCTGGTAATTTTTTTTAATATCTTGTTCTGGTTTTTAATTGTGTTATACAGATGTAGACCCATTCCACAATTTCATCAAACTAAATGCTTTAGGCACTTTTGATTGTGACATAATCATGAAATTGACTGAATCAATGAAACGATGATTTAAATATGGAACTTTGTTAAACATAACTTTCAAACAACCAAAGATAATATTGGATGAGACAGCATTAGAATGCAAGAATTGTAAACCAACATAGCTGTTTTAATCTTGAAAATTATAACAAATGCATGTTGCTCCATCATTCTGTTTTGAAAAAAAAAAGCCATTTGCGTAAAGAATCCCAGCAATCATTTCTCATGAATACAAAGACGTGTTGACCACATGTCATACATTCACTCCCCATAGTACTGCAATCGAATTCTCATGATACACATGCATGGCAGAGTCTAAAAGCACAAGACACAAATTAAGCTTATGGATATCACTACCAAATATGCACTGAAAATCATAAAATATTTACTCGATATTCACACTCCCAGACTTAACGGTTTGCCTCTCGTGTAATTTTTCAGCACTTCTTGAGGATCCGCCATGATCACTCATTCATTCACCCATGTCTTTTTCATTGTGATAATCTAGTAATTCACTCATACTATTTCCTCCATCATCCAATATTCCACTTGCATCTCAGTTCATATCATTATTTTTCTGCTTTTACCCTTGCGTCACTGTCCATACCTTAAACTATATCAGTGTCTCCTGCGTAAAATTGTTTACTGCTTTGCAAGTTTGATGTAGCATTTGTGAGCAATATCCAAAAATAATAACAGATATTGCAGTAGTGCTCACCACATTTCTGCTTCTGACCCTTACCAATATCAATGTTGAGCAAATATGAACACATATCACATTTATTGAAAGGTGTGCATGTATACTTTTTGGAGGCTGATAAAATTTTGTGGGTTTTTTTGAAGCAGCAAACATTTTTAACGTCTCCATTATAGTCACTACAGTTTACACATCTAATATATGCAGAGCACTGGTTGTCTACAGACATAACACCTAGTACCACAATCATGACCACCTCCATCTGTCATTATACCCTTTGTGACACTCAAGGCAATAGTAAGACGTGCAAACGAATGCATGCTTACTGGTGATAATATCAAAATGACTATATATATATAATTTTTGGTCCTGAGAAATTATAGAATTTAAGTGAGAATGTAAAATACATAATTGGGTACTCAGTGAAGATGTTTTTAAATTTTACAAACTCATCTAACCCATATTTCCGAAAATTAATACCAACTTTTCTTGCAAATCGCATGCAAGTCTCCCTAATTTTTTTTTATCTCAGTGTTTCTCCAAAACGTGCCACAGGACTTACTAGTGGTCAAGCAAAAAAAAAATCATCATGATTATCCATATAAATTATACATCTTTTATCTTTCAAATATTTCTCTGACTGGGGGTGTGTTTTTGCATCCTTTTCCATCAAGAGATAAAAACAAATGTTTAATCTGAACTTCCAATGTGATATTAATGGAACATTCCTTATAACTGCTTAGTAGTCTTTGAATTTCACTCTTAATCATTTCTGATGTAACCTCCGCCCCCCCCCCCCCCATTTCACAAAACGTATTTGAATGGTAAAATCTAATTCAGGGTCTTGCAGAACAATTCTTACCATTTCGGGGGGTCTTATTCCTTTCAAGAGTTTATTTAAGAGGTAATCAGACATTGTGAGTTGAACTTTAAAACCATCAAGCAAACTATCTGTATCACATGACTGGTGCATATTAACATTATAAACTTTCACAGCAGTTTTGATTTTTTTCTGGATTATGTTGCACCTTTTGGGTAACTTCAAATGTTTTTATCAGTATGACTTGCGTCAAGGTTAAGAGGCTCTTTTACGGTTCTAGGTCGTGCTTGTGGATTTGAAGAAATAGGTTGTGTCCGGAAAATGTTTGCCAGAATATCTGGTCTCATGAATACTTCACTACAGATATGACATGTGTGTGAACATAATTTGCAGGGTTTTTTAATGGGCCTTTTAAAATTATCCTAGCATGTATATGATTTTCCACAAATTTTGTGTGAACGTCCCTTTGGATCCATTATCTTCAGATTGTTCCTTTGAATGAAGCTGCTTCAATTCTTGCGGTCTATTTCTCAGTCTTAAGTCACCTCTTAGATGTGCCCCACCGTTTGACTATGGTGTATACTTAAGTGAGCAGGCAGAAAACAAAGTAATCACAGGGGTTTTTTATTCCCTGTTTTCAACTAGTTTAACGAGATAGTTCTCTTGAGTGAAGCTGCTTCAATTCTCAGGTTATGTTTAACTCAGCCAGTTCAATATTTCAATAGAAGACATTCATATTTAATTGAGATCCTGCTCACTTCCTGTGTTGCTGGGGCAACAGACGGATGCTTCCACCATGATCAGGCCAGATTTGTATAATATACTACATAAACATCCATAAATAACACCTTTTCAACCAAAAGAGAGCCCATTTCTAATTATTTTAGGCATCCTTTATGTTTAAAATATATGGTAATACATTTACTTACGATTATTGTGTGTTTGTGTTGTTCATTCTGTTTAGAAAGTACTTTTGACCATGCTAAATACATGGATCTGCCCTGATGCAGGTGGCTCCCTCTTTTGCTCAAAAGGTGTTAGAGTACGACCGCATTTAGATATGAATACATCCTGTTGCCTGAAATCACCTTCTTTCAGACACACCCAACCTTTTGACCAGGTTGTGTACTCCAATCATTTGGTCGAGACAAGCCCAAAATAATCACCAGGGTTGTTGACAGCCTTCATCAGTTGGGCATCTGATAGATCGTCTGCTGCAGTATGGATGTATTGCCTAATGAATATTTTCTGCTCTGAATCCAAAAGCGTGGCGTGCATGCCTTTTCTGAACACCGACCCTTTTGGTTTGCCATGTAGAAAAATTATATTTTTTGAACTAATAACAAAGCTTCACAGCTGCCATTGCCAAAGAGGATAGCTGGTTCGGTTGGTGTGAATGTGGCTGTGGTGCCCCCCCCCCCCTCACCCCCACCCACTGCAACTTGGCCTACATCGGGATGGGTATTCAACAGTATGACTGCGGGAAGAAGGGGACGTTCCGGAATTCAGTGGCTGGTGACGGACACACCCATGACCCTAGTGGTGTAAAATGCACGTTTGATGGACTGGTTAATGGGGTGCCAGCTGGTGTGCTCGCCACTGGTACTGCTTGTGATATACATCAATTACTGATGGCTGCTGCGCCTTATGTTCATTAATATTTAAACGTCTTGTAGCTTTATTCCTCCACAGGAAAATTGTACTCTCCATCATTTTTTCCTTATTTCTGCCAGCTTCATGAGCCTAAATATCAAAAATCCAGAAAGGTTCCTGAGATCTTTCTTTTAGGCATCTTTTACTCTGAAATATACAGCAAAATACCATTGATTCATTAATTTGTTTGTCTGTCTGTCAGTTCTGATATGGTGTTTTTACTGAGCTCATCTTGTGCCAACGAGGTCCTCAATAACAGAAAAGTTTTAGAAATTTTCGCGCGTGTTTAATTTCGCGCAAACTCATTTTTTTCTGAAATTACAGAATTTTCGCGCATTTCAGTTTCGCGCAATCCAATGCCAAACAATGTGGTTAAATACAATGCAACTTATTTTCGCGCATTTTAATTTCGCACTTTAGGTGATAGCGCGAAAAGCGCGAAATTAAATCGAGCGCGAAATTTTCTAGAACTACAGTAGTGGGTCCTACGACCAAGCCAGTCCTGTCGATCTCAGAGCTGCAACTCAGATGCAAAGAGCACTATCAGAAAAAATAATAAAGCTTGAAAAACTATCTTGTGATTTGTGGGAAAACCCAACTAATAATTGTGATCCCGAAACTGGTTTCTTTTTTCATTTTTTTACTCCTGGTCTTACCAAACACCAAACATAAGACACATTAACTTGGAGGATTGGCTGTGCAATCTTAAGACAAACATTTGACAAATAGATTACACAAAATGCCACACCCAAGAACTGAGTGACCCGGCTTTCTTAACAATTTTTTGTGTGGTCACCCATCAGGCAGTGCCATCGGTAGAGTAACTTTCGATAAAAATGTAAATGTACATATTTTCTTCTGTGAAAGGTATAATTTATATCAGTTCACATTTTGAAATTTATTTTTCACCTGTCGTAATTTATTTGGCTGCATTCTTTTCTCACTCTATATTTCCTTTTTTCCTGATTGAATAAGTGACTGACTGACCAGCCATCAGACCGACTGACTGATTGATTGGTTGATTGATTGATTCATCTATTCAGTTATTCAGTCAGTCAGTCATTCATGTCATGTGGTCGAGCGCCACAACCATGTGGGATCATGAATGTGCCATGTTTTGGAAAAAGGGTTTTGTGTGGTCACCCGTCAGGCAGTTCCACCTGGTGAGTAAATTTCAATAAAACATAAAATGTATATATCTATTTCTGAAACTTTATAATTTATATCAGTTCACATTTTTATATTTCGTTCCACATATTTTTTTTTCATAATGATGCACTCTTGTATGTAGTAAATTATAATATAATGTAAATGTACATGTCTCCTTTGTTATGTAGTAAATTTCAACAAAAATATGAATTTACATGTCTACTTCTGAAAATATATAACTGATATTAGTTCACATTTTAAAATTTACTTTGTCTGTCCACATAGGATTTTAAATTTTGATGAACCCTTATAATCAATCTAATGTAGAGCTACAATTCTGTAGTATCATCTATATAGTCTTTAGAATCGCTACCTCTTCACACTTAGAGTATGTATCCTTCAGCAGTATTGGTGAAATATATACATCATGTACATACCATTTAATAAATATTTATAATGATCTATGACATTGCCAGGGCCTGAACGACACCAGCGGAAATTCCCGGGGGAGGGGGGGGTCAATTTACACAACGCACTTTTACCCATTACCAGTAAAGGTGCTGAATTGATGTTTCTACTCAAATTATTTAAAGATCTCTTTCTAACTGGCGATTTTGGTCAAATTTCTCACCAGGGGCCATATTCAAAAAGAGCTTAATCTGATCCTGAATTTAATCCTTAAATGAAAGTCGAGTGCCTTTGGGCCTTGACCTAGTGAATTGCTGGCCTATTGTTTGATCTAAACTTCTAGGATAGATAAGTCTATGTTCTCTACTGTAATATGAACTTCGGAACTGAAGTTTTCATTTCATTGAATCAATCTTCATTTCGTCCAGATTTTAATCCTGAATCAAAAGATTTAGTACTGGATCAAACTAAGATAGATTTCATAAAAGTGCACCAGTATATCCTTAAGTTCATGTTGTGGCCAATAGCACGTATTTTTTACTAATCCTCAAAGTCTTAATTAAACGTTGAGCCAACGATAAAACGTTGAGCCAAGGATAAGTAGTTTAGTGCCCAAAACCACATTGATTTCAATTTGGAGATTAAAGTTAGGAGCAGATAAATTTTTTGTGTGTGAACACAGCCACAGGTGGCTAACTGCGCCCCATTACTGCTATGTTTACAGAGCAGTTTCACACATTTAGTGGACTTGTTAATTTTAGGGATTAATACCGACAACGAGGGGTGTATGCCTGTACCCTGACCTGGCGGCAGGATCAAGGTACACTCAGGGTATACTCACAAATCCCAAGTGAAAGGTTTTAATCACTCTTTTGTTACGATGAACCGCCTGAAAGGCTGTAAAAAATCACATTGACACAACAAATATCAACATCACATCTAGGTCTATCGGTCTGTAGATGAAGATGACTGCCATATAGTGGTTATTTTCGAAAGAACTGCCTTGGATAACAAGGACGCCGTGCATGACACCGGTACTTTTCTTAGCTCCAGTATCATGGGAATTTCACATAGGACATGTAAACTTAAAGTATGTAATTCACCACTGTAGCACTTCATTACGAGCAGAGAAAAAGGGATATCTAAACTGAACACTGGAACATTTTATCGTAAACGAAAATGAAAGGAGAACGTTGTAACTTCTGTTGACAATAACCCATGTGCGCGTCTACAAGAACAATGGCTTAATTGGCCTGTGAATAGCTGAATACACGAGTCACGCCCCAGTGGTATTGCCTGATGTCCTGCAAGGGTGTGGATATTTTACAAAGAAATACACTAGGAATGTGTACATTTTCCCTCAAAACTGACCACAGAAACCAGGGATACACTTTGTATGAAAAACGATGAAAAGAAAGTTTTTCTGTCACACTTAGTGCTTTACATACTTAAATTATGAAATGCCCATTCAATGGTGGAATACATACTTCATTCAAATGTATCAAAGTTTGCAGGACTTTTTGTTGCTCTTCATGTTCACTCATGCATTTCACGCACATACACTTTTTGCATGGTCAAGGCTATGGAATGATTGATATATTTTCACACAGATGGCGCGACAGGCATGCACTCATGGAAGTGCAACCATTTTACTCCCCAATGGACTTTTTCAGTACACAGCAATATTGTTCAATTTGTCGTTGCATAGACCAGCAAATCCTTCAGTCTCTTTGGATGGAGGGGCAGATGGATTCAAAGGAGCAGTTTGACTTGTCACGTCGGCCATGCCTGACCTCTCGGCCATCGAATCGCAATCGGCGATAGTATGAGAGCCTCACCATGGACTGTCCTCCAGTCTGATTTGTATTTTTGCCCCCTAGTACCGTACACACTATCGACATTTATTAATTAGTAGGTGTTAAATCCCAATTCATTGATTATGGAGGTAATAATGTGATCACTGCCCTTAAAATTCACAATTTCGCCAACGTCATAGTGGAGAGGACCGAAGACAAACCCGTCTGTAGCTATGCTGACAGAATCTGCTACAGACGCACATATGCGCAACAGCTTGCAAAATGATGAATGTTTGCTTATTTTGTTTATGTTTACATAGATAGGACTCAATATTTAAAAAAAAAATAAAAGCTACGATTACTCTACTTGAAAAAATGGGATCTGGGAGGTTATAATAATCATGGGAGGTCATTGTACTGGTATTGCGACCTGGCAATACTGTGTTCCTACTGGATAGTCTTAGTTATGGGGTAACATCATGATAGAAAATGACACTGATCGGGGCTGTGGTGGACATGCTTTCTCTCCCATAATCAGTGCCGCATACATCCCTCTCCAGCAAAAAGTCGCATGGGACGGCCTTGTGATAACACGCTACACATATGTATAGGACTACAGCATTAAAACACTCGACAGTCAAACTTAAGAACTTTGCGTTCTGCATTCACGCCACCCAAACTATCTAACGCACTCTTCAATATTGCAGTGTTTTTACAATGAATTCTAGCCTTAATCTGCATCATAGCACACTGAATAGAACAATCACACTGGCATACAGTATATCCAGGTCCAAAACAGCCACACTCATAAGTGAAAGGTTTCATTGTCTAAATTGAACTACTACACCTATCCACCTTAAGTTAGGCCCACAATTATACACACACACACACACACACACATAAATTATATATATATATATGTATATATATATATATATATATATATATATATATATAATTAACTGACAGTTCAAAAAAATCTAAAGAAAATGGGTTTAACGAGAATTCTTTCAACTGTGGTACATATTTTGATATTTTTTCACAAATATGTGAGCAATAGAGTGGAAACACATTATCGTCACATTAGTGGTAATTAAACAATGAAATATATCGTTTTTGTATATCTACTTCATTCACAATGTGGTATATTATTTTATTTGATAAAAAGCATTTATAAAGCTGTTACATTAGCCCACCTATCTATTATATATAAGCAAACAACTCCATGAGTTCATGTTTACTAATTTCAGTAATCCTAAAAACACGACAGCACTTACGGATACAATGTAGTTGCTTCGAATTTTCAATTTTATGAAGAACAACTAAAAGATCTGCTAACTCCCCAAAAGAGTGTGAGAAAGTACAACTTATCTAGTACCCCTGAGCATATTTACAAAATATTTTTTATAATGAAATGTGACAAAATCTTTCACCCAGTAAACGTTAACTAATGTTTTTAAATGCACTAAGTTTATGTAAATATACTGAAGTATTTTGTAGTTTAGTATACGACCCGCAAAGTATTCGAGAGAAGTGTGGGAAAATACCCTTTAATAAGGCCAACAAAAATTCTCATGAGTGTTTCCACTAAAGAGTTTGAAAATGCTGGGGACGGGAAGAACCCCCCCCCCTTTTTTTTTTTGGGGGGGGGCTTTTTTTTTTTTTTAGTTTAGTTATTCCCAGTATAATGTTGCGTTTTTGAAAGACTTGCACTAAGAGCGCTGAAATGGTGAAATGGATGGTTTATTTCGTGGGTAAGATGGTCCTTGGTACCGGAAAGTATGGTCGTGTTTTGAGGTTTCTGAAATATTTACCGGGTTGGCGTGTTCAGCGAAGGGGTTGGCAGGTAAGCAGAAACGCACATTCATTTTTATTAGGCGTAAGCATGCTCTCAATCAGTAGTAGCATCTTACATAAGGTTTCGGCAGGAAATCTCCATATTCCTCTTAAACTTCCTCGAACCCCTCCCCCAAATACCCTAAACTCAAGGTTTAAACCTTTTGTGTCTCTTCAGTAAAGGATGCTAAGTCAGATAAATCGTGCAATTTCTTTCCTCTCCATTACACAACAAACAACTGGTAACCATCAAATATACAAAGATGGTACAGATATAGCCCAAATTGGAGCATTTTCACTCCCAAGTTTTGAACTGATTTAGCAGCTTGCTTCAGCAAGAAGTGCGAAGAGAAAAGTGGTTGAGCACCAAAACGGAATCCCCACCGCTGCCTTCACAGCGAACTTGCGTAGATTAAATGATATTCAATTTACAATGCAAAAGTCGCCGATTATGCCAAATACGCCCCTTTTTTTGTCAACCGCAAAAAGTTTGCCTCTATGAATAAAGGTAGCCCCAGTTAGTCACAATGATATCAACTACAACAAATTACCTTTGTGACGAGTTTTGCATCTCATAATTTGCTCGCACTATCCACCCGCCTTGCATATTCAAGTGCATGTATGAAATGCTCCATGGCGGCGAAACCGCACTTATGGAGGCAAATTACATGGTTTCCTCTCTCCCCGCCCCAAAAAATCTGCGGACATTAATTCAAAAACAGTATACTTATCGCTGATGCCTTCCATCAAATTTTACTGCTCGAATAAGTTTGCTAAACCGGTTTTAAAACAAATAATGGTGAATAAATTGATAAATAGGCCTACGAAATCATGGTACACAGCTAGTCATGCCAGCGCTTCACATTTAAGAGCAAACCAAGTCCGACTCAAACCTAGCACTTTCAATCCACTCCTGTTTTTTCATTCAGATAACGTTATCAATTCGATTTCAACACTAATTATCAACAGCTAATAAGAGATTCTGTCCATCACACGGCATGCATTGAGTCTTATCATTTAATTATTTGGTGAAATACTACTTGAAGGTCTATATAGTTTCCTGCTTACCATAATTTAATAAGAACGCATATATATATATATATATATATATATATATATATATGTGTGTGTGTGTGTGTGTGTGTATGTATATATATGTACATATATGTATATATGTATGTATGTATATTATATATATATATATATATATATATATATATATATATATATATATATATATATATATATATATATATATATATATATATATCAGTCCTAATAATAAAATGAACTCTATCACTAGTGACTTCGTTCTTGCGGGCAACACGTCTAAAATGCAGTGAGTAAAGCTGTTGATCTGGACCATGTTTGTATTTTTTCTAAACTCCAGATATTGGTACTTAACTAAAAGGTCTCTCAATATGGAATATTAGTAAGGCACAATAATGATTATTCAAAGCAATGCAAATTAAGTCATAGTTAGAAATGAAAGAGTTAATTACTTCGATCCACTTGTACACTAAAGTGGATGCCCCAATACGAATGACATGAAACAAAAAACAGTCATCCCATTACTCACCGTAACAACGTTCGTGGGGTCCTAGAATCCCACTCATAAGAGAGATATATGGTTGGAATTACCATCTTAAATTATCGTTAAATACAATATTGCCAGCTCGACATTGCTGTACATTTGTAACAACATACCATTAAACAACAAAACGATAATCCCGTAGTTCTATGTAAAGTAACAACCGCGAAGTAATGTAATACATAAAACTGGAACCTATTCAGAGAACACATAGGACCTATTTTTAAAAGAAATGTCACTATGTTCTAGGACTTACAAATGTGCAGTAACGAATGCGAATGGATCTTTAATCTACAAAACGAATAATACCAGTATTTATTATTTTTATACTTCCAGTACATTACTGATATTTATGCAGTCAACATATGTGCGAATGTGACTTTGTCAGCTTATTTTGTAGTGGACCGTCTTTAACAACTTTTCCTATATTCACAATGGGTGACATCGCTTCTTGGAAGACTTTAAGTATACTGAATGCATTCATACGAACAATGCCAAATCTTTCCCCTTGGACGAGTCTCATAATTAATTTTCTACTTGGAAATAAATACCTTCTACACATATATGAGAATGTTTACTCAAGCATCATTTGTTGCATCATGCGAAAAACGTTCAACATTCTCGACAACCTTCGTGAAAACAACTAAAGACGAACAAACAGCCGGAATGCTGGAACGAACAACACACGCCGAACTTTCTACTTCTGAAAGCACTACGAAAACAGCTAAGGAGATGGGGGGAAAACGGTGAGAAGACCCGAATTAACGCAAAAAATCTAACAGTCTAAGCTTTCATCGACCCCTTCACACCAAACAGGGAAAACATTGGGGTCTAGCTAAAATGGCCAGTTGGACATATCTAGCATGAAACAAGACTTGTGTGAAGCCAGATTCAAGCGAAGCTTGAGCTCAGGTCTGGATTGGTGCAGTTGCACAGGTCTGGTAGTATCTCAAACTTGGATTTAAATCCAGGTTCACTCTGAATTCACCCACATTCAGGTTTGTGACAATGTCTTTGAACCTGTTCTCCTTCAAAATCTACATAGCAAAAGCCATTGACCCATGTGTGGTTGTGTTTATCCATCGGTATGTGTCTGCTCTGTGTTATAGTACCCTATACACATTATTCTGACCAATTCTGCAAAAGAAGTGAAATGTGGCTGTACATTTAGAACTTTGGATGACATTGAAATAGCAAAACAGCTTATTTGAAGGACGCCCATACTGCAAGATAACCAAGTTTCAAAATATGATGATTAAGATTTTCTATATCGGTTTTGCTTTACATAGCATGTAGTTATGGATATACTTGAGTTGTTGGATGGAACACCTTTGGCAGCGACACTTTTCTTCGGAAAGATCGAGGCAGTCAAATCAAATTCATTAAATAAACTTTGTATCAGTTGTGGGATGAGTGAAATGATCTCCTGTGATAGCTCACTCACATTAGCGTTTGGCATTCCTCCTCCCGTTTTTTTTTGGGGGGGGGGGGGTTGTGGGGGTTTTTTGGGGGAGGGGGTGTTGGTTGTTTTTTTTGTTTTGTTTTTGTTTTTTTGTTTTTTTTGTTTTGTTTTTGTTTTTGATGTGAAACGTCTTTTTTCTTTTACTCCGTAGCATGCATTGTACTGATTTATGATTTATTTTCATGTTTTTTTTTTACCTTTTTCGATCATGAGACCTTTTTTTTTCTTTCTTTTATATCTTTTTGTTGCCATCAAGTACAGACAAAATTTACCTTTCCTGCCATTATGACCACACTGCTCACATTAGACAGCGTGAGAGTACCTGTCCTGATGTGAAATATTGAAAGTCAAATTCATTCAGTACCTCGTCGTGGATTTAAATATGACAATCTGGTGAAAAATTGAGGTAAAATATGAGGTAGAAGGCAAGGCATTCGAAAGAAATTTTGTGATTGTGGCTTGAACACTAGATTGTGGAATCGGTACTTGAGCTTGCCCTGTGCAATTGACCTGCAATGGTGGAGTACAAACTCCAACTGTTGTAACCATCATTTTTACGAAACAACTGCACATTCGTGGAGAGGGAAAAATACCTGACGCACAAACATTTAGCCAAGTTCTTCCCACGTCTTGAGCAACGATCTCATTGCACTCCAGTCGGTTCCTTGCCCCTAATAAAAACGTATCTATAGACAGCGCCAATGGTTCCCAGATTATATCACAAGAATGGCAAGGAACCATTTATTTTGACTCACCTACATTGATTCACAGTAATGCTCGCACACTGTTCCATTTTTGAGTGTTAAGAATAATATCACAGATATGCACTCACACGGGTGGCTAGCTAACCTTGACAACTAATGATAAGTCATTTCTGGCAAACAACTAGTGCAAGTTAACATGATAGATCACCTGAGACAGATTCTTGGTAATTATGTAAAAATTGCTTGGTAGACTGGGTTTATCTGAACACACTGTGGTAACTAAGGTTACATGGAGCTCACGTGGCTGATATTGTCATTTCTTGGACAGGAGATCAGGCAGATATCATTCAACAATTGCAACAGAGTCAAGTAAATCAAAGGGCTGAAGAAGTTCAGAAAAAATAGAGTTCATTCGCCCATAACCACATTATCGCTGTCTCGTATGAATGAACGTCTCCATACCATTACTTCACGAACTACATTTCTGTGTTGTTTTATATGTTGAATTCTTTATTAACTAGATCTGTCATCTTAACCATATGCAAAAATTTACTCTTGACAATATACTTCTGACTTAATCACATAATACTATTTCGCTCGCATTTTTGTCATAGTTTGAAAACGGCCAGAAGTCCAAATTATGAATCGGTACATTTTAACAGACTAGATACCAAGCAACCAATATAGAACTATATGCATAAGATTACCACAGCTTAGTTGAACAGTACTGTTACATTCTTTACAAAATAGACTACCGCTACCAAGAAATTATTGCCGAAACAGTTCTTCCAGTCATATCGATTAGCCTATGTAAAAAGGGGCAAAATCAAAGCTGCAGTTTGATGCTGACTGGTGCAATTATGAAGCAAAATGATGCCACCATCACATACCTTAATCCATGTACGCAAAAGTCCTTCCAAAAGCATACAACTTGTTATAATTGCAAAAGTTTTACTTCTTTTTATCTTGGGTCCATATCACCGATTTTTTATCACAAAAAATCACTATCATGCTAACAATACGTTTAACCAGAAAAAGAACATAGTTCCCATGATAATTTCCGCAAGCTTATAGGCATTTAAAGAGCTTAATATTATAAAATACACAGATCTTGTTCCACGCTTTGAAGGGACGCCATCATCACGACGATAAATGTATTTCATCCGTGAAAGTTTATTGTTTACATTAAGGGTCCCGCCGATACCATGCCAGCAACATTACTCTAATTTCACTCTTGAAGTTTTATGTGCATGTTTCCTTCTACTGAAAAATGTGTCCACATGAAAGGTGACTTCTGAAATGATGTGGTGCTGATAAATCACTATTATGGTCCATTACTACTCAATGGGTAAGTTTGCACATATATCGGTTATATTTTAGAATTAGGTACCCAATGGATCGCGTGTTATCACGTGATATCAACTACATACACAAAGCACTATGGACCATCAACGATCTTGAATATCTAGAAATACAAGTAAAGACGTCTCTTCAAAAAGTAGCAAATAAAAGGATGTTTCATTTATTGGAACAGTACTATTGTCCAGAAACAAGAAGACATGAAATTGTTGCTGTGCCACTGATCATCAGTGTCGCCATCGAAAGGACATGTTGAGTAAAAATATAATATTATAATTATAATATTACTGGGTAGAACTCAAATGTTATAACACATGAATATACTTTGAAATGATCGGCACAAAGACAGACCAAACAGACAGAAATAAACATTGGTTACATAATATTTCAGGTCCTTGTATGTGGTGGTTGTACATATTGTATAGAATAGGTGGTACATACATTTCTTGATGAAGGGCAACTGATGTCAAGATATCATGATTAAATAATATAATCGCATTAGCGCACTACAGATAGAAATCATTTGGGAGGCATTTGGTGAACACATGAGTGTTGCTAGATAATTATCAGCGCTTTCAGTACATACATTATGCGCCGAGTCGTTTTGTTGTCACCATTGACTGTGGTTCCATCATTTATTTGTGGACTTCTAGTACTTGGCAAATGTAAGATGTTCATGTAGTCAACAGTTTCTCTCAATTCACAAGGGCGTTCACACCAGAAAATACCTTGGGTGATATGTTACTGCAATTTAACACAATACTTACCAGAAAGGTTACACCAATTACTAAGCGTGTACAGTATAACTGCGACACATGTAACTAAAATAGCCAAATTAGCGTTCTACTTTCATTATTCTTGATGTTGGTTAAAGTCACTTGTGGTAACATTTTCTACACGAGCATAAGTCACTTCAGGATACTCCAAATTTACACGAATGAAGATTCCACATCCCAGAAGAAATACAACAATAAACAGTATCACCATCTTTGTGCATAGAGTTTCTACAAAGCTTTCCTTTGATTTTTCACTTTCAATATAACGGTTCATCTTGCATGAATACGGATGATCTTCCTCGCTGTCACTTTTAGTAACCAACACTGCAAAGAAAACAACAAGCTATAGTTAGTTTACTAGCCTATTGTACATTTTTAGCCTGGCTACTATTCACAGTAATAAATACTCACCGCCATTTGCCTTATCGATCATAACCAAAACTCTCACAGAAAATTTCAAATCCACTCTAAGGTGGAAATAATATTCATACACAATAAAAGCCAGGAGTCTGACATTACTTCTGAACCCACGCATCAAAACATATCTTTCTACAGGTAATTACATCAACTAAAACTTTAGTATTCCATTGTGCAAACAGGTTATACTGTGGTCATCTCCTTGCACGAACGCTTAGAGTAACTAGTTGTACACCATTTATCATCAAAAATATGAGTTTGTGACCAGTCTCCTGATAAGAAAATTTCAGGCAGGTTTATTCCTTGCGACATAGGAGCAGGTGACTTGGCTGAGGCGTAAAGAAACCACCAAAGTCCTATTACCCTCATTCCTACCAAGTAGGCAGTCTTGACATGGTAAAGATGTCAATTTGGACACGTTCGGAGAATCTATTAATCAAATGTGTATAATTCAGATGGCGGCAACCTTGGGCTGTTCGACAACCGGAAACAGCATGGTCAAGCAAATGCTCCGTGTGTCACCCATGGAGTATACAAAACATAACAATGCGGTTCATCTTTTACAAATTTACTGTAAATTATTGGCTTACATGCTACCGAAGGCTCAGAAAGTTTAAGTATTTTGATCTCGTTCAGCATTTGCTATATCATCCTAGTGGCACTTTTTTATTTGGAGGTACTGTGTGGATTGATCTTAATTCTCCTATAGCATATATGGATATATTTTCGTATTCGAATTTGCCAACAGGTTCTTTACATTTGTTTGAGGATCAGGTTGGGATTTTTTCTTTTGTTAACACGCCAGACCATGGAATGTCTTGATGCCGCCATGTCGGATCGTGATGTCACATATACATGCATTCTTATTGGCTTGTGGTTAATCAGCCTGAGGTACTCAACTCTGGCAACAGGATTACGGAACTATCGTGAGGCTGACTGTATAGTATGCTTTACTAAATGGAATAAAATTTGTTTAGCGATACATTTGTATCTTTAAGTACGCTGTAAGTTATCTTCAACATATGCAACATATCCAAGATATCCAATGATAAACACAATTGGGCTATGGTCAAAATGAATGTACCTTCCAACTTAAACTCCGTTGTCTACTATGTTGGGAATTTGTGGGCAAAACAAATTTTCAGGGAAAGCTTGAAGAGTACTACATAAATTCAACTATCGCACGCTATTCAAAGAAGTTCAAGATTTGTAACTTATTAATCAACTTAATAAATGTACTCTACAAGAAAGTCAAATCTCGATACGAAATTCCAATAGAGAGTTCTTTCCTTTTTTTTAACAATACAGTCGTTTCTAAGGGGATGCCGTTGGAGCAATAGGCGTACTCGGTGCATTATAGTGAATAGATTGACTCCGCCGTTATCATCTGAAGCAATAAACCCATGCCAAACTTCTGTCATGACCCTATTAGAATAGCTTAAGTGTGAACAAAGATTTCTCCATAAGGAATTGTGGGTTCAAATTGACCAAACTCTATCTGCCTCCTTTAATAGTCCACCTGAAGTCATTAAGTAAAAAGTTAAGCTTTAAAAACATTTTGCAGCCAAGAAAGAAAGAAACAAAGAAGAAAGGAGGAAGGGACGGAGGGAGGGAGGGAGGAAAGAAAGAAAGAAAGAAAGAAAGAAAGAAAGAAAGAAAAAAGAAAGAAAGAAAGAAAGAAAGAAAGAAAGAAAGAAAGAAAGAAAGAAAGAAAGAAAGAAAGAAAGAAAGAAAGAAAGAAAGAAAGAAAGAAAGAAAGAAAGAAATAAATTTTAATTTTAAAAGTAAATATACTATAACAAAAGATCGGCCTGTAGATTTTATGGGCCCCATACAACTTTCTCAAAGATGCATAATACAAAAAAATCAGCATCGTCTGTCAACACTCATTTTGGTATGTCGGAGCTGGCAAAGCTATCAACCGTGAACTTACGTATAATATAAATACATCATTTGACATTTTTATGAGCATTTGACGTTATGTGTGTGCCATCAAATAATGGGATTATTTCACAGTTTTTAATTTCACCCGCTATTTTATTTTCATATGTTAAATGAAATACCACGCAAAAATAAGTAAATTTAATGTATGTGGAACTGTCATTGTTATATACGTCGTGTTAGCTTGTGTGTGGAAGATACTGCAATATTAATGTAGTCATTGATTGTAAATAAGATGATCCAATATGTTGCACAAATTACTCACTTATTCTCCCTTCTGTCGTTTCTTCATCTGTTAATTCACTGTCATAAATATACTTGCTAGCGACTCCCGCACGTATTCTCGCCTATGTAAAGAACGGTTAGTATTTTTAAAATATGATATGTTGGCTATATCGCCATTATAACTTTGAATAATGTTAGAATTGTATAGTTTATTGTCATCATATAATTATCTGTTGGACCCTTGTATAATGGATAAATAGTGAAATTAACGCTGTGAACAATAATAACCAGAGTATAACTGGTCATTTTTTTCTAGGTGTGCCAGATAAGTCATCGAAAATGTAAGACCTATAGCACGGCAAGTTACTCCTTGTTACATTCATTAAAAATACAAGGATAAACCCATATCTTTTACATGGACTGTGGACCACGATACTTTCCTACCCAATTTGTTTGGTGTTGGAAACCAAAGGTCTTGCAGGAAACACCGTGCAAAATCGGAGTGGGAGGAACTCTTTCCATTTGCTGCCCCGGCCGTGAATCGGACCCTGGCTGCAGTGGAGAAAGGGGCGCGTGTTGAAGCTCTCGGCAAGCGTGCACCCAAATCAATTACCATGACTGAACAGAACGAAATACATTGAGGTGATGTCCAACCCAGTTTGGCCATTTTTAGCCCCTTTTTTTTCATTTTTGATGAGATTTATATGTTGTATACACTTGGGCAAAATTTCAAAGCGCTAACTCCGTTATAAAGTACAAAAAATGATAAAATACCTAGCCATATTTACCAAAGTATGGACCAGCGTGTGTCTGCCAACAGGCAGGAGCAGTCTTTAAAGCGACACGGCCACAGGGGCTTGTTTCGTGACTGCAAACACCGAGCGGAGCGAAGTGCTTGGCCCGCAGTCTGTGTTTAGGGTTAGAAGCTGCTGGTCATTTCATGCTCCTGTTAGTTCGCCTTTCATCGTCAATTTTAAATCTAAATTATATTTGGCTTTGTATTTGCTATGTTTTATGTCTACAATTTTTTTTACTAGAGATTGACTTATAATTCATTAATTGTTGTCTCATTATTTATCATTATTAATTTTATTTCTATTTGCATCGCACCATATGTATTCACCTTTCATTATACCATCCAGGCCCTGGCGGAAGACCAATGCTTGCACTTAGCCAGTCACCATGGCTCAAAGAATACTGAATATAGAAGGGAGGCAACCAGCATAATACATTGTACTACAACAGAGGTCATTGCAGTTCAAGGTCTCTACAGAGTTTAATATCGCACTCACCTCAATAAAACTTGCTAAATCTCTGCAGAAATATTTTCTAGTGATCGATATTCTGAAACTATCCGTGTTTTCTACCTATATTGGATCCTAAAATAAAGCGCTTGAAGTGTATCAAGAAATAAAAGTAGCCTTTTGCCCTCGACAACAATAGCGGCAATCGGTGGCATGGTTCCGTTGTTGGAATTTGTAATTCCACTTTGTCTTTACATATAACTTCACCGATCAGCGTCCCAAGCCCAGAAGATTCAGAGAACAGTTTCATATATTCAAATGTCGAAACTGTGCATGGGGCACAGATCAGTGGAGTTGTATGTATAGACAAAAATATTGTTTAACAGATCCTAAGTGAAAAATTAACATATAAATTAAAACGTAACACAATCGGACTGACAAAAAGTGTCAGCGATTTATTTTATTTTGTTCTACATGGAAGTTACTGGTTCACAAAAATGAAGAGTCCGTTTTTGCACCAACATGAACAAATGGACATTTCAGCAACTTTTTTAAAAAGTCACGGAATCGCTTTTTAATGTTCGATATGTACAGATTAAAATGCTTCAAGAATAAACTTTCTTCATCAAGTATTTTTTGTAAATATCGCAAAAACGTGATGCACACGCATTTCACCATGATCTGTTTGTTTGTACAACAGGTGTCATTGTACCGTATGTGCCGGTCGCGTTCCATTGTCAAGTCACTTGCGGTGAGGCACACACATATATTTACTATGTTAATAATGACTATTGCCGAGATATTTGGCTTCAAATGAATTTTGAACACAGAAATGGGTTGGACATTACCTCAAAGCCGTTTTCTTTGCCTTGTTGGCTTTTTGAGTACTTTAGTTTCTAGGTTGACACATTTTGCCGTTTGGGGTGATGGGTGGCGTGGTAATGAGGGGGGGGGGCACAGTTTTGAAAGCAATCAATAAATTTTTGTCATATATGTTTTAAGCTGTTTTGGTGTTATTTGTTGTCTCTCGTGCTGCCTCGTCAATTGAATGATTTATGGCAGTTTTCGTTACTTGAAAAACCTGCAGATAGACAACCCTGAACTCAGGACAACAAAACCTATCTGTTGCCATGTAGACACATTACCATAATGATCCTAGCTAAAGTATATGTCATAACGAGCCAAAAGTCCTCCGGCAGGGAACATACACCTCTTCCCCGATAATTTCCTGCCGTTTTGAATCCTATAAATGTGACAACAAAATGATGAAACCATGACGAAGATGACAAAGGGGTTGATGACGTTAGCGACCGTTGTCATGACGATAATAAAGCTAACAACAAGCCTAAAATGAAGATAATGATGAGGATGATGGGCACTTACTTTGGAAGCCAGCTGGTCCCAGTCAAAACACCAGAAGCAGACAATTGTCGATGATACTGCAATAAACACCAGAACCCCAGCGAATGTCCACCAAAAGGCTGTAGTAAACGGAAATTTGGTTTTTGATTTTTTTATGATGATTGTTTTGTTTATTTGTTTTTGTTGGGTTTTTTTTTTTTGGTTGTTTTTGTTTTTGTTTTGTTTATAATTTTTTTTTTGGGGGGGCGGGGTTATTTTTTTGGCGAAAAACGTTTCAAGATAGGGCTTTTTTATTGACACAGTTTGTGTGCGAAGAAAAATACTGAAGAAACACACAGACAGATTAGCTGCCAACACTCTACCGCCCCCGCCCCCAGCATTTTCTAAACTTTAGGCTCGGTTTTAATATCAAATGTCTGTTAGTGTGTATAGTGAAAGAGTAAGGTCATAGAAATATCGAAGTCCTTAAACATAGTTTAGATGGAATAATATGAACGCAGCAGCTATTAAACAAATCAACCATGCTGCCAGAAAATGACTGATTCTGGGAAAAAAGAAGAAATACGATCCTATATTCAGAAGAGATAATACTTTATTAGTTTATGCTGCCTTCCAGGTGCAAAACATGAAGGAACATAATCTGCAATAAACTGCTTTATAATGGGGCATTCCCGCTAAACGTCAAGCTCTGGACAAAACTTGTTCTATGACAATTATCAAAAATTCACCACACCTAACAAAATATACTACTTTGACGTACGAACATGTGCATGGTCAGTTATAAAAATCTGACTCGAGAAAAATATGAGCAAGCAGTAAAAACTTTTGTTGATTTGTGTATAAATCTCTATGTAGAATATTTTTGCTGATCGTTTTTTTTTTCAATCTCTACAAAATTGCTGATGATAATATGATCTTAAACGACGAATAAAAGGGGTGCCTTGTAATAAGGAGGTCAGGCAGGTCTGCCACTGATTCCTACCTTAATTTTTAATTCAAAATGTCATCAGACACTACTTTTTTCAAAACAATATGTGTCCATTTGAAAGCGTTTTATTCTTTTTCAAACAATCCTGTATGGCGAAAACTCTTAGCCAAATACGTGCTCAATGCGCATGCCCGTCTCCTTGCTTCCTCCACTTAATTACACAATTGCACGAATGTACTCTACCGGCTATAACATATCTGATAACTGTAAACGTGAAAACCTCGATGGCTATGTTTCGAGTGTCCATCTCGATATAGATACTCCGAACATAGCTATCTGGGCTTCCACGCCTAGGCTTACAGATCTGGCTAATAGGACTAACTGATAAATTAAATAATAGTGTACGTCAGATGTCACAAATTTCTGAGTATCTCCCGACCACTCAGCCCTTAAAATATGCCCAAGTCATGTATTTCATTTCGGTTCTGGTAGTAGCCGAAATGTCACATATACTTTGACAAAATGTTTTTCGCATGTATGCTCACTGAAGACAACTCATTTTGCTACATAGACGAACATATTTTCAAACATATACGTCCACGCTACTGTAGACCTGAATATTTTTATTTCCGGGCGTATGCAGGGTGCCGCTGGTGCAGCTATGGTGGTCTAGCTTTAATATTTTGTCCATTTTATATATGGATATATTTAATATACATTTTATTTTTTTTGAATGTTTTATGAATAACAAACCGACTTCTCCACAAGATTCCAAAGAGCGTAGCACGCAGGCTCTGTGCATAGCGGTTTTAATAACCGAGTATGGAACTCTTTAAGCTGCAAAGTAGTATGAGTAAGCGGGTGTGGAATTCTTTTACGCAAAATGTGATATGAATAATTAAATGTAGAATTCTTGAAACTATAAAGTGATATGAGTAACTGTGTGTGTTGTTCTTTCAGGTGCAGAGTAACATTCATAACTACGTATGGAATTCCTCTAACTACAAAGCGGATTTTTAAAAAAAGTCTGTGGAATGCATAAACAATATTCTCAATGAACAAAATATATACTTCTTCTTTGTTTGGTTGGGGTCTTTTACCCTCTAAAATCTCCACCTCAGGTCTGTTACGGCCTTGTGCTGATTTGACTTTGCTTTTATTGTTGGATTTGAATGTTATGGATGTGGGTGATTTTTTTTCTGAACTACTAGATCATATTGTGATGTTTTAAGATTTATGCCACAATATTTCAAAGATATGAGATAACTGATGTCCATATTAGAGACAGTTTAGGCTGCTCGGTG
This sequence comes from Hermodice carunculata, assembly GCA_964020975.1. Lineage (NCBI taxonomy): Eukaryota > Metazoa > Annelida > Polychaeta > Eunicida > Amphinomidae > Hermodice > Hermodice carunculata. The sequence goes on along the minus strand of OZ026627.1, from coordinate 67,678,251 downwards.
TCAACGAGTGTTTGTGCGGCCTTATCCAAGCAATACAACTAAAACTTACCTAAAATGCCCCACGGCGTGAGGAACATGAGTGGTATGCCTATAGGTAAAGCAAGTGCGAAGTACGCGAAAAAAACCAATACAGAACCACAAAGTACTTTCCCAGTTCCACGAAATATAGCTCGGTCAACAGCCTGAAAAATATATCACATGGCAATTATAAGGCCCGACCAAAATATTTCGGTAGGAGAAAAAGATGGGATTAAAACCCATCTTTTTCCAAAATCCTATGCTCGTATTAAATGTGCCACTATCTAGCCTCGTCTACGTCTTTATAATTTCAGTGATTTTTGTTAGAATTTTAGAATTCATATTGTGCATCAAAGCTCGTGCATTTAAGCAGTCAGGCTATACTATAAATTTTTATGTTTACACACACACACACACACACACACACACACACACACACACACAGACATACATATATATATACATATATATATAGAAGCATACATATACATATATATACATATACATATAGAAGCATACATATATATATATATATATATAGAGAGAGAGAGAGAGAGAGAGAGAGAGAGAGAGAGAGAGAGAGAGAGAGAGAGAGTGAATCTTACATCGCTGAGAGCGAGTTTGTATTTTTCTTCAGTTGCTTGGCAAAATCGTGATTGACCACGGAAATAGCACCTGAATTTAAGAAGTTTGTGTCCAGGTGATTTAAAGTCATTGTGACCATTACCTAACCAAGCTGCATCAGTTTGCATTGTAATCAAGAGGAAAGTACACATTATCCAATAAGTAGACAAATTTTTAAAAATCAGGCATTTTCTGCGTTACCACCTAGTGTATAACTTTGTCCATTTTACAAAGTATATTTTCATCCGGTTCCGGCAGAACCGGCAAGACGGTTTGGAGAAGTTGCCGCAAATAGCAAAGCCACACAATATTCACTACCAAAAGTTTTACAGCAGACGATTTTTTAAAAAAATTTGCCCAGCCCAGCCCAGCCCACCCACCCACCCACCCCCACCAAAAAAATCAGCAAACATTCATATAAAAATTTAAAATTATTGGAGCGTGACCATTCAAATACGCCTGGTAGAGACCCATTTAAGGTACGGTCCCACCAAGTTTCACATAAATCAAGCTATATATAGGAAATATACTTTCAGTCCCCTCTGACTTGCGTTTTAATCGATAGGGGGATGTGCCCAATAACCAACATATAACTGACTTGAAACGTTCGTCAAAATTAAACAGCATCACCACCTTCAGAACAACTCTGTATGACCATTCAGCAAGGCGCAGTTTCACTAACTACAAGTGTCAGCACATATTGTGTGACCTGTTTCGAGAAGTCGAAAGTAGTGAAACCATTTGAAAAATCTTTAAATATAGAAAAACAAAAAGTCCACGCCACTTTGTGAATGAGTTGAGGTTTTTGTGTCCCCAGAAATTTTGCTTGGCCAAGCCCTTTTGGAGATGAAGATTTCCTTTTTTTTTTGTTTTCGAAAATGCGCAAAAACATTTTATGAAAAATCAAAATAATCACAGAAGCACGACTATTGAAATACATTCAATATAGACCTCTCTAAGGTATTTCCCCTCCAAGCTAGAAGTGAATTTGGCTGACGCTTTTGGAGTAGTCAAAACTATAAATCACCATTGCAAACTAAATTGATTCACATTGCGATCAATAGGAACGTATGTATTAACCGACATTTACGCACACACACAAAAAGTTAATAATAGGGATCAGTAGCATCATCACTTTGTAAACACCTTTTCTGGAATGTTTCACGAGTTACATTTTCAGCACAATCTGAGAGGCCGTTTTGGAGCCGAAGTCGAACATAGTTAAAATGCACAAACATTCGTTGAAAAAAAAACAGTTAGCAAATCAAGGTCTAGGACTCACCAGAAATATGCTAATGCAGTTTTCGAAGCAACTGGTCGAGTTTTAGCAGATTGTTTAGGATTTTGCCAAAAACTAACAAAACAAAAACAAAAATCACGAAATACTGGAGCGTGACTATTTGTCCAAATGGCAGATAGCCACCTAAGGCAGAGCTCCACCAAATTTGCAGATGATTCGCGTCACGGTTTAGGAGAAGTAGAAAATATCAATTGTGGTCGACAGGCGGATGACAAAGACCCACTGCATAACCTCTCCTGAACGACAATTCAGGTAAAAATCACAGGAGCCTGACTTTTTTTACCAAACTTGGTTTTAACCCACTCAAGGTATATCCCAGCAAAGTTATAAGTGGATTTGGCAAATGGCTTTTAAGTGGTCAAAATGTGAATGGCGGAGTTACCAACGAGGGAAGAAGTACGATGGACGCATGACGGACCATCGTATAAACTCAACTGATTGACAAGTCAGTTGAGCTAAAAAAAAATAAAGGAAATAACAAGTCAGCTGAGCTAAGAAAAGGAAAAAATATCGCAGCACACTGTGGTGAACAAAGAGTCCTGGGAGTCCATAGAACTGTCTGCAAGTACCAAACAGTTGGCCAAGCAGTTTTGAAGAGGACGATTTTTGAAGATTTTGCCACAAAATGAAAAAAACAATAATGACAAATCCAAACATCGTAGACAAATTGACGATGGACAGACGATGGATGACTGACCATCCTATAGGTTCACATCTGACAGAAAACTCAGCCGAGCTAACATGTTGCTATTGGTAGGATCATATGCATTAAATGATCTTATTTGGTATGAATGTGGCACACATATTGATGTTTTACATACGACTCGTTGTGTGATGTATTGTAATTAAAATCCATGGAAGACGGTCGTCGTCCTAAAATTAATATAAATGTCACGAAATTTGACAGAACTGGACAGAACCCTGGTATTATGAAATTACGAAATCACTATTAGGATATGAAAAACAAGATGCACGTCTTCAAAATACTTTGAAACTTAAGCGTCCCTGAATTTATGCTTTTCTGCATCAGGTGTAAAAATTATGAGACAGCAAAATTGAAATTTGCTAATTTGCATATTAAAAACATCAATTTTTAAAATTGAAGACTTATATCCCGATAGGCCTATGGGCCTAATAGGGACAACTTGGAGGACACTGTTTAGGTTCATGGTTTTTGGAACAAAAGTGCATTATATTTAGACCTTCGGGCTGGATTTACCGAGAAATAGATAAACTTCAAATTGATGTCCTCCTATATCTAGTTCTTTTATGTTGCCATATATTAATTGTATCCAGTTAGCACGATATTTCGTGGATCTGTACGTAAATCAATTGATAAACCAAGACAGTGCAACTTCCACACTGTATACTTAGTAGCAAAAACAGATGTATACCTTTGAATACCGATAGCTTAAGTTACTTAGGAACTCGACATTGGACTTTTAGAAGTCTTAATGGGATTATATACAGTACCAGTAAAATTATTAGATCTTTGTAGTTCCTTTCTGGTTTGGTTGTATCGGCTCTATATGGTATGGCTTTCAAAACATAGTTTAATGTCAGAGGCATTACAAGGATTCATACTGATACACTATTATTCTTGTAGATGATATTTGTATCCACTGGCATCTCAAGTTTAAGCCACACAGCCCGCCAAAATATAGACTTACACTGTGTAGATTTGAAAGTTGTGGACGCAAAAATGTGTGCGATGAACCAACTGGAATTAAATAAATCCAGTCATCATATCGTCGCAGTCACATTAAATGTGCTCACCGGAATTTTGGGGTGGCAAACTAGCCCCAGTGGAAATTTTGAAGCACTGGCCCTGCCATCCTGTAAAAAGTTTGGGACTTAATTGTCTAACTCTGTATGCCATAACCTAGAAAGAAATATGAGACATAACGGGAAAGCCCAGTTTAGTGAATTTTGTGTTATCTCACATATCAAATTGTCCATGTTAAAATTGGGTCTCAAATGCTGGAAAAACGCGTCTGAGAATACCGATTTTTCAACCCCGCCCCCCTCCCCCGACCCGCTGCAGTGAGCTTCGTGCCTTTGGCACTCGCAATTCAGGACTTTCCCCCACAAGTGGAGCCACTGTGCACAACTGCTTTCTTGCCTCCATTCACAAGAGAATCCCCTTTGGGGGGCAAGCCTGCTTGCTTGTATACTTTTAATCTGGGTACCTATCCAGGAACAAATCTCGGGTGATGGGAAAATATGAATACATGTTTAGAAAGTTGTGCATATGAAAAGAGTGTGGTAACTCAGCTGCAACACTGTTTACTCAACAGTGAGAAAAGGGAAATTTATTATAGAAAATGAGGGCAATTTTGGGAAAACAAACCGCATTTCCTCAGTGAAATGTTAGCAAGAACCTTGTTCTGAGTTGATCTTTTTAGAGTATGCACATGCATAAATGACTGGTGAGTGGCCACTGTTGACTATGCTGCTGCATGATAGTGAGGAGACATTCCTCATTTTAGAAAGTCTGGATCCGCCGGAGAAGAGAAGAGCATCAGATATTCGTGACTTTTTCTCCAGTTAGGCAAATCCTATGTCTTCATATTAAAGAAATCATGCACATGATGTTAAATTGTGAATATAACCCCGCAATAACACAAGTGAATATGCTTAATTTTAGTGTCAACACAAATGTGTCAAACTTGGCATCAGGTACCCATAGAATGCATGACTCAGTGCCTAGGATTCAAAATTTTCCAGGGACAGCATGCCCCCGGACCTCCCATAGACCCTCCCCCTCCCCACAGTTAGGTTGTGCTCGCCTCGTCCATTTTGCAACCTTGGCTACGGCCCTGTGACGTCTTGTCTGGCCTGTTTCTTCTTGTCGACTTTCTGCAACAGGAGTTAATATAGGGCCTGGTGCTCCTCCCCAATTGTGTTCCGTGTTGTATATACACGTGACCACTGCACATTTGTATTATCATGGAATAAAATATGTTGAAACGCAATGGTGCGAGATTATTGTAAACAACAATAGAGAGCACGTATAGGATCACAAACTGTGGACACACGTGCATCATTTAAAATGTCATTTTTTGTATGTATGTATGTATGTATGTATGTATGTATGTATGTATGTATGTATGTAAAATAAATTACAAAAGTATATACCTTTCTCAAACATAGCTAGGGGGAAAGTACCAAAAGTATTCACTTTGAGGGCCACCACCCCCAAGAAAAAAAGCCGTGTGTGTGTATGCACGTAGATAGCTAGGTCAGATTGTTTTAATGCTTTTGTTTGATGTTCCCATGGTACCTTTGTTTCTTGTATGAATTCACGGGCAGTTTTGTCAAAGAAGAGAGGCTGCTTGCGACTCAAAGTAATCAACTGACATTGACTAGTTGTTCTGTATGCTACATGAAACATAGGGTTAGCTTACCGATACACAATCGAAGAAAGTATAAAATGCTATGATACGCAGCAAGGATCCGGCAAGAGCAACCACATCTCTGAAATAAGTAATTAGCAAAATATCTAGGCCCCATGCAATATTTTTTTCAGAATGTATAGCAGGAGGGTTGGAGGATTTTGATTCATTTTTGTATGCATTAAAATGCAGTAGAGCGTGACCTATTCAACTCGATGGACAAGGATTCTAGCAAAGCACATTCCCACAGTTTCTGCAGAGGCTGATAATTACAATACATGATGATGATTATCATCAATTGTTTGAACGTTTGAACATATATTTAAACATATAGTTAATACTTGAACATTTGATCAAATAGATATAGTCACATGAACAAATATTCGGGACTTAAACGTAAGCTTAAATCGATTTGCCGATATTATCAAACTGACTAAAACAAGGGATAAAATTATGTAATTATAATGACATAATCAAGTGCAGCGGCGTCGCTTTTGGCACAAACAAAATGGATATTTCCCGATTATGAAGATGGAATTTCCCACCTCTCGTTCCGTCACAAAAAGGAAGAACAACATAGACACACTGTTAATTAACCTAATCCAAAAACAGTTCACTGAAACATTATCGACATGTTTTTATTTTTAGAAACAGATGTTACTTTTGCTATAACGCTGATGCCCCCTTGGGGACTTGTGCGACAAATGCTTCAGCCCAGTATTCGATTTAAATTGATGGTCGCGTGGTTTATATTTCTGAGACTATCCACATATATTTTGTTTCTCTCAAACCAATGAAGACTGACTGACCTCAATGTTTGGTTTATCGCTGACAAAATTACCAGAATGTCATGTGTTTTTGCACTCGTCACTGCGCAAAGCAACAGGGACCATTCGTTAAATCTATGACCAATGCATCGCATTTGAACATGTCAAGCCCGTTTCAACGTATGTCCAAGTAGTTTTAATGACACGCTCAAATACATTCATGGTATGTCTAGATCATTTCACGATCATGCTTTATTATAAAATCATGTAAATTACATAGCAGAAATTAACCTGGACAATTTTGGGTACCTTTGAATCGATTCTATCATTTCATTTAAAGTATTTGATCAACGGATTTGAATATGTTATTAACTTATTGAGTTGCATGATCAAATCGATTTCATATATATTAAATAAATATTGAACATAAGTCTAAAAACTTATTAGAACAAGAAAAGGGCGTAATATATATATATATATATATATATATCAGAATGAAAATAGTGGCAAAAGCCTCGAACTTGGGACAGTTAACAGCAATAACCCATACATATTCCGCGGATGCAAACAAATGTCATGCTTTCTAGCTGGAAAATAAATTATTCTCAAGTAGGCACTTACTTGTCAGATGAAAACATTTTGGGTATCTCTTTGCTCAACGAGCCTATTAGGATGGCTATCACGACTGATATGTTGCCTTTGCATGAAATAATGAAAAAGTAATTTTAAATACTTACATACCAATGTTTGATTTGTTACAACAGTCAAGTAATTTTAGAATATTCAATTACTAAGCTGTGATTGGTTACAAAAGTCAAGAAAGTACCAATGCCAACGAAGGACACCACAATTTTTGTGTGAGCGTTTATATATCTTGATCACAAATTAACTTGATTAGTTGTTTCCGATTTGGTTCAATACGCTGCCGGAAACATATATTATAGTCTACATTTACCAAATAGGGCAAACTTAAGACCATCTAATTTTTTATTAACAAGCACCATACAGGAAAATGTGTTGAATTTATAAGTTTTAAAATTTCACCGAAAAGGAATGATTTAATTGACATTATCAAGCGCACGTGATTTTTACTCTTTCATATTGATGCCTGTTAAAAGCCCTCTATTGGTATCCTGCACATGTTTATTGTGATCACAGAACCTTTTGCACGGACAGCTGTTTGACAGGAAAATCAGCTGACCGTTAGTTCTAAAATTTTAAAAATGAATGGATTTGTATACGTCTTTTGTTGAAGTATGTGTGTTGTCTTCCATTTTGGTGCCACAATGATTCATTTTAATACATGTTGTTGCAGTATGGACAGGGTCTTTCCAATTTTGATGCCTGAACGACCCACTATAATACATGTTCAAGTACGGATATTGTTCTTTTGTTTAGGTGCCTGAATGATAAATTTTGTTAACGTGTGGGTTTTGTTCTTCCATTTTGGTGCCAGATTGATCCATTATAATACATGTGTTCGGGTTAATATCAATTTAAATTCTCTAAGCTGTGTCTGGTCAAGTGTCGATCTTACTTGTGAAGACAAGGGCGACCCTCGAAGCCGTGCGGGCATGGTCTGGTTTCCCAGCCCCCAGCCATTGGCCTACCCGTATTGACACCGCCGATGCTACACCGGATGGCATCTATGATATACATATACACACAAAAATAATCACTTTCGAATCTCATATTCGTCAATAAACATGATAATGGCCCCAAAACATTTCAGCACGCCAATGACATGGGAGTATTTGTAGGACATGCATATAATAACGTTTTTCCACCAAAACCTCTGACCCTGTCGTTAGGCAACGGTGAGAATCAGCCGTCACGGTACAGACGCACTCATTGGAAACCAGGAAGCTACTAGCATATTTATGACGATAAAAATACTTATTCAAACTATATGACGATTTCGGTTTCAATGAAGCTGGAAGTCTTTGGAGGGCGAGGCTTTGACTTCCCAAACAGTTCATTTGACCCAAATTGTTTATTTGGAAGAAGAAACATATTTTGCCCTAAGTGATACAGGGATCCGCCAGTAGATACATATACTCTATGGTTAATATTACGAGGAAAAGCATCGGCGAAACTTATTTGAATGTGACGTATTGCATGCTTAGTTTAAGAACAACGGGCATTTCTCTGAAAGGAGACCAGCAAGTGATACCGATAATAGGAGAGGTCACAATTAGCACGTATACATGTATGTGTGTTTGGCTGAATATACTACCCAATACACAACATTCTTGTGGGCTAGATGTGTGTATTCCCATTAGAATCCATGTTAAAGTAACATTCAATTAATTGAATAGTTATGCAGCAAAAGTCACCAAATTTACAGGAGTATTTTGACTGTATACAACCATCTTCCACAAGAAATTTGGTGTTTATGGGTAGAGTGACTTTAAAGCTACATAAGTGCAAATTACAATGGAAACTTATGGAAATACACATGCCTTACCCTTCTGCCTACAGAGCCCTCTAGTGAGAACCCACAAGAACCAATTTTACCCACAATAGTGGAAGTCAGAAATATGATTATGGACATTTTGTTATATGTATACACACACTCTCATTTATCAAGTTCAAGGGAACATTACCCCCAAAACACGGGACCAAACCTATCCAATGATTCTAATCTTTAACACTATATAATTAAAGTTATTGATCTCTTTACAATTAACAGATTCGACATGAGTCTAAACTTAAGACTGATCACAACAAGCTTACCGTATACATTAAAGAGTCAATTTGCGAAAGTACTGCCTGCGCGCCAACCTCCGTTGTACCCAGCATCCCTGTGGACGGGAAAGTATATTTATAATCACCCCCAGTAGAGAAATAATAGATCAAATGCTGTGCAGGAAAATATGTTTTGATTCAAACAGGAGGCTTGACTTGACTTGATTTATTGCAACCATTTCAACAAGTTACGGTATGACAGCAATGTGCCATGTGGCTTATATGTTTGATGTTGAAAAAGGGGTTGGGCAGTGTTTACTTGATTCGTTTGCATTGAGTAGTCATAAGGGCGATCGATGGTAAATCAAGTCTCCTGTAAGCTTAGTTTTGTTATGTTTGTTGTAGATGTGTAGAGAATCTGTGACGAGCGCCGTGCCCCGAGCGACAGATGTGACGAGCCAGGTCTATATACATGGCCATGGGGCTGTGGCTCCATGTCAAGACGCAGCACTGACCGAGTCATGTTCGCTCTGAAAGACTAGTCAGTGACATCTGTCGATCGGCATGCGGGCTCGCAATCTGAGATTTTGTTTTCTTATGTTAAAAAGCAAAAGACAACATTTCGGTCAAACACTGGTGCAGTTTTAAAACGGCATTCAAAAGATGTGTAACAGCCTCTCTAACTGATCTGCATAGCAACGCATAGTGACAGTAATTGTAAACGTTGGTAAATGTGATTCACCCACAGGCGCCCTTAACGTTCAAGTCAGTCAAGCTTTCGTGCTAACATAGGCCTACCCAGGGTGGGGGTGGGGGGGGGGCGGTTACAGAGGGTGAAGTTGGAACATCTATACATTCAATGGCCGACATAGGGCTTTCTCTGCAATAAAGTACTGTGTACTCACCAGTTTATTCCAAAACTATTTTTACACATATTTCACACAGATAACCCATTGAAATCCACATATATCCATAGAAACACGTCTATAATTGTTGCAAATGTCCCACAAAACCCACTTCGGGCAAAAAGTCCGACATTCCAGCGCCAAATTCAAACGGGTATCCCATCCTGAATCGAGTTCGTTCCGTGGCATTAGCCGTATGACAACTGTTCTCAATCGTCAATCCAACCGTATTCTTTGATACACGCGCGTTTTAATTCTGTTTTCATTTCCGCAAATCCTGAAACTTGACCAAGTTTGATTCTGCAAGTGCTTCTCGAATGCCTCAGAGTTTTTTTTTTTTTTTTTTTTTTTTTTTTTGTGTGTGTTTTTGTGGCGGCCATACTTTGACCGGACACAGACTGGTAGCCCAGCTGCTCTCTGATTGGTTACACGGACATTTAGCCAAAAGTATGGCCGCAAAAAACTTTGATGAATAGGGGAAGCACTGACGGAGTCAAGCTTGGTCGGGTTCCACGATTTGTCGAAATGAACACAGGATAAAAACTCGAATGGATCAAAGAATATGGTCTGATTGACGTTTGAATTTGGCGCTGGAATGTCGGGATTTTTTTGTCCGAAATGGCTTTTGTGGGACATTTGCGACAATGAGAGGCGTGTTGCTGTGAATTTCAATGGGTTATCAGTGTGATACATATGTAAAAAATAGTTTTGGAATAAGCTGATGAGTTGCAGCTTGTTGGTATGCACAGAAACGGAGAAATCATGTCAAACGTGAAGCGGGATGGTGGTCTAGATGTAAGCTTCGTTTCAAACCTTTCTATGTAACAGCTCCATCTGACGACGTTGTGATTTTAGGCCCATCCTCCACCATCATATTATCACGAATAATTGACTTCACAGATGAATACACAATATTTTATTGCAGATAAAGCCTTATGTGGGCCATTGAACGCATAGATGTTCCAGGTCCACCCTCTTTACACCTGCGCCTCCGTCACCACCAGCCCCACCCCTCCCCCCACCCCCGTATATTGGCACGAAAGCTTGACTGACTGAACGTTACAAGCGCCTGTGGATTCACCCGCTGACCGAATTGCGCGTGCCATTTGACATATTTGGTAGTGCTGGCCCGGATCATTCGCCAAACGTTCATTAATTCATTCCAAGCAAGAAATTACAACAATGGTCACATAACTGTGTCTGGCACCTATGTCATCTGGTAATGAGCGTACGTTTCTTTTAAATCTTCACTGTCCGTTTGGGTGTTGGTATATAGAAAGAAAGTACGACCAAAAGGTACATTATATTTACCATTATATTAGTCCTAGTATTAGCATCAAGACAAGCCTCAATCATTCAATTAACTAAGTTTACTTCATTGGACTTCATCGGAATAGAAGATGCAGTACTATATATATTTGAAGAAGGATTCCAATAAAGACCCAGAAAACAAACTTTGTTATTTCCTAAATTATTACACTCTCTTCGTTGAACATCTTAACATGTACAAAGGAAAATTATGCATTCACATGTTTATCATTCTGCAGCTCATAGCACCCCAAAAGCCCATATGTAAATTATTGTCTGCTGTAGTTTTCTGCACACCTGGAAAATTTACTCATTTTTTTCTCTAAACATCAAATGGTGAACTGACACATAAAAACAAAAGAGCGATAAGTTTGATTGGGCATATAATGCATTTGAGTAGGTTTGCGAATGAATGAATGAATGAATGAATGAATGAATGAATGAATGAATGAATGAATCTTTGTTAGCTGTAAGTCAAATACGAAACGACGCATTTTGTCAGATACAATGCAACATATAGTTATATTCTGTCAAGGGAGAAAACATACACATTATATGAAACAGTATCTACATACTATCTATTGGGAAGAGAACTTTCAAACAGTGCTTCTTATTTTTTAAAAATCGCTGGACTATTTGAACAGTATATTCGTCCTCGAAGATGACGTACGTGGGTGTTCTATGATACAAGGACAGCCTGCTGTTGCCGTACCAAGTCCTTAAAATATTGGCACGTATTATGCCCGTGTACTAAGATAAACACTTGGTGCTCTGCAGCATACGCTTCTGTAATCATTTGTCAATTTAAAATTCACATAAACAACAGAACACGCAGATACTGGAACAATAGTTGGGGCATTTACCAGCCAGAAACATCGGGATTTGGAGTGCCCACCGCTCAAGGCAATACATGATTAGCGCTGGAAACGCAACAGTAAGAACTTCATCCCATCCGTTGAGACAATTCCATGTCCAGCCTGTGAAATTAAAGACAAAACCATAATATATATATACATATATATAAATATAATGGATTATGATATATATGGCTGCCATAGCTTAACATATCTGATAGACACAAACTGGCACAACCAGTTGGTACACATGCATCTGATTATTTCTTGTAAGCACATTATTTGCACCAATTTCGAGAGACGCATACAATCTTTACGTTGATTGAATCTTCCACGGAGGGTAATAACCCGATACAGAATTTCCAGATGGTACACTATTATACCAAATATGAGAGCAGGTGCTATACTTATTAGCAATGTCATTATGAGCTGCTACAACGTAAATAAAAATATATACCGTACAAAACGCCTCAAAAAGCAAATTCATCACACACTATCTTAACCATTTAACAACGATGAATCATGTTTCTCCGGGACACAGTCCTATGGTCGGGTTCTCCATAAGTTTCTGTTTTACCTTTAACCTGTTCCAACGCAAATAACTCAAAGCTTCCCCGATGTAAGATTTCCTTTGCTTTAATATTTTTAGTAAATTGCATAAATTTCATGTCACTATAAAACGTTGTTGCTGAAAATTATTAATGAGACCTATTATGATGGTATGCCCCACGTCAATAGCGCTCCTTGGCTTGGGGTGGGCGCAGTGCCTGACTCACGCAGAGGAAAGCTTTTGGCTCAGCCGTATTTTGCCCAGGAAAAGGTTAAGCGCCATCTTGTGGGGTTTGTTGACCTTAGCTAACTCGGAAACTATTGACTGAATACCAGAACATGATGAAAGTGATTATTATGAGTAACGTGAAACCATAATCACCACAAAATTCAAATTAACAGGATACTTCTCTGGAAAAGCCAGAAAAGGAGTAAGTTTTAGTTAAATATTAAGCAAAATAGATAAAGCAAACGACAAGATTGAGATGGAAAGTCTTTCAAAAACCTACCGTCCCAGGTCTTTTCATAGAGTTTTCTGGCCATAATGTTTGACACATGAAGTATAAACGTGACAGCTTGTGTCGTACCCAATGCCAACGCCGAGCCACTGCAAATTATCATCCTATCAACGTTATGGTCGCAAGGGGGCGTCTGACACCTTACACCACATTTATACAGCGATACGCAAGAAACAGAACAAACGCGAAGCATGTGCATATATACACGAATATATATAAATTATAGGGACACAAATGTACTATCAAAACACTGAAACTCGTGATTGGCGTAATTGAAATTCTTGAACAATATAGATGACAATGTAAGTAGATGGATAGAGAAAGAACGAAAGAAAGACAGACAGACAGACAGTCAAAAAGAAAGATATGAAGGGAAATAGACAAGACAGCAAGACAAAACATACAGGAAGACAGACAGACAGGCAGACAGACAGATTGACAGATAGACAGAAAGACAGCCAGCCAGCCAGCCAGACAGAGAAAAACTTGAGAAAAAGTGTCAAAGGTCAAAACATTTGGCGTTTGATGCCTTTACAACTATTATACTTACTCAACGCCCATGCCAAGGACATGCAAAAACACGTACTGGAGCACAGCATTGACCACAACAGATACAACACCAATCCCCGCAGTTGATAGAACGACATTCTGAAAGAAAGAAATAGTTATAAAATAACATGCAAACTGATCATAAAACTGCAACGCCATTGTTACATGTGATAGTGGTTTGTTGGTGTGTGCGCGCGTTTAGCAATTGATCCACATTGAATATACGCGGTTGCAAAACTGAATAGATTACCTTAACCAGGGAGGGGTCTGACCTCCCTGCCCTAACGAAGCGACACCAAAATTGTAAACAATATACAACAATTTCCCGTGTCCCATTTTATCGGAGGCATCGCATAACGTTTTCGTAATTTCATGTCAACAAATAAAAACACAAATAAATATAATTGGTGTTTTTTCTGAAATAGCTTTAAAGATGTATCGACAAAAATGCATATGCGCACCTTCAAAACTCTAATGCTATACAACAGTTTTAAGATATTTATTTTCATCATTAAGTCTCAAATGTATTACGGTCCCATGAATATGTAGGTAAGTTAAGTGTATAACAGTTGTCGCAGAGATATTTGGCTTTGAGTGAAAGCGACTATCACTGCATTTGCATTGTCTTAACTGCTGCTTATTTCCCCAAAGATGAAGAGGTGAAAAAATACTTGATACACACGAGCCATTTTCATCAAATGGAGAGTTCGTTAAGGTTATCTTGCCACTTTTCGGATCACTCTCCTCTGATCCTCTGATCCATGAAGGTCAAGTAAACTTTACATTTAAAGTACGCATGCAGCAAAATCACTCTTATGTTTATATAAAAATATAACACATCAGCCATTCCAGTGTTGAGTTGGTTCTCGAGTTTTGGGGGATACAGTGCTGCCACTGTGCGGCGAGGGAAACTGTGACCTGGACACACAGGGCACACCAGATTCAATTATTTGTCATGTTGGTGTCGCCTGCTTTGTGTATCACCTGATGTTCTCAGCTAACAAATGATGTAGGTTTTAAGTACCCCTTAGGACTCTCAGCCTGGAACAGGTGGGCACGGGGGTGGGGGTGGGGATTACCTGCGACGCCACCTGTAGGCAACATGCTGTATTATTTGCATGGGACTCCAAGTATGTCGGTACATGGGAAAAGAATTTGTAACGAGGAATTTGAATTTACGCCCATTATATTAATTCAGATGAGCACTGTGCCAGTTCATACATCAATGTTTCTAAACAGCACATAAGCCTTACACAATTGGAACAATGTGTACAATGGGACTTAATAAATATGTTGAAAAATGCATATCAACCAGACGAGTGGAGCAACAAATCAGGACAACAATAAAATGTACAAAACTGCACAAAATGCAAGTTTATGTATCGAATAGTACTCGGAACTCCTATAGCTACAAAGCCTCATGCCAGGCTACCCTTGCATCAGATGTTGGGGCCTTTGGCATTTTGACTGAAGCCTGAGGGAATTAGTGAAATCTATTTAGGTAGTAGAACCAGCCAATAAGGCAGTATAGGGACTTACTTGGCAGGATAAATACGTCTTGAGTACCGCGTTGAAGAACGTGAACTGAAAAGTTGACAAGAGTCATTTTCATGAAAACCGATTGTTGGAAAGTATCCTAGTTTTACACATGCTGTTGGCTAGACAACTTTAAAGATATAATGAAGACAATGACATGCCTCATGTCAATTATTAACGAAATGCGCATGAAAAGATTTTGGTATCAGCTCATTGGAGACTGAATTACAAGCTTTCCTTGGCGACTTTTGGAAGCAATGAGCCAAAGACTACCAAGGACAGATGTAGACTTGGAACTGTTAATCCAGTGAAATAGTGCCAACGCCTATACGCACAAATGTATTTATTTATTTATTTATTTATTTATTTATTTATTTATTTATTTATTTATTTATTTATTTATTTATCTGTCTGTCAGTCTGTCTACCTTTCTTTCTATCTGTTTTTATTTATTTATTTATTTATTTATTTATTTATTTATTTATTTATTTATTTATTTGTTTGTTTGTTTTGTTTGTTTGTTTGTTTGTTCATTTATTTATTTATTTATTTATTTGGAAGGCCTTTTTATTCATATTCATTTTTATCCACAATAATATGAAAATTCCGGTCAGCAGCACTCTAGTGGTGACAAGCAGCCAAGACGAAAATTGCAGCATTAGTTTACAAGCTGGTTATCCCGCTCGCAAATTTACACAGGCAAGAAATAAAGCTGTTGATCCCACTCGCTAATTTGCATAGTCAAGAAATCAAGCTTCTCATCTCGTTCGCTAATTTTCACAGGCAAGAATAAAGCTATTGATTCGTAGAACACATATGCAATACTGATATTGCACATGCACTTACCACAGTTCCGGGAATAAACAATACCATGAATCGATCTGCCAGCCTGTTGAAAATAAAGCGTGATCCCTGTAGGTTTCTTAAATGTCCCAAACAACAAACAATACCAGTCAATTTGATCATTTCACTACTTTTAATATTTATACACTCCTTGGACATTTAGGAATGTCTATTAAGACACTCTTGCTATCCGATAGTTTTATATAGCCACCCAACTTTAAGGTACGGTACGCTGATATAAATATCAATGTGTTGTTTAAAAAACAATATAGATTGCTGCAGTAGCAATTACTTTTGATTTTTGCTTTAGGTTAGCTCATGTCATAGAACAATATCATATATATATAGAAAAATAATACAGTGTACCTGGCGACCTCTGGATCCTGGCGCAAGAGCAGGAGGAAAGTGCGAGTGTTCAACTGCACTGCACAGACAGGTATAACTGCCACTGTGAAGATTAAAAGACCTGAAAAATCCCCTTTTGTCAATGTTTTGTGGAAGCAATGAGACCAAATGGATTTAAAAATGGTATGTATGTATGTATGTATGTATGTATGTATGTATGTATGTATGTATGTATGTATGTATATATGTGTGTGTGTGCTTGTACAGTATGCACAAGATGTGCATGCTACAATAATTATAGTCCAAATCTGATTACTCATATGCACACAACTAAGCCGAACGTGTAATCTGAAAGCCGTACCCAGAATAACAATGTATAATTAGCAATAAAGCATAAAGGCGCCATATGGCTAACACTGGCTTGGCGCTGAGGGGCTGTCCAGGGTCCGCTGGTGGCTCTCTAGTGGTTTACCGCTAGCGGACCGCTAGAGAGCCGATGGGCAAAATTCGGGGGGGGGGGGGGGGGGAGCTGCCGGCGTTGCCGCTAGCGGAATGCCGGTGGACGGCAAGTGGCTTGCAAGCTGGATATTGAATAGATATACAGATAAGTGCCACACTAGTGTTATTTTTCATGCCTAAACAATTTTGAATTTGTTTTTACAAGTGTAATCAAAATTCGATTTGCAGACGGGATCAGATAACATCCACACGCAATGCCAGTATTGACATGTCACTGCTGACCGAATTCACGTAACTTTCTTTTGTCACAACATGTCCCGGAGACCTGCCATATTATCATTTTTAATGTAAAAATTACGTGATATATCAAACGTGATTCAGATTATTGTATTTCACTGAGCCACAGACTCTTTGTACATAATGCAAATACTGAAAATAATCACAAATGCCTATTATCCTGTCTCAAAACTTGAAGGATTAGTTGGATGGTATTTCCATTAATATGCCTAATATTCCTTTTAATCTACTTATTACATAAATTATTTCAACCACTTTAAATTTTAAAATCAATGTACCCCATTCATTTTTCGATGAAAGTTTTCCATATACCATTGAAAAAAAAATTTAAAAACCATATTTTTGTTGTTCTTTCGCGCTTGTACTTACTTCGCTGAAATTGCACACCAACGCCTTTTCTGTTTTCACTTCCATATGTCTAAAGTAGAACATTAATTAACTGCATTATCACTTCGATCATGAAATTGTAACATTATGAGATGTACACAATTCTGTAAATTTATAACTATTTTTATACCTAAGGTTGCGTCCAGGACGGTGGGTTACGCACCTTCTCAATACCAAAAACACAAGTGGTATATAGCAGATCAATGCAAATTTAAAGTCCATGCAATACCTGTCTAGAATTTTTTTAAGTCATCTAAAATCTGATGACATGTGATAGAGCCCATCTTCCCTGCCTCGCCTACTATCGCAATCAGTAACCTCGTAGAATGAGAATATTGTACAATAAATCCATCAATACATGCACACGAACCAAGACGCACCTTATTCAAACAAAAAGGCAGATATTCCAGACTAACATCATTCATAAATCCAATATTGAAAACAAGATGACTGTACCAGTTCTGTGCTCAGCTGACCTTGAACTCACAGAGAGAAGTGATCCTCTGACCAGTGTGTTTTGCAATATCAGTTTTCATTTACACAGATCTGGAGTCATCATGTTTAAAATGGAAAGCGACACGATCTACTACTGCCCATATATATCGCAACATGCCAGTATGACCTTTCAGGGTTACCCAAGCTCAAAATCAAGAACGCTTACTGAAACCCTGTAGGTACTTTCCTGTCACTGATTTAGAGGGACCATGGGCCTAGAATCCATAATTATCATGATACAATGGACACGTGCGTTGCCCATTTTCGACTGGACGATTATGGCCAAAGGTTACTGATTCCAGACTTGGCTTTTCGGTGTACAAAAACAAATATATTTATGGTGCTTTTCTTACGCTGGTGGACTTATATATGCATAGTCCCCGATCTGGGACAACTCCGAGTACAGTACAGTAATTTAACTGGGTTAAATACAATAACTTTGCCGTGTCGATTGTGGCATTCACGCATACATACCTCTATTGAAACTTTTTTTTTTTAAATGGGCATTTGGTACAGTTGATATGTGTGTTGCTCATTTTCAGCTAGGTGGTGTCAAAGGTTGCTTGTTTGACGCCAGCTTGGTCCGTGGCCAAAACAACAAACAAAGAAGCTAATAAGCGACTTGGACCTTCTCGGAAATTTAGATTTTTTGTCGAAATTTAAAGTTAATAGTCATGAAATTTGGACTTCAAAGTTCGATTTTTTCACACTTTTTTCTTGAATCGTATGCATAAGGAGCCAACCAAATTGAAAAAGTTGTTAAAAATCAAGGATCCAGAGTATCACGATCCAGTGAACAGCTTTGTTTAACTTTCCCAATAGACAAATTGCCAGACCTCCAGAATAATCTGAGGGACGATTGCGGTTAACAAGTTGAAAAGATCAGAAACAGACACAACTTTTATAAAAAAAAAAAAAAAGAAAAGAAAAGAAAAAGTGCAGCACACCTGTTGAACACGGTAACGTCGAGGGGTCCCCAGAAGTGTGCCTGTGCAATTTTAAAACAAGTGGAAACTTGAAGATTTTTTAGTTCAACTCAACAGAGAAAACAATTTAGAAAAGAAAGCCACAAATCAATGGAACACGACCCCTTGAGCACACTTGGTTATTGCCCAACCCAAGGTCCATTCTAACCAAGTTTGAAGGGAATCTAGCTGACGTTTTTGGCAAAAAATATGTATTATCATTGCAATTGCCATTGATATGCAATGTTATCAATGGGAATGTAATCATCAATCAACAAGTCCTGGAATTGCAAAATTCACTTTAATCCGGGATCCATAACATCACCTCATGGTGACCAGCTTTTGTCGACCCTTCCATAAGGTATAATTCCACTACGCTTTAGCACAATCTGACTGACGGTTTTGCAAGTGAAGTCGAAAAGAGCAAAAGGATACGAATTTTCTGTTATAAAAAGAAAATAGCAGCCTGCTGTACATGTTAACGAATAAATGTTCGTATGAGTGTGCCACAAAGCAATTGAACGACCTACTTCCGAGAAAAATTTTTTTAAAATCTATGAAAAATACAAAATTTACTTGAATATAGAGACAACCTAAAAAAACATTGGCAATAAATTGGAAGTTCCTACGGGTAATTGCTCTGGTGAAGAAGTCAAAATATAAATTGTGAGTGAAAAACTGTTTTCAGAGTTTTTTACTTTTGCTTTCTCTTTGGATATGTGCATGCTACAGAAGGCATTATCGTCAGTAAAATGAGATGCAGATTTAACATTAACTTCCGATACACAAGACGTCATGGCAACAAAATCACTCTGGGGGGCAACACAAGACTAGACAATTCTTGGAAAACACAAAAGAAAAGTATCATACCTGAGAGAAAATGGTTTCACAGCCATACGATAGACCCCCTGGTATTGCAGTTGCAGTTAAATCTATTAACTGGAAAAAAGAGCACACTTTAGAACGTAACTTTATCTTAATTTAATATTTTTTAATCAAATGCTCATGTAGGCTGATACATCTAGCCTACCTAATGGGAGACAGTTCCCATTGAAGCTTCCTGTCGAAAAAACATACATGTTTCTCGGCTTATACAACGTAAGAGGGGAAGGTGAGGGGTATCTGTGTTTTCAAAGTCTTGTTCCTAACATTATGTCGTCATTTGTTTGGCCGTGCATAAGCTCTCTCTTTGGAACCCCCCCCCCCCCCCAAAGGACCTCTTTATCACGATAGCAAAGCTGAGTTTGCAACAAAATATTTTTTACAGAATCGAAAGAGTAACATTAAAGAGCTTCAAAACTGAAAGTACCTGCATAGTTGCAAAATATAAATACAGCTTAAGATTGTATCTCTTCGCACTATTGAAGGTAGAGACATCAATGGTTGTATTTATTAAAAAGTGGTAAAGTTCTGGCACGCAACAAAGTTTTACCAACCCTACCCTATACAAAAAGACACAAAGATAAATGAAAGAATGAACGTATGAAGTACGATCAGCAAAATAGTAATTGTAAATGATCCGAGGTTCCAATGCAATATGTTATTCTAAGAAAACTTTGCAAATTACAAGTTGAAAATAAACTAAAACGTGCCCACATACACGAGACCAATTACGTTGTAACAACAGCAAAAGCAAGAAGAAATATTAATTATTTTATTGTATTGTATTCAGCTGACTTATCGGCGAATTTGAAATATAAGTCACTACCAATACCTCATGGATCCGTTTATATTTGAACCATTTCCGCAGCCATTACTCTTCGTAAGCATACCACAAACGACAATAATCATTTTGGCACAGCCATAAGAGCATGAATAAATATTACATATTCTTGTCCTGGGTTAATTTATTAACAATTATGAAGTATACCTCATTACAAATTCATGGAGTCGTATACTTTTGCCTTTCCTTCACTGTCCCCTTAAGCATATTTGTATTTTCTTTATAAAATTAAGGGGAACCAGGCAGAGCAAACAAACGTGGCATCGTCGAGCAAAGTGGTATGTTTCTTCACCGCAAGAGGCATGAGGAGAACAGTTGAATAAAAACGTCCTTTGACTGTGCTTGAAAGTATTATTTCAAAGACATGTAGCACAGTTGATAATGAGTCTGCAGCTATGACGTTTAAAACTAACAACTATCAGTGGCGATGAAAAAATATCCAGAGGAAGCTTATTATAAATTCCATGAACTAAGTTAACAACACAGATGCATGTGGTGTAATTGCCCATTATGGTTACACAGACTTCATTGAAACAGGAAGACATGAGCGCCTCTTCGAATCATAAGTGAACGAAAGGACCTATTTTTGTTACACTGTAATCGATTTGAGGATGGCCAGCATTTTATATTTTGCATGGAGATCAAAGTATTAGCAACCTCGACATATAATATTGAAAAGGTGGGGAAATGCGTTCATAGGTCATGGAAATACAGAGGTTAACAATTACGTATGATAAAATTGCATGACCCTATATTAACCAATAACAGACGCATCAAATTATGCAGACAGGAGTCGGAATTTTTTGTAACTAAGTGCCGTATTGTGTTACAATGTAAATGTGTAACAATGTAACGTACGTGTACAAAAGATAGGGCAATGCCAATACACACACATATATATATATGTGTGTGTACACATATATATATATATGTGTGTGTGTATGTGTGTGTGTGTGTGTGTGTACTCAAGGTACACATTGTACAATAATATATGCATAACATGTGATTAACACATAGTTGTACAATGGTTGGCAAACTAGGCGTACGAATAAATAGAGATAAAATAACCCATCGTCTTGCTCCATGCTGTGACAACATGCTCGATTTATTTCCATGGAAAATGTTATGTTTGGCGTAGTTTTTGTTTTAGGTAATGAAAGCAAATGAATCCAGCCTGATTTTGAGCTGAAAACAGATGTTCAGCAATGTAGTACGAAAACTACTTTATTGTGCCGTATAGAACAATCCAGTACATTTCATTGTATTTGTGTCTTTATGTCCAGGATAACTTCCTGGCAGTCATTACCCTATTCCGCAGTCCGAACTCTTTATACTCCATAAGCTAAACTGTCACTGTTTAACCTATGTAAATATGGAATTATTATTGTCCATATTGCACAGGTTCTTCTGTAGAGTTTTGACATAGGCGGTACTAGCCCGAATAAGTTTCATGTGAATCTGAATCCTGTTATCAGTAGAACAAGTTGACAAAAAGCCGGCTAAATAAAGCCGGGCGACAAAAGTTCATTTGCTTAAGCTTGCTGTATATATTTCTTTATCTGTTACCTGCTGAGTAGACCAAGTTCCGTATATTTTCCACTTTGTGGAAACACAACAGTAAAAACCGTTTTGTAGGTGGTGAGCTGATATCATTTGTTGACTGCCAGGCACTTTTGAGCTTATGTCAGTGTAATCATGTCTCATAGCAAATATATAACATGAGAACTGACACAGGGTCGTTCAAGACGGCAAATCCAATAAAATCATAATTGCACAAAGTACAAGCAAATACACGATGAGAAACTACATTCAAATGTGTTACATGCTTTGACTATACATCATGTTCTGATCTCTAACTCAGAATGTCTATTTCATATTTCCCCCTGAAAGCATGAACCCTTGAGGTAAGACATCCATTGGAAATAAGTACATGGCTGTGTGAAAATGAGGAATAGCAGTCTCACTCCTTAATAAACTATAATAGACGAGAAATAATATTCTCATTCTTTAAAATCAGTTCAAACTCTCGCGGTGATATCACGCCAGTGTGTGGTCACTCCAGGGAATTCCAAGCATCTGTTGGCAGCCCAGATTTGCTACCAATAAACGAGAGAGTGACTGACAACCCAAGCTGACCTCAGTGACCCTGCAAGAATGAAATAGCCCTCCGGACAGAACACAGTGCACTAAATATCTGTGTTCATAATGTGGTGATGTATCTGTATCTTTATTGAAATCTTGTACTGATAGATTTTGCATATATCAGGACAAGCGTAATTACGCCGTTTGAAAAGATACATCAGATCTCTGTAGTGTATCTGCGGAGTTCGATTTTTTTTATTTTATAACGTGAACTCACTGATCCTTAAGAAGGCAAAATAAGGTAATGAAAAAGCTGCACTGACTAAAGCAGATTCTACAAACAAAACAGATTTGGGATATAAGCTTTGTTAATATGTCAAAAATAAATCCATTCGAAATCTTGGCTGTTCTCTTCGTTCCTTCCATCAACTTTTTAATGAAACAGTTACCTGTGGGGTCTGGGAGCAAGTTAATCTTGTGTACATTGCCTATGGCTGATACGTGGGACACTATTGTTGATGAAGCCTTGCCTTTCAGAGACAAGTATCCTATGAAGGCAACTATCTTATTTTATTCTGCTGAGCAAGTTACAGGTTTTTCAAATTAAGCAGGCGTACATTGTTTGAATAAGGATACTGCCTTGGTATATGCATACAGTATATTACACGCCAATGACTGTGATAACAAGTGGATTATCTCCGGTTCTAACTGAGTGGCAGTAAATGTTCCATAGCAGTTGGGGAAAGGTCTTCGTTCGTTGGTGTGGCCCTGAATCTGTCCCACTGTTAACGCGACACAACAGCATATATAATATTTGTCACTCCAGTTTTGTATTTTGAGACAAAGAGCATATTAGAACCAGTTTTTTAGCGAAAAACTATGATATTTTGAGCATTTTGAAGATTGCTCCTTGATAATTAGGACCGATTAATTGTCGCAGTGGAAAACCAGCTTTGTGTTTGCAGATTTTTCCCGAAACCAACAACGCCAGCGTTATGAGAAATAACTCTAATTGTGCTATTGAGTCGCCTTCTCTGACCCCAGCCATGTCCCATGTACTGTCGAACCATAAACTACGTCCTTCTAGCTGTAGGTAAGCCCTGAAGCCATGTTCAAGAGTTGAATCGCCCTTGACCTGAATGACGCCAGCAGAGAGCCTATCCTCAGCTAGTATCATAGCTGTACCATCAACATATTCAAGGAACGAAAGTCAAGTACTAATGTCTTCCTTGGCGTCCTGACTGATTATTACTCTGGTTAACTTTTTTCCGTTTTTTTTCTAGCTAGTGCAACTCGGTGCTGAAGGAATGTCCAATTCCTAGAGACTGCTCTACACAGAAAGTCCAGATACCCAAGGAAGCCCTGCAATTGTTTCAGGGGCTTTTTTTTTTTTTTTTTTTTTTTTTTTTTGAATCACGTACTGAAGACGCTTTTCACATTCATCCAATTTTTCTTTGGAAACTTTATTTTCTTGGGCCTCTGTGTCAATCTCAAGGCCCAGAAAGGTTATCTGAGTATACAGTTGCACAGTTTTCTCTTCTGCAACAGGGATGCCCAAAAATGTGCATCACATGAAAAAGTGACACAATGCAGTGGCACATTTGGCTGATCTCTCACAACCAGACAAAATGAAATTGTTACAATGTCCGTCTGTGCTGGAGATGCTATTCCAGCTCTTTAGAAACCAGTTAAGGAAAGTGCTAAATTCCCGCAAATAGCTGCTGTTGATTGGAAAGTCCATTGGCAAATTGATATCGACATAATACTTTCTTTCAATTGTGAACCCTGATAAGTCAAAGTCAGCCCTGTGTATTGGTAATAATCTGAATACATCAGCAATGTCTGCTTTACTCACGAGGGCATTAATTGGGCCCCACTTTGCAATTCAGGCAATAGCCTCATCAAAAACTTCATATTGACCAATTGAGCACTCTTATATACATGTATATGAAATATAGTCACTGAACAACTGTCCTTCCATGAAGTACAGATGATGATTCAACCTATATTTACCAGGTTTTGATTTGTGTACCAAAGCTAAGGATGAACAACGCGATGTTGGCATGAGATGGTCATCAAATATAGACTTGCTAATCTTCCCAAATCTATTTTTTGTAAAGTTTTTTTGTTTTGTGACTGAATGTTTAGTTCCAGCATTGGCATGTTGTTGCAACTGACTAGTTCACGTGGACCTGTATATTGTAATCTGAAACTTCATGAAAACCCCTACGTAATCTGTTAGCCCCTACTTAGCGGGTACAGTGCAAGTAGCCTATAAAGTTAGCTATTTTGATTGGAGTGTTGCCTTTCTGGGGCATCAGACTGCTGGTTGCTGAAAAAAACATCTGTTTGTTTTAGGGATGGTTGAAACAGGAGAATACACAACACTTGTGGGCGAAGCGACAGGACTTTTTCTCGCTTGCCATGGTTGAAAACCCAGCATGCTCCTGCTGACTTATTATGCCCTGTTGCACTGTTGAAGTATCTGAGCCACAAAAGAGCTGCTTCGCAGTAATGTGAGGGGTGTTGGGTGATGAGGGTTGATTTTTTCTAGACTGGTTGAAATTGTGCCAGTGCCCTGTCAGAATTAGTGCCAAATAGCAGATATCGCCATCAATAATGTTGAAAGGTATCTCAGGTTATATTGGTATTTACATCCTAAACTCTTTATCTTAATCAAGAGCCCCCTTTATGCCACTGTACTTAACAGCGTCCTCATGGACGATTGTCAGTATTTAACTAAGTTTAGGGTTTCATTGCCATGACATTCAAGGTAGGCATACATTAATAAAAAACATTGCATCTGTTCATTCCCCTATGGTAATATTTTTTTTTTTGCCATGGGTGATGCGAGAGAGAGAGAGAGAGAAAGAGAGAGAGGGGAGAAAGAGAGAGAGAGAGAGAGAGAGAGAGAAAGAGAAAGAGAGAGAGAGAGAGAGAGAGAGAGAGAGAGAGAGAGAGAGAGAGAGAGAGAGAGAGAGAGAGAGATAATAGCCAGAATAAGGGTTAAGCTGTGGTGAGAAACGGCACAGGCCCTGGTCATGACATTACCCTAACAACACTTACCCCGCCTTCCTTCCTTGGCCAAAAGCCTGCTTCTGAGGTAACAATTCTGCAAATCCAACAAATACACCTTTCCAAGACATTTTGCATGTGTTTTGTTACGGATGTGTGTCCCTAAAAGGCAGTTAAAATATCTAGATACGCCATGTGTTCTCGGAAAATCAAACATGCTCATGGCACTTTTTATCCTATATATGCAGTATTGAGGGTCTATTTGCAGGTTATATAAGTTTTTAGAAACGCAAAATTTAAAGAATATTTTTATGCTAAGCAGTTGTTTTAGCAAAAAAGCCGAGGGATTCATTCAAGGTTTTAGACTATGTACTAGTGTGTATACAAAACTGAACTCAATTCTTCAAAGTAAGCACCCTTTTACTTGTCTGTTTAGCCTGGCGATTCTGGGATTTTGTTCATGAATTGCAGCTGTTGCATGGTGCTAGCGCTCAGCTCTTTGCAAATGTCTTTGATGTAAACTGGACAGTGTCTCACAACTACATGGTAGAACTGGGGCTTCATGGAAGAAATAGCATACTGTCCTTGTGCAAACGGTTCATCTATTAACCTGTTTAATATTTCATGTCCAACTAAAGGATTCGAGAGCTTAAGTTGTAATTTATGTCCCAGAAGTAATGCTGTAATTTTCTTGCATACTGTGGTAACTTTTCCTTTTGGATACTTTTCCCGCAGTCTAATTTATATAGAGCAGGTAACTACGCAACAGCCAATTTAAATGAGTCCTTTAAAGGTATATACACGAGTTTAGCGAAAAGTCTTTCTGGTTTACTTCATACTTTGAATGCCTTCAGTCGGTTCTGACAGCTTAACCTATACCCTGCTGAGGATTTTTCCTTATCGTCTGCCACAAAATACCACTTTAGCAAAATAAGGCTCCATCATAGTGAGTTAGTGTGTAGTGTCATATTTTTTATTGTGGAAATACACTGCTAAACTCTATATAAACAAAACAAAAATAGATCCATAGTCTTCTGAATAATATTAATTTATACAAGTCAGCAGGGATTATCTGTTAATATCATAAGTTAGGTCGAGAGTAATGGAGCAAGTGGCCAATTTAGCACAGAAATCTTTGCTTTGAGATATAATTTGTTATCATGTTATGAATTTTTATACGTAAGTTTAAGTAAATGATTCAGAAAATCAGCTATTGTGTACATGTTGTGTACGTTTGAGCTAAAGGTACCCTGCTATAAGCCATTTCACAGCATGGTTTTTACCCCCATTTCTCCTTGCAAGCCTCGGCTGCATTAGCAGCTCTAATTAGCTTCATCTAGTAGCTCTTCTTTTCAAATTTCAACAAAAATGTGGTGATCATGTTAATTTTCAGAAAATGCTATATCGCATTGTCACATTAATCATGAATATTGGCTGACAGAAAGTGAACTTTTGCATCTATTTTGGACCATGAAATGTGGTAATCATATTAATTTTCACAAAATGCAATATTGCATTGTCACAATTATCTTAAAAAAATGGCTGAAAAAAGTGAGCTTTTGCATGTGTTTGGTACCATGAAGCAAAGGAAACTGGACACAGGCAGCTGTTCTAGCAATGAAGATATTAAGAGAAAATGACAAACAACCTGGCTGAGAGTGTGTGCACAGTGACCAGCCTCTGGTTTCAAACAGTGTTGGACCTAGGTCAGGAAAACAGAAATGGTGGTAAAAAAAATCTATTTTCTTGGTGGCTGAGGTGTACACATAATGCTTAAAAGATCACAGGAAAATTGATATGGAGGTGACGATATCCAGTTCCCTTACAATGAAGGCAGTGGACGCCTACAACACATGATGATTTATCACGTGTAATTACAATATTTAGATAAATCCCTTTTCCCAAGCAAGCAGTATAATAATTGATAATAAGTTTTTATAGACAAGAACAAAATATCTATGGTTTACCGTCAGTGAGATAGATACTGCAGCCAGTTCGTTCTTCCCAAGATGGCCAGCAAACATTAATGTGATGATAAAAGGCAGGACAAGGACTAAACCGAGGACAAACTGTGAAATAGAGGAATGTGTCCTTAGTTTGATTACCTAGATCTTTACCAGAGGTGAAATATATATACATACGTAAAATATAAAAACGTATCTCAGTCAAATTAGTGAATATTTATGTGTTAACCATTGAAAATTACAGTACAATAATAGATTTTCAGTAGGAATGTATACAAAAACTCCACAGTGGACCCGATGCAGTAATCTTTGACTCAATGTTTTTTGTTTTTTTTTTGTTTGTTTGTTTTTTAATGCAAAAACGGAATCCGATACAGAATAAACTAAGGAAAATGTATTCTAGAGCCCATTCCGAAAATTCAATCCTCAGCCATGCAAATGATCATGCAGGGAATATTTTTTTCATCTCGACATCAAATATGCGATTGTGGCAGAACACTTACATAAACATACATGTACAGCAATTTTGCAAATATAAACCACGCTTACATGTGTTCTCGTCCATCTTTTTAAAATCTGTTACATTTCAGGAAATGACAGCAGTGTAACTAAATGTACATATTCGGCGGACATTAAATCAAGAGTGATATTCCTATGTATTTGAAGGAGAATACAGCATACGGTTTACAAGAAAACGCTTTCATGTTTTATACTTCAAAGGTCGGAAAAAAATGATCAACAGAGGAACATTTGAAGCAAACAATTGTCGATGATACATACACACATGTGAAACTTCTCGGGAGACTTTTTTTTTGGGGGGGGGGGCATTTTCTCCGTCAAATATTTAAACTCGCGCTTTAGGACAATTAAAAGAATGGAGATATGTCATCCTTCATGATATTTTTCAATGATTGTGTCATAGTGAAATTGTCAATACCATTCCACACCCCACTCTGGAAGCTTTAATCTTAAGAACGACATTGACGAGATCTTGATTTGGTGTTATTATTGCCTTTACAGGTTAAAGTCTCTTAAAGCTCATGTCACAATAACATGTCAAACGGGTCCATTCACAAGAACAGACTGGAAGGTTGTAACATGGGGTAAAACAGTGGCAGACCATAAGGAAATAGTTAAAGCAAAAGCAAACCAAATGGTAGTATGAGGCCATTACATGCGAATATCATACTCGAAAATCAGTCCAGGTTTAAAACCATGCAAATCTTGACAAGCCTTTTAACATGAGCATCAGATACATTTCAACTGCATTTGTGTCACTGTGTCCAAAACCCCTTCGTGGCAACCACTAACCTATTTTGCAGTCCAAACTCTTTACACCTTATATGCTATACTATCACTGCCTGTACCCTGTATAAATATGGTAGCACTATTGTCCATATTGCACACGTTTTCTTTAAGAATTTTTACATGGGCTGTATAAGATCAAATAAATTAAAGAGTTTTCAGTGAGTAGCTACTCAGAACATGTTTCGGAGCCTGTACCAGTACATGTCTCTCTGAGAAGCGGTTTCTTGTCTCCGCTAAATATTCAGCAAAGACAGCCCACATAACAAAAAATAAATATGAATGATGACTTAGCTGAACAAGTGAAGTTTTGCTTATAAATGCAGAACTTCAATATGAATAAAGAACACCTGTCAAACCAAATATGTTTATTAAATTTGTATAGTTCAAGTTGAGATAACAACGAATTGACTTACCCTTGAACCGGTATCTACCCGTTCTAGCTGGATAGCCTACCTTAGTTAAGACACCTGCCAGTGCATAACTGATGTAGAAACAAACTGTGGCATTAATTCAGTTCCAGTGATTATAAAATAGACCGTTAAAGCCAGACCAGCTGTGCAAACCAAGGGAAATCCTAACAAGTACTTCAAGAATGGTCATCCTGCACCAGAAATGTAAAACAAACCCCATGATGACACCTACTCCTCATTTTGGAAATCTCCAAAGAATAAAACTCTATTTTGCAACCCAACTCTGTGTTAATGTTTCAACATAGGGGTCAAGTTTGTGAAATCTGAGTACATACTTTCAACGTTGAGCATTTTGTTTTGACATTGAGTAAATGTGCACTTAGGCATATCAGAAAAGAATGAAAGTTTTAAGAGTTTATGTCAAGAAGCAAGACTTGAATATCTGTCAAGCTATATATTATAAATTGAATATCAAAAGATCATAATAGATGTCATATTTACAACATAAAAATCATGACAGTCCTTAAAAATGGTAGTGGTCGCAAGTTTTAAAATATGCTGGAGAAATTGCACCAAAACTTCTAGCGAACAAGACAATCAAAACCAGTCAGTTAACAAGCAAATTGCAATTCAGAAGTTCCAGGTACAAATACCGACAACTTTATGATATTTTCATATGTCAGTG
The DNA here is from genome assembly GCA_964020975.1 of Hermodice carunculata. Classification (NCBI taxonomy): domain Eukaryota; kingdom Metazoa; phylum Annelida; class Polychaeta; order Eunicida; family Amphinomidae; genus Hermodice; species Hermodice carunculata. The sequence continues at coordinate 67,648,262 of OZ026627.1, read as the reverse complement.
AATGAACATAAAATGCAGTATGATGGGAAACATCTCTCTCCAGACTTGAGACAGGTACCACCAAAAGCTAATAATGGTAACAAGAACCTTAACTTGCAATGAAGCCCACTGAAAATAAGTAAAAAAAGATGCGAACAAACTGCAGCAGTGATGACATTGCCACTGACACATTATCAATTTTTTAACTGGCTGATAAAATTAAAAGACTAAGAATTGTTTTGTCGATTATCTGTGGTCTTGGTCATTTTCTGTTATAGTGGTGGCAAGATTTTATTTCGTATACTTTCACTCAGGTTTTTGGTCAAAATTTTAAAACTGGCCTTGAGATGTTGCTGTATCATCGCTGCCATATTCTGGGATAGGGTACTGCAAAGATGGCGGCCTCCAGACAAAGATGTAGATTTTGAATCAAATATATATTTATGACAAGTTTCATGGAAGAAAATAATCTGCGTACTTATTTTGGCTTTAATGAGAAAACCACACAGACAGACATATAAAAAAATGCATGCATACCAATGGAGCGGCAAGCTTCCACATGGCAACCATCTCTGGCCAGAAGGGAGTCGGAAACATCATTTTCCTGATGCTATCACATTTGGATCCTATAATAATATCCAAATAATAGCTATTACACAATATAGCATATATATATATATATATATATATATATATATATATATATATATAAATATGTGTGTGTTTGTTTGTGTGTGTGTGTGTGTGTGTGTGTGTGTGTGTGTGTGTGTGTGTGTGTGTGTGTGTGTGTGTTTGTGCACGCGTGTGTGAACAGCCTTGTTTGGGCGCATTGCACACAAAGCGCACCAAGGAAAGATTTTCACCCAATTAAGTTTTTTGAAAAACATTACACATATTCATAAAAAAGCAAGCAAACGAGGGCAAAATTAGATACAGCAAGAAGCATAGCAGAGACCAAAACATCAGTTTCATCTTCCAATATCAATGGAAATAAATGAATTTCTCTCCTGACTCGAGACGGGCAGTCGCCTGTGAAGTGATCTGGTGTCTTAAACTGCTTCATTTAGCCTTGGCAATATTCATTCTCTACACTACTTTGTTTCTTTGCAAAACATATGGCCCAATCAACCCAAAACCAAAACATTATCACTTGCGCCAAATAGAAAAAGAGACAAGGTGGGCCTGCCACTTTTTTGATTCTCAAAAAGTGTCAGATAGCTGAGTTAACAGAAAAGAATAAAGTAGGCTATCGGTTTTGTATTTGTGTCTTTTTGCCCAGAACCACTTCCTAGTAGTCAATATCCTATTCCGCAGTTCGAACTCTTTACTCTCCATAAGCTAACCTGTCCCTGTCTAACCTGTATATATATGGAATTACTATTGTCTATATTGCACACGTTCCTCTGTAAAATTTTGACATAGGCTGTATCAGCCCAATTAAATTAAAGGGTCTTCAGCGGGTAACTACTCAACGTGTTTCGGAGCCTTTTACCCGTACACGTCTCTCTGAGTAGCGGCTCCTTGCCTAAGCTAAATATTCAGCAAAGACAACCCACATAATAATGAATAAATATGAACGTGGCAATTGATGAATTAGCTAAATATGTGAAGTTTTGCTTGTAAATGCAGAGCTTCATATCAAAGAAGAATACCTGTCAAACAAACCATAATTACCAAATTTTCATAGTACAGGTTCAGATAAGAACAATTTGACTTACCCCTGAACCAAAATGTACCCTTTCTAGCTGGACAGCTTTTCCTAGTTAAACCATCCGCCAATGTTTAACCGAAGTGGAAACAAGCTGGGGCATTATATTCAGTCCCAGTGATTGTAAAATAAACAGTTGCAGCTTGACCACCTGTACAAACCAAGGAAAATCCTAACAAGGACTGCAACAATGTACATCCTGTACCAGAGATGTAAAACATTTTTGTTATATTTATGAATCTGGAACATTATACAAACGCTCTTCCTCCGTCATAACTATGTGCTAGAGAACACAGCTCACACTGAACTTTACCATAAGGCAGATGAGTTTGATATCTAATGTCATATGATTGACCTAAGCACAGGCCATGCACCAAATTAGACAGTGTCATTACCATATCGAAACCGTAGCCCTAATCAAACAAATCAAAGTCAACTCCAACCAAAGGCAATGTTACTTGGTATGTATAGCTAACTCGCATAAATTTATAGTTTTTTCTGTAACCAAACAAACATTGACGATCGAGAAAATCGTGTCAAACTGAATTTGTCAATGAGAACATGCAAATTACTTTACACCTGTAATACGTTCTCAGTTATTCACAGATTAAATATATACAGATAAGGCTAAAAAAATCACAGCTTTCACGCCCAATCTGGGTTCAAAACTAGAGTAATTTTAATTAGACGAAAACCTGAAATGCGTTAACCTCAATTTTCGCTTTTCAAAGTATGAAAGCAGACACCCTTCTCGTGGGTTCCAATATCTGGCCTGACAAAGCAACTAATGTATGCCAGTGTGTGTTGTATCATGAAGAATATTGGTATATGTCGCTGGGTCAAAATACCTCTTAAGCAGGATGTATGGAGTATACTTCTTGTACTTTTTTTGCGGGGCTCACGTTCACCCGGAAATCGACAAGTTATGCATTTTTGATTGTCCTTTAAGTTCTGGTTTATATTTAAGTTTATTTCAAACTATATGTTACACTATTTATGTTTTAACTAGCATGTATGCAACGAAAATTTCTGAAATTAGTCACATGTCCTCTCCCTAAGTTCTGGAAACGAATTTAATGCTAATATTTTCCTTATGCCCACATGCTGTTACAAATGCAGCATAATTTGTCAAATCTTAAATATATTACAACATGACAACACAAAACTGTCAAGTGTTTAATAACTGCAATTCCTACATCGTGGTATTAAATGCCACTTTTGAACCTTGTTTGTTTGCTTGTTTGTTTATTTTATTTGTTTTTTGTTCGTTTTGTTTTTGTTTTTATGTTATGGATTTTTTTTAACGATACGCAGGCTACCAATCTCTGCCAGTGGTGTGACGATACTAACTAACCGTGCTACTGTGTATGGTCGGTTATTTACTCTTAACATTTCATTTGGTTTTATTATTTGTGGGAGGTTAAAGGCGAGGGTTTGATAAATATTCCTGATGCTATTTATGCTTGCATGTGGATGTTCAACGAAAGATACACGTTAACGTTCTCGTCTTATTACAAATATCACTAATAGATTTGTCAACCGGGTTCTAGCGCCCAATACTCATATGTGGGAGTATGCCGCGTGAATGTCACAGGCCTGTCGCGAGACAAACTACGGATACTAGGACAGCCTGTGCAAATAACACGGACATCTTGCCTGTCACTGAGACTTTTATTCCATAAGTAGTACCTGTGGTTGTAACGTCCTTGGTTTACACCACAACATTAGACGTTTTCATAAGGACAGGTGCCTGGGGATGATGTGGCTATTTGTCCATCACGAGCTTTCTGTGTGAAGCGCATTTGTCAACTTGAATCACCAAACATTGAAGATCTTTTGAGAGAAGTTCGTCCTGATGCCAATGAATATCTTCTTGCAGTAATGTACAGACCCCTGAATGCCGCTGTTTTTTTTTTTTTTTGTTTTTTTTTTTTTTTTGTTTTGTTTTGTTTTTGTTTGTTTTGTTTTTTGTTTTTTGTTTTTTTGTTTGTTGAACTTGCACCCAGGACAGCTATTGCTAATGCTATTACTGTGGGGGATCCAAATACAGATCCAAACGGCTACCAAAACAATAAAGGCAAAGAAACGAACAAACAAAATGCTAAGAGACCCCACCCCCACCCCCCGCCCAACAAAAATAGGTTTCTGTGTGCGACATGCCGTATGGTTGGCTGGTGAATATCGTTATAAACCACTGAGACAGAGCGATATGGGTGTCACGCTATTCAACATGCCAATTCATACGGTATCTCACACAGGCTGTGCAACTTAAACGGCATGTACTAGGGCTCTGGGTTTATTTACATTGGTAAATGTTGTCCAACAAGACCGATTATGGTTTGTTCAGTAACCTTAAAATTGCAAGAAGTCATTGTTTCGAACTGCGACCGACTTTTCTATTTTCATATCAAGTCGAACTCCTCATACTTTGAGCTTGTTAATCAAGTGATGTGCCTCAAGGCCCACTACATACATATATATATATATATATATATATATATATATATATATATATATATATATATATATATATATATGATTTGAAAGCAATACGTGGTTATATATGCTGAATCAGCTAGCTGGAGCTACAGTGAAGCTAATGTACCTCAAGGCTCACTTCTTTTTTTCATATATATATATATATATATATATATATATATATATATATATATATATATATATATATATATATATGATATAGTTTTACATCTTATTTGCACTAAGTTATGTCTTTTTTTCTGACGACACTACTTTCTGTGTATCAGTTAAGGATCCCATGACAGCTTCTAATTTAATGAATAAAGGTGTACAATCTGCTTCTGCAAGGTCCCGTGATTAACTTTTGACATTTACCACAAGCAATTTCAAGGAAATAGTAATAAGCAAAAAAGAATCGGAATGTGACCCATCCACAAACACCTCGATATTAAACTGCAATCAAACTTGTCCTGTTCTGCTCATATTCATTTTACTGGTACAAAAGCTATAAAAATTATTTGGACTCTAAGTAGTCTGCAGCATGAACTAAGCAGACGCTCTCTTGATATGTATATTTCTTTCATGTACCCGTTTTTGAACTTTAAAACTTAGTGCACAGTACTGTTCTTGTGCTGATAAAAAATGATTTAAAAAACATTAACTGGGATGGCCCCATGCAGGAACACACATTTGAATGAAAAAGAATGAATGCTCGAAGGGACAAATAGAAATTGACGATAACGTTGAAAATAATCAATAAAATTAACACAATGTATATAGAATTAATACAATGTAACATAAGCTGCTTCTAGTCACTGTGCAGACTAGATAAAGATATAATACCTGTCAGACAGTTAAAATTCACTCTCTTTCAAACTTGCACAGATTTGTATAATTCATTTTTGTGTGTGTTGGGGATATTATTTTTGTCTGCCATTAGCTTGGAACCAATTTGCGAATTCAAGTAATATGAAATGGGCTCTAGCTCCCTCAATGCCGCATTATTTAGCTTGGGGTACTTTTAACAGAAGAATGTTACTGGCAAAGGTCCTGACGATACTTTTCGTTAGTTTTTAGAGTCCCGAATATGCTGTGCAACAGTATTCTTTACACAGTGCAGTAACGTATCATGCACATTTTACAATTCAAACTTTATAATGCGGACCAGAAAAGTGCGACACTTTTGAAAAAAAAATGAACTCATGTTCATAGAGTCCCTAAAATGGCAAGGTAGTTCAACCATTTATGGGATGAACTTTTGAAAAACGCTTTTGAACATACCTGGACATATACTTTTATGCTCCATCATGCTTGCCTGTGAAATGGTTGACGTGAGGTGTGCCTCAGGTTAAGTTTCCACTTACATCTCAAGAATAACTTTCCAAATAACAGGAATACTTGTGGTACAGCACAACCAACCTTGTAATTACAATATGTATTAATACCACATGATTGGCGACACATAATACTGTTTAGTCGAGCGCATGTACATGCAAGCAGAGTAGCTCAGTGCAAATACAATATCCTGTTTACTTGTATGCAGCACACTTAGTAATGTCAAGTTGAGCAGTTCACCTTGGATTTATTTTGCCATGCACTGTCTCACATTAAAATATCGCAGCCCACATGATTCACAAAACTCTCTTATGGTCACCTGAACCAATTTATCCTACATGTTAGAAGGTTAATCATTTCCAAAAGGATAACTACAATAAGAGGCAGATGGATAGATAAATTTTATGTTACACAAAAAATTTATAATTACATAAATGTTTTTCGACAGGTACTGAGATGAACCACAAAGTTCCTTAACCCTTAAACGGTCAGACCGGTCGTTAACGACAGGTAATCACGTGATTTTATGCTGGGCTCACACTAGCTTAGCCTTACTTGTGTAAACAAGTCATAAATCATCACCAAACTGCACACAAACAGCTGTTGTGTTTCCCCCAAGAAGCACATCGATCTATTTATGTATACCACTCCCTCTAGCGTCTCTGCTTGTCATTAAGGGCATTCCCCGGTGATTCCCTTGAGGTGTGTGACGTCACGAAGAGGGCACCATCAAGCAACAATTCAGCTGCAGGTGTCCGTCAATTATATAAAGGTGCCGAGGCTATTAACCTTAGTCAGGAGTGGACAGGGAGGGATTATGTACAGGAGGGGGACAGTGAAGTCGATGTTGGGTGTGAGGATGTAAGTATTATATTTATAATGAGGCTGGAGCCCACAGAATTCAAGTGTATCAACGGACCATGTGGTTCCGCTGTGGCTCCCATAGCCAGTCAGAGTCATTCAGCTCGTTGCAGCCGATCACTCACTCAATCACTGAGTTATAAAATGCCTGCTCTTCCCAAGTATCCCCAAATATGTTTCCCTGTCAAACCTGTGTTTATCAATAAACTTTATGAACAAGACCTTTTGCCTTGGCTCAGTTATGGAACCTTGTATTCAAACCTAAACTGTTTCTCTGCATGCACTCAATTTACACGGGGGGGGGGGGGGGGGGGAGGGGAGGAGATGGAGGATCATGGTTGCAGATACATGATAAATATTGTTGTCAGTCTCAAAGACTGTGATAGGCAGCCAATAGGGAGGGCCTACTTTGCCTTTTGCACTGGAATTTATGACTATAATTGCATGTACACTGTATGCATGCATGGTGTCATCCACATTTGCAAACTACATATCAGTATAAGGCTTGGCACATAAGATTGTGGATCCAATCAAGCTTTGTTTCCATGGCAACATATTAAAATGGGGGGAAACCACAAATTTTCCATTAAAATAGTGCAGTGTTGTTTTATTTCAGTCATTTTCTTACATAGTATTGAACCTGGAACATAATCTATGAATAGTTATGATGACTAATTTTGTTATGCAAAGTAACTGCCTGTTATCGGTTCTGCAAACGTGTGTAAAAATGCAGTTTTTCCAGTTTTTAGCCAAGTACAAGCAATATTTTAACAGTTGCTATGGAAACAGGTCATGTGATCTATGTTTTATTTTCAAAGTTTACTGAAAGTTTATTTCTCTAGTTATCCAAATACCATACATATGTGGAGAAAAGGGTGCTTCACATAAAATGAGGAGATACTCTGTTCTCTTATTTAGCAGATTTTAAATAATTTTCTGCCATCTATTAGCAATTAAAGTGGTTGCCATGGCAACCAGTCACGTGACTCTTAACAATTTATTGCCCATAATGAAACTTAGCAATCCAGGTATCACAATGATATATACTTTTGGTATGCTACAAAGAAAACTGTTCCTACTGCACTGTGTTCAATGCAAATTGTTACTTTTATTTTTACTGGTACAGAAAATAACCTGACCCTTGAAGGGTTAACATATATTTCATGTTCGGAACGAGCGGGACTCGAACCTGCAACCTTTGGCACCAGTCGCCTAGTTGAAATGAGAAACGCGCATATCCACTCGACCAGATCCTTATTCTCAAAAAGAATGGTCCAATGGAGGCAGTTATGTGCGTGTACCATGTCAACACGGTTATGCAGTATAAGTACTGAGTCGGCATTTGTTTCCTAAATCAGGAACTTAAAGCCACCAGCATAGGAAATGTAAAAGAAAGGAAATAAAACATGAATAAGTAAAATATATAAACAACAATCAAAACTTAGATTATAGAAAATAAAATAAACAGGAGCGCCAAAATATATAATTAAGATAATGACATGAAGAAGTAAATATAACCATGTAAGTTAGTATAAATAAAAATTAATTCTGATAATAAGATAATGAAAAAGCATGTTTAAAATCCATAGCGTGATCACTTACCACACGTGTACACTAATTAACTATACTATATGACCTCTTTGAAAATCCACGATGCAAAGATGGCCTCGAAATATCATCACCTTGTGATCAACTGAGTTTGTCATTCCGCTCAAATTCTATGTTAAACAAAATGAACCCGACAGGTTTAAACAAATCATCCATCACCACTATTTTACATGTTCTTCATGCTTCAACATTCACAAATTAGGTCACGGTACTTCTGTAAACGTGTTAATATTCCACTTGCTCTAAATCTAATCGTGATATGTCGATTTTATAATTTTTGTCGGAATTAGTCATGAAAAAACGCCAACGCTTGCCTGTCAGAATCAGCCAAGCAGAAGACAAAATCAGAAAAGGAACCTCGCTTTCATATATTCATACATACATACATACATACATACATACATACATACATACATACATACATACATACATACATACACACAACGGAATAATTGTTTGCAGATAACATAATACCACAGTTGGCAAAGTTGCTTGTGGACTGATTTCACTTGATTCGTAAGAGACAGGCACATTTTCACACGTTTCATTACAATTTACAATTGTTACATGTACATGTTGGTTATCAGATACATGCCACGTACGAATGGCCCAATGGACAAAGAAACGGCTTTATCGTATAATGTTGTAGGGAGCTATTGAGGCTAATGGGCCCTTGTGGAATCAAATGAAAATTGTAAGTACATTATAAGATTTATGACAAAAACTAGCATTTTTCTAATGCTATTGTTGCAAAGTGCACTAGCCCCTTAAACATGAAGAGAGATTCTCCGTATGTCAAAGACAAATCAGTGAACAATTATCACAAGATCAAAACATATGCCTTCTAAATGATGAAACCAGTCACTCTGGTAAACAGTATTGTAGTTACTGCATTGCAGAGTCCACTGATAGCATCTGGGATGTTGTTGGATTACGGTACCTGATAACCAAAGCAGCAAAAGACACTTTGAAAATGCTCAAAACTTTTCTTGCAGATACTTATGACTGAAGTATCTGTACCGATAACACATCTCAGAACTCACATCGGAGTTCAATGCAAAACAGCAACTCAGAATGGTCTGTAAGCCCTTTGCAATGCTTGACGACGAGAAAAGTGGCTTTTGTCAATTTTTGACAGGCTGAAGAAGTTTCTGAATGCCAAAGATAAAATACCAGGAGACTGTCCATAGAACACCACCAAAATTGGTCCTGACATGATGAAAAGCCAATGCTGGAGACCTAAGGGGCGACAGTTCCGTGTAAGATTACCTAAACTCTTTCAATACCAACTGCGACTAAATTCGAGCCACTTAACATGGACTGCTCTCAATTTTAATAAGGATGTCAGATGCATATTCCAAATGAAAATACCCTTCATTCGGGTACTAGCATGCACACAGTTCCACAAAATATAAAGGTTTGGGTCAATAGCTTTCCTCAGAGCGTAATGCACCCAAAGCACTCTGAGCAAAATTGTTGACTCAGCCTAGGACATGGCACTGAAAGAAATATGTTAACGTTTTGCCAGAGCGTGTGTTGAGGTTAGATTTTTGCGCATAATATAAGCATCGGTGTAATATTAAAAGAATTACAAATTCTCCTTACATAGCATCTCGCGAATAGGTACTGCATTGCATAATTAAGACAATCACTCCAGCCAAATAGTAGTATGAGACCATATTGTGCAAACATTGTAGTCCTTCATTCATTAAGAAAAGTTTTCTAAATATTGGCATGACACCCATGCCAATCCGAAAGGAGATGGAATTTCTTTTTGTGGCTCAGGTGCATTATGGCAGAAGGAGCACTCGTCAGTGGCTCTCTCTATGTTAACTCATTCCACCCTGATAGAAGACTGAGTCAACAGCTTTCCTTGGCGCGCTCTGGGCGCAATGCGCCCAGAGCGCGCCAAGGAAAGCTGTTGACCATGGGCATATAATTTGGAATGATCTTCCATGCAAGTTTCATCCAAAATATTGAAAAATAATCCCTAAATTAGTAAAATATAATTAGCAGACGACATTTAGATATTAGCGGGAAAAAGCGTCATCAGGGTGGAATGAGTTAAGATGCAGACTGCCCCTTGTTGATGGCAGGTTCTTACTCTTTCATTGCTTTTGACAAACCTATCTGTTCCTGAGCTTATTCACATCATGCCTACCATAGTCCCAGTCATACATTTTGCATACCATCACGGCAACCGTGGGACCGCCACTGCTGTACCAAGCTCTCTGGCAAAAAAAAGATACCACTCATGGAATAACATCTTTTGTAACCATGAAGAATAGGAAGCGACTGACCCAAATCTGGTTTGAGATATATCATGGATTATTATGTACATAGCTTTGCATTTAACCCTTGTAATGCCAACTGTCACTTGAATGGAATTACGTAAGACCTTTGCTCTCAATTATAAAAGGTATACTAGATTCATATTCGCTGTGAAAAGACCTCAGATATTGGTTCATTTCACATACAGTATTGACACTTTTGATAAACTCTAATAGTCCAGTCAATCTAGCACTAAAAGGATCCAAATCTACCAATAAAAAACTGTTTTAAACTGATTTGATCCCATATTTTGTGCAAGATTTCATGTCAAATGTAATAGACAATCTTGGAAGTGGAAGAACCTTTCTTATCACATTGTCTGAACCCATATTTTTTTTAACAATTTATTCCAAAATATGGGGTACGGACAACCAGAAAATTTTGTTAGCACATATTTACACCAAATATCAACATTGGATAACTTAATGAGTTTTATTTTACTATTCAGACTTTTCTCTATGTCTCTATATGATAGTAGTTCATGGCAAATGATGGAGGGTGCATATTCAGTAGGCAATACAAGGCATCGAATCTGTAAGCTGTTTTATGTTTGAGATCATGTGAAAATACATTTTCATTACATATTTCAGCTACACTTACAGTAATATGCAAGGGCAGGTTCAGTTACAACCACATTCGTTTCCGATACAACCTAACCTATTTTAAAGTGGATGTCATATCTAAGTGAACTTGAATGCATACTGAAAATAACACATATCAATCTTATCATATATCCTTGCAAACGAAGTCTGCGGGTAATATTTTCAGCTTGTCTGTCCATCCTTTTTCTTGTGAACAAGATATTTTCTTACCCACCAGTCACAGGTAGCTCATGTTCATTTGGAACTTTTTAAAATTATCTCTTGATCCGAATAGATTTAGTGACCTTGACCTTATTTTCAAGGTCATGGGGTCAAATTGTCTTATAAGACTTGCAAACAAAATATCTCATGAACCATTTGTTAAAGATAATTCCAATGTCGACATCCTCTTACTGACCGGATTAGATTTTGTAGAGCTTGACATTATTTTCAAGGTCACAGTTATGCATCATTTATTGGCGCACAAAGGCTCTAAGGCCTGAAAAAACATTTCCCGAACCATTAGCTACAGAGGATTCAAATTTAGTACTAGGTACCATTTCTTGACCTGATTAAATTTTGAGGACCTTAACCTTATTTTCAAGGTTCCCAAAATGCATCATTTGTAGGCACCATGGTATTTGAGTGTGTCTGCGATGATTGTTCTATTTTGCAATGATTTTGTGAGTTGTGTAAGTTACTGTTTGTAATATGGTCAATAGCTTTTCACCAAGAGTATAAAAGAAATAAATTTTGTAACATCACATGCAAACAGTTCAATCAGTTGGTCTCAGGCTACATCATTCAATCATTCTACAGTTGATATTAATGAACAAACGTTTAACATATTTTATTCACATTTACTCAATTATAGTATCCATAGCAATATGTTTCACTTTTGAATATGTACCAGTTAAGTGCTTCAAATTCCTATTTAGTTTTGCTTGTTTTTATCTAGATCTGCTCTGATATATTAACTGATAATGTTCATAACAGCTGGTATTTGTTGTTTTATAGTTCAGGTGACTTGTCACCCAGAGCTTACCATATGCATCTCTTCTTGTCCGCCATCCATCTGTTGTCTGCCATTGGCTTCAACAATTTACATCTTCTTCAAAATTGTCAGCCAGATTCTCTTCATACATACTGCCAGTTTTCCTAGTAAGTCTGTACCAAGCTTGTTCAAATGGTTACACTTCATTGATTTTGGGAGTTTTCGTGATTTTCTTTTGGGTCCTTGTTTGACTTAATCTTTAAAAAATTTAAAAACACTGTCACGCTTAGGAACTACTTGGAGTCACTTCCACGGACTTTGGGTTACCAGCTAGTTCATTAGAAGGTGCCGCATATTTTTTATCTATTTCTAATGTACTTAATACTTAGACCAGGCGTTACAACTTCTCCATACTGTTGCTCATATTGTCATAAAAATTGGTCAAATTGTTCCTGGCAGAATGATGAAATAAATTGTAACTATGAAATTGCTATGTATTCCTGATCTATAGCAAATTATATATTCTTCTCCTTAAATCCACTCAGTCAGTTATGAGAAGGTACCATGGATCACCTGAGCACATGGCCGGCACGCGACCCACTAGGTATTTCTTTACTCATTCCATACCAGCAGATCATAAGTTAACTGTATAATTAGTTACATCTAAAAAAAATCTCCATCGGGTAATGTGATTCTGATGTAAAGTGGTTTCTTTTGCATTTCCTGAAATGTCTTGCTGCAGCTACTGCAACAGAAGCAGTTGCATCATGATCATACCTCCAGGCGATGCAAAAGACAAAGACTCCCATCAGCTAGTGTGGAATACGTTTTATAATAGAAAAAGTTACTCCCCATCCATACAAACTTGAAACCAGCTCCTGCAGGCCTCCTGGATGTCATCCACAGTGCCTGTAAATTTGGTTGCAAAACACGACAAAGTGGCTGCAGAAAGTATGGACTGGAGTGTTCCGCTGCTTGTGCAGAGTGTAAAGGTCTTCACTGCAGTAATGTGACTAGCCTTGTGATTGTAACATGGAAGATGTGCCATGAAGATTATTAATCACATAATTGAAATTAATGTAATAAGTGATTTTTATAAAATTGATGGACAACCAGGTTACAAAATACTCTATTCAGAGATGAAATCATGTATGAAATAGTATTCAGTGGATACTTTGTATGATTCAGTTTTGCATAAACGCTCTTAGGACATTATCTCTGAAATCAGAATCAATATGTCACCAAACTGTAAAAAATCATTTTAAAAAATGGATGCCTTTATCATGCATGTGTATCTGCTGGTAGCTAGTTGGCTGCTAGGGGACATTTTACCGTTTAAATAAGGTGAGCAACCATCAGTCTTATATGGCAGTGGAGTTGGCCACTAGTTGCCCCTACCCTTATATGGTCATGATGGTAGGGGAGCTGGCCACTAGCAACCCACATTTGGGAGCTGCCCACTAATCGTCCATATGCCTATATGGGGAGTTGTCCACTAGCTGACCATACCCTTAGATAGAGAGCTGCCCGTTAGTTCCCCATTTGCTGTCCACTAGCTGGCCACATTCCAGAGCATTGACTCTGACCCTTGCATACCAAGGTCTACTGTGTTGAACCTATATAGGTCAAAATGATCTTGCAGGCATCTGAATGAACACAACCCATGCAGGGGAAACATGTCCTTTTGAGTGCATGTGCACTGGTTTGCTTAGTCTGATATTTGCACAATCGCAGTGTCAATAATTATACTCTTTGTACCAGATAAACCTGTATGTGCTTACTTGCAATAAAAACCACCTCCACCCAACAGACCACTTTTTGAAAGGGTACTGTATGAATATTGTGCTGTATGCATCTAATAAAAGACCACCTGTTTTGAGAATCAATTCACTGTTGGACCCACAGCTGCAATTAGATTGTCTCATATGACAGATCCAGACCAATGTACAGCCAAATTCAATTCTAAATACACATGTAACTTGCACCTCAAGCCAAGGTTAGTAGAGTGCTCATCTGCAACCAGTGTATAGAGTATAGACATATTTGTTTCAAATGGAGTGTGATGGAAGTCAGGCATTGACTTATCTAGTCACTCTCCATGGCACAGATGTTGGTGTATACCTCCTACCTTGTATGTGGTGGAGGAAACCAAAGAATTCAGAGAAAACCATCATGCATGATTAAAGTGGCAGGAACTTTCTCCACGTGCTTCCAAGGACAAGAATCGAACCCAGATCACAGAGGGGAAAGGTGAGCATCATACTGCTCAGCCAACGGTGCACCACAATGTGTATGACAAATGACATCTATGCTGTTTACAGAGTTTAACCATTTGGTAGTCAATGCAAGCTAGGCATACTGATGGACGTATCCCATGCAGTTTTGTCCTTGAAATGCTTCACAAAAGGCCTTTCTGGTAGTATTTGTAAGACAGTGTGAGTTTTTTATCAACATGGCTGCTTATAGTCTCACCCAAAGAACAAAGGACACTAGGATATCAGTTAATGTAACTTCCTTCCATTACCCACAAGCTGCTCATTTTCTGTCCTTTGTGTACTTGGTGCAGAAATCACCAAGTAGGAGCACCCCATTAGTTACCCTTTTTACTTTAGAGCTACATGCTAGCCACCCACACTGACCAAGAGCGGGCCATTAGTTGCCCATATTACCTTGGAGCTGCCCACTAGCGGCCCATATTCTGAGCTGCCAATAAGCAGCCCTTTTTTTATGTTGATTAGGTTTGTCCTCATAGTTGGCAGCTTCCTGGCCACATGAACTGGTCACAATTGTTGTAGTTGGCCATGGGCATCCCATGGCCGGCCCCTGGTCAGCTCTTCCATCCTTTTTGTATGGGTAGACACCAACCCATCTTTCTACTATATTTCTTTCAAGAGTAATATGCAAATTTTATCAGACCAGCTTCAAATGATCGTCATCTTTAGTTTCCGTATTTTGACCAAGTCCAAACATTCTGTGAACAACACCTCTGTACCGGTGCTCCAAAACCCCATAGTACACTCCAAAATCATACATCTACCATGTTTGATTCAAAGATATAAGTAGTTTTTGATTTAGGACATGTAGAGTGGTGGTTGTTTTGGAGAATGGCCAATTTGAGGGTGTTCAACCACTCTGATTTTTCATGACTTTTAGTATGCTGGTATATTCTGAATATAGCTGGTTGGATTTCTATTGCGATTTGTAGTAGGTCTATCATCAAATTGCCTTGACTAAAATCCAAATATTGTGAAGTCAGGAAAAAGGAGACTCATAAAATGTTTTTGTAAATTTTTAAATTCACTTAAATGTCCTTATTGTCCATGTGAAACTGTGAAGATAACATTCAAATATATATATGTGTGTGTGTGTGTGTGTGTAGGAAGGAGTGCCACATCTTTTATATATTTCTGAACCAACAATTGCTCTGTAGTCCATAGCCAACTCAGTCACTGTCTGTATCTTAACTTATACAATAATTGATACACGAGGCAACCTCTCCGTCTTAAGCAGAATATGTAGGAATTCACCTGTTATTTGCATATCTGATTTCTAAGTGATGAAATGGTTATTGATTTTGCATATTCCGCCCTTTTGTTGGCCTTTTATTTACAGCCGTCATCAGTAATGGCTTACAATTAGATACCAGCATTGACCCGGGTAACTGTTGAATAGTTAAAAATTAGCATTTCATGATGAAGTATACATGGAAGAACTTAAAATGATTGCTGGCAATAAAGATACTCTGTATTTGAGAAAAGGTTTTTGACAAGGCTTATTTAATTTCCAGATTGCATGATTGGCAATACAGGGAGCTTTCTGAGGTTTTGGCCGGGTTATCTGCGTAAGCCGACTCAGGGGGGGAAAATGAAGCTGGGGTGCAACGTTTATTTTACGAGATGTTTATCAATACAGATCACACTTTACACTTTAGTTGTTCCCTGGTATGGGCAAAACCATAGCTACAGCAGCCGCATGAATATGAACAAAGTAATACGAACAAGCGATAAGGCCTTCAGAGCCATAAATTATGAACTAAGCATACAGCAAAAATAATAAACAAAGTAGTCTAATTTAAGTCAGGAGTAAAATTTATTGCTTCAGATTAGTAGAAGACGATGAATATTGATGTTTAGGGAACACATGAATCTCTGCTTTCTGCTATTTTGCACGTGTCTCTCATCGTTGGGATGGCAATATCAAGTTCTCTGTTTAACCAGTTCTGTCCAGTGAGGTCTAACAGTTACAAAAGAACTATGACATAATACAAAATGCCATCAGAGCGTGAAAGGAGCAAACTAACACCAGCCATTACATTAAAAAATAAATAAATATCATATAATCAACCAGCAAAAGGAAAATGAATAAGTATATACTTCATAGACAGCTACATTGTTCATAATTGTCATATTACCAGTTGTTTCACATGCCACCAGTACTATGTTTTTGCAATTCTCAGGTCACAACTAGTTTTACGTAGGATTCAAGTGTTTTGACGAATGCTGATTCAGAGTTAAATATATAAAAGATCTTTAGTTCTTTTGGTATTAAAATTACCATCAATATTATTCCCAGCCTAATTCAGGAGATCTGCACGCACATCATCATATTTTACACAGTCCAAAAGGAAATGTAGTTCATCTTCAACCTTGCCCATATTACATTGTGTACACAATCTTTCATACACTTGTACCTGTTTGTGTCTGCCCGTTTCTATATGTATTTTGTGAGCAGTAGTTCCTAACCTAGGGCTCGTTGCTGGTGGTTTGATAAGATGTTAAGATGTAGTTCATACAAAAATTTGGTATTCAAAAATTCATAGAAGAGTAGCTTATATTCCACATATTCATTCTCGTTGTTTTATCCAGAGTCTGCTTCCATTTTTTTTTCAAATCTATGTTTTATGGCTTTAGGCAAATCAAGACTTGTATTTATCCACATCAGTGCCATATTTAACCAGAACAGCATTCGTATTGTCTAAATACGTATTCTTTTCATGTTTATAGATATAGGCTTCTTCATAGGCATTTTGTAAAACACTACCATCTTTTACCTGTTGTAAATGAGCCAAATATTTTATCACGTTTTCAAACATTTATATAGAGCAGATATCTACCAAGCTGTTAATATACTGTCACATTTGTAGTCTTGGTATTTACATTTTAAAACATATCTTCAGACCTGCACATGACAGTTTTCACTGCTACTGGCAAGATTCTTAATCTCAAACCAATTTTCCTTCTGTTTGGCTCTAAGCATTTGTGTTGTTGCTAAGAACTCCCCATAGCTCACAACCATATCATAAGATAAGTTTGATGAGTTGGCCAAACAATTTTACACCCACATAAGGACTGACATTGCAATAGGTCAGGTTGCTTCTTAATTGAAATGTGACTTTTTGAGCTTTTTTGTATATGTTATCTATGGCTCGTGTTGCAGCACCATTGGTAGTTATCACAAATTCCAAGTGTTGATAGTCCGTAACATTTTCAATATTTAATCGACCATAGTGAAAGTTATGGGATCCCAAATGACCATTTTTATTAAATTCAATAATTTTTGTTTTTTTTTAAATGTTGACAATTAAGTGCCACCTATTGCAAAATTGGTATAAAATATTCAGCTGATTATGTACACTGTATGGAGAGAGGGATAATAAAACTAAGCCGTTTGCATACAATAGACAACGGATGGCATTTGGGAATGTGGGTCGTGTTTGTAGCTATTTGATCACTGGGCAGAACACGCACAAACCACTCACAAAAATAAATTTATAGTAATTCAAATTGTGTCTACAGATGGGGGTACGATGGCTTGTAGAGAAATCTCATGGATCAAAAGTAAGGTGATCATTGACCAGCTTTAAACCAAGAGTTAGGAAGCGGCTTCTATGTACAATGTATAATAGAGGCAAATATTACAAGCCCACAGAAAATACAATCAACTGTAATGTCATTGGGTCAGTGTATGAAAACCATGTAACATTTATTTATTGCGCCCCAATAGAACACGTTTGGCTTTTCCAAATCTCACCCCCCCCTCCCAAAAAAAAGAGTATGAAACGAAATTCTGGTCCCTCCGACCTATTGATTGGCGATCCTTCATTTCTGTAAAAAATTTACACAATGTAAAATGTAAGTGTAAAAGCAATTTCTCAAGTAAAAAGACTTATAATTAATGAATGTGTGTGTGCGTGTGTGCGTGCAATACTAGCAAATACTTCAATCGTGGGTTAAAGGCTGACAGAAAAGATTCCCCACTCTTTAATTGTCTATTGGGAGTGATCAAACGGAAGCTTGAGGACCATTTTTCTACGTTGGCAAATATACATGCAGAATTGGTGATTTATTATTTCCAGTGGCATATTCGATCATTTTAATAGCAGTATCGCTTTAACATAGATCATCATGCGCTACATGTTACCTGTTTCAAACCTTATACCTTGAAGATTACAGAACCAGTAATGACACCATGAACACATTTTGAAAGCCTCAAAGCTTATTGGCATAAGGTGGCAAGACTGATTTTTATTTTCTTACATGTTTGTTGGCACAACATTTTGGAAATGTTTTGTATAGTTAAGAGAAACAAGAATTATATCGAATAGTTTAACATGTACCCTATCAGTTGCAGAATATAGTAATATCAATCATGCTGATATGTCTTGTACGCATTGTGGCCAACGTATATGGCAAGCCAACAGGGTCGAGGCTCGGCAACGTGTAGTCGAGTAAACCAATCAGATTGCAGTCTCTACTACGCATAGTCGAGCCAACAAATAAGATTACAGTTTCCACTACGCGTAGTAGAGTCTCGGCAATGCGTAGTCGAGCCAACCAATAAGATCACAGTCTCCACTACGCATAGTCGAGGCTCGGCAACGCGTAGTCGAGCTAACCAATAAGATTACAGTCTCCACTACGCGTTGCCGAGAAAATGTTCTTCTAGAACGCATCGCGTGTAGCCAAACTATCCAATCACTGATGCTCTTGTAAACTGTATTAGACGTGTTCGACTACGCGTTGAGAAATTACGGGTTTTAATATCAGTAATGATTGTAAGGACGTACATGATTGGTTTGCTTTACTTCAGCCAAAGGTGCCATAAGTTGTTCCACTACGCGTAGCCGAAGCTCGACTATGTGTAGTGGAAAATATATTCTCGGCAACGCGTAGTGGAGACTGAAATCTGATTGGTTGGCTCGACTATGCGTAGTGGAGGCTCGGCAACGCGTAAGACTTACGCGTTATGGCCCTGTTGGCTTGCCATAAACGTAATCGTGCAGTTCTGTATCAGTTCGATATGGGTATAGCGTGAGTATCTGTTGGTATTTTTCCAGCAGTTGCCTATTCGTTGCCGTAACAGAGTTGTGACATAGCTTCCAATTATCATTTGTTTTAGTCCTAAGCAAAATGCAACAAAGCAGCTTGACCACGTGTGCCCGGACAAAAGATGTCTAAAAAGAACTGCATAGAGCCATCACAAATGTACGGTGAACCGGAAAATATCTCTTATCCTACTGTAACGGAAGTTCCATAGCTGGATGACGTACAAGCAGATTAACAGTATAACATATGTCTAATATATGAGATTTATTTATGGAATTTCGTGCTTGGGTACGGGTACGGGTACGGATACAATCTGTGTCTGGTGCGCATCACAAAAATAAAGCTCCTATATGTGGTTTACAGAAGTTACTCTCGATACATTAGACAGACAATAATTTTGCATCTCTGCAGTGTGAAAAATAAAAAGTAGACCACCAGAGAGTATGGGTAACTTTTGCCCTATTCAGTTTTTGTATTTAATTAAGCCAGTTAATTTGGAATATTGAAACTAAATCCACATACCATAATGAGATCATGATACCATCATGATATCATATTTCGTTACTGCTTGTGACACACTCATTATTTTAATTTAAAGTGCAGTACAATTCCCACAGATGACAGACTTCGAAAGTTTATTACCAGTGGTAGCTGTAGTATTATCATGTTCATGATTCTTATCAGCAATGATTCCATTATGTACCCATAAATACTCCGTCATATTATAGATATCTAGTTGAGATTTTACAAACACCATATTTTATTATATTATTGTAGCTATGGAATAAGACACAACCTATGGGCTGATATTTATGTTAAATCTGCCGTAAACTTTTGTCATGAAACTCGATAAGGAGACAATGGGTGCAGATGTAACAAAATTGATTAAATACATTCAAACGCCCGTACATGGCGATTTCCAGTGATATTTGCAGCAAACGTAATTTTACGGAACACTTGGTCTAATATTGTGCACAAATAAGGAAATAATTTATATGTTGCCTTATGTGGTCTCCATTTTGACAATAAATATTTGATTTGAAAAGAATATGTAACGACACAAAAACCACTCTCATTTATCCTCCAAAACAGCTTTTCACATCTGTGTTGTATCAGCACTTAATTCATTGTCTTTGTATGCGGGATATCCTAACCTTTGCAACAGCTAATCAGTTGGCTTGACTTTCACTTCATCCGATAGTCCCAGACCAATCCTGCAATACATTATACACACATGCATACATACATACATACATACATACATACATACATACATACATACATACATACATACATACATATCTAACGGTGAATGAAGGTTACATAAACCCTTAAGTACCCGAGTAGCTTAGTGAAAATAAACTTTTCATGTATACAGGCTCTGTGACACCCCTTGGTTCCTGTCCATATAAGAAGTACGCTAGCCCCGTGAACAGAAATTTAACTTATTACAAGTGAAACTGGCTAGAAATGAAACTAATTTTAGATAATATTACAAGTCCCAGGGTGAATTCCCAGGCTTCACAAATATGCACGATACCAGTGGATTGAAACAGTGATAACGCCTAATATTCATGTGAGCAATCTGGAAGGGACCAGCTGGTCACAAGGAAAAATAATTAGCATTCCTAATTATCTTTTCTGCAATCCACTATCTTCACACAAGAGGTCCTGTCTATTGATTTATTAAAGTTTTGATTTTAACCATTTGGTTACGGGTAGCTGGGACACGTGGTATGGCATTATTCTTGATATAAAGAAGGGCATGCATGCTAATTCCATCCTCCTCATTTCATTTATACCAAGGTGGTAACACCACGTTTTGAGTGGGTTACCTTCCCTCTTGTAATCAAGAGAGTATTTGGACACTGGTTTTATTTGGCTTGAAAGCAAAAAACTCTGAAATCTGATTCCTTACTTTTGCCATCTTCTTAGTGTGAATCACCACTAATCCCAGGCCTACCAGTGAATTATCAGTTTTTTTCGTTTAGTTTGGGGGTACAAATCAGAAGGTATCACAACTGCCATTTCCATGGACATATGAAAAAAGTTTGTTTATATACACATGAGCTTAGGTTGACTTAACAAGTCAATAGCTCCTTCTTCTGGTATAATTGGGGTAATATTAAGAATATCTCTCTCCTGTACCTGCAGATTTTGAACAGATCATGTGCTGCTTTTTTACATAATTCTGACAGTACCCAATTTATTCCCAAAATCTGGCTTATTTTCTGTTAGCTTTACTAAGTATTTCCCTGCACGTTTCCTGTTTCACCCCTGTGGCTTTCCTACATCGTGTTTCAAAAGCCTCGTCCCACGTTACTGCATGCACGTGGCTGTTATCTCTGTTAGTATGCACCTTGTCGCCTCAGAGGTTTCCATTGGTTTCTCCTGTTTGTTTTTTTTTCAAACCGCCAAAACGTTCGAGGCCAGGCTCTGTCTTTTCGGTGATAGTAGAGTATCCTGGAAAGTGTGAGTGCGCATTTCCACCTTGCCTTCTTTGCCAAATCCATAGAACGAAGGCGTCCGTAATATGCTTATATTACAATTCATTGCGTGTCAAAGGACAGAGCCTCATCATAAGCCCGACCACAGCTTTTCCCATACACAAACTGTAACCAGCGAAGGTTTCTGCAGGCAGTTGGACCGTCTATTCTAGCTTGCATTGAAGTTTTTCACACTCATGTCCCAATCTGACTAGTTATATCAGAAGTGCCCACTCTGAAAATACTTTCAAAGTTGACTTGGTTTATTTTGTCATCTTGAAGTACAATAATGAATGTACATAAAACTTCAAATTCTGCGCGTAAGCCTCCTGTGCCGCTAAGGTACACGCTCCTGTCTAAGTGTCCCTCCACCTCATACGTCCTTCTTTTTTGGTATATTTATAGATTGAATTACATTTTAACCAGCTTTTAACGCAGGGTACAAGTTCTTTGGCCATTAAATATATCTGCAAATGCTAAATCAAAATACGTTTTTCCATGTGTTATTAGTACAATCTTGCAATATAGATGTTTGGCACTGTATCAATGTGGATGTTCTACAGGAACCATAACCAATTGATTCATGTCTAATTTAAGAAATATGTGATTCAACTGATAATGAGTAAGAGATGTCAGCATCAAATAATTAGAGCACAGGTCTAATACACAGCAGTGCATAGAAACGGGCACTGTGTTCATCATAATGTAACAGTATAATTTCATGTGATGAATTTCTGTTAGGAAAAGCACATTACTCATAACAATCTATAATATAGTCATGATTTCATGACATAAAGAACAATATGAATAAAACAGTCATACAAAAATTCATAATATATATGTAACTTACATCTTATACACAGCATAAACAGTGAAGTATAACTGTGCACATGTGCATCTTGATTTTTTAAAAATTCAAATGCAATGCACAGTTTGATTTTTTATTGTTATATTCCTATTCGTTACAAAGCTTACCAGTTATATAAGGGCTCGACAGGGAATTAAACATTGCATATATTCAAGGGACGTCACCAAGATTGTACTAAATACATCATTCATCGGCAAAGATTTTTGATTTTTTGAAGATATTATGCCCGCAAAATTACTTCACTCGGATTTCACGTTTGAAGTTGTGACCTGACACGTGGCTCTAAAATGAAGTGGAGGTGGTTAACAACTGTGGTTGGCTACCTTAATTCATGGGATGGTTTACACAGAGTCAACTATATTTTAAAATGAAGAACTCAAGTGGATCACATATTATTACCCAAAGTCAGGCACAAACACAGAACGGCACAGGCCAGCAAACGTCTTACGTAGAAATATGAAGGTATCTCTTCAAAAAGTAGCATATAAAAGCACATTTAATGTTTTGGAAAAGCTAATCTGTCCAGAACAAGGCAATGATCACATCAATATTGCCAGGGCACGGACAAGTTAGACCTTAATTACTTGTTTTACTACTCTGTAGACCTCAACCTTCATAATATATAAATATATATTTTAAAACGATCATGTACAAGGCAGACTGGATCGATTGAAACAAACATTGTGTGCGCAATATTTTGGTTCCTGCAGGCAGAGGTTGCAAATATTTGTATGGAATAGGTGGTACATATAATTCATGCCCAAAAAGCAACTGTTATTTGAAAATAGTTATCAAGTAATGTGAAAACATCAGAGCACGCAGGGTAGGAATCATTTCCCAGGCATTTGCATTCCGCAAGAGTGGTGAAAGAAAGCTATCAGTGCTATCAGTATATATATTTGTGCTTGTCTAGGCCTATGTTTTGTTGTCACTATCATCTGTGTTTCTTTCCTTGATATGCTTGTTGAATATATCGTATAAAATATAGGACGTTTATTCAGTCAATTATCTTTTCAGACACAAAGGCTATTCACCCCAAAAAATAATTAGCGTGATACGTTACCATAATAATAATAACCACAAGTGTTATAGCAATTATCAAGTGTGTACAATATAACTGCACCACATGTTGCTAGGGAAGCAAACGTAATGTTCTGGTCTCAATATTCATGTTTCCTAACGTCATGTTTTCTACACGAACATGGGAAACTTCCAGATAATGGAAATTTACACGAATGAAGATTCCAAATCCCAGAATGAACCCAACTGTAAACAGTATCACAGCCTTTGTACATACAGTTTCATGAAAGCTTTCCTGTGATTTTTCACTTTGACTATAACGGTTCGTCTTACAGGAATATTGGTGATAATCCTCGCTGTCAGTTGTAGTGATCAACACTGTAAAAAAAAGAATGGGCTATTGTCAGTTTTCTGCCCTACTCTACATTTCAAGTTCTAGCTACTCCTAGCAATGATGAATAATCAGCTGTATCGATCCCGTCATATGTACCCAGTTCTATAGTTCATTCAAATCAACTATTAGGTGGGAGGCAATAATGTTTTTTATACAATAAAAGTCAGGAATCTGACATTAGTTCCAGCCGAGCCATCTACACATCAAGGCACATCGATCTGCAGGCAATTTTATCAGCTAAGAGCGACCGTCACTCACATGTGCAATCTGGGCGATTATATTAATTTCCATTTTAGAATATAGTACCTTATATTTGCTGACGGGATATGGACGGCTAGTGTTGATTCTAAAGAGTTTTGGTCAATATTGCCAGTCGTGAATGTGTGAAAATTGATGCAAAGTTGTTCTAGGTGCTAAAATTAGCAATGTTCTCTCATAAAAACCGTGATCCAACCATCGATTATGGGATGATATTTGGGAGTTAATGATGGTGACCATGGCTTCAGTTCAAAGCAGGAAAGGGTGTTCAACGATCAGGCCTGCATTAGGACATATGTAAAGACCACACAGATTGGACCTTCCAAGGACCACTGACAGGGGTCATGGTAAAAATTGTCAATATTCATTTCAGTTTTCAACACCAAATATATGTGTTTAGGAAAACCGATCGTTTGGTATCAGTGTGTTTGCCATGTAAATTCCTAATGGAATAAGAGGCCGTGGCTTGTCTTAGATGCGATTAAAGTAGGTTAAGGTGGCATATCTGTGGCCAATGTACATTGAGGCTGGCAAATTTGGATCAATTTTACCCGTTTATTTATTTTTTGTAACAAGTACAATAAATCTATATATTCTTTTAACTACTACATATCCATCGATTTCTCTCCTTTGTTTTTTTTTTGTTTTTTTGTTTTGTTTTTTTTTTTTTTTTTGTTTTTTTTTGTTTTTTTTGTTTTTTTTTGCAGGCTTGGAAGCTTTTGAGATTTTATAAAATTCGTGGAAACTTGGTAGGATTTTAACATTTTTCGTGCAAAAGTCAGACATTTCTTTCTCTCTCTCTCGTGTGTGTGTGTGTGTGTGTGTGTGTGTGTGTGTGTGTGTGTGTGTGTGTGTGTGTGTGTCCAGGATCGAATCCAATGATCAGTCCTGAAATAGCATAAATAACACGTTATAAAATGTTGAAGTTGGTCCTAACAGGTTCTTCATTTTCTGTGAAGAAATTGCTCAAAAAGTCGCGGAAGGGGGTCGTCATTAACATTATTCCTTGGAACTGCTCCTGGATAGTTTTTTTCGATGCCCATTTATTTTCATGTGATAGGGCAATTTGTTTGCTTGTGAGGCGAGATACAAATTGCATAGGTTGAGCATAAAACAGTTCCAAGAAAATTGGGTTCAAAGAAAATGTTGTCAATCCTTATGCATTTATGGCAGTTATATGACACATACTCTCGTCTTCTGTCCTGTGGTTGTGTGAAATAAACTAATTGCTTTACGTCTGTGATGTTGCCATTCAAAAAAGTGTATTTTGGGGCTTAAAACTTGAGTTTTTTTTAACTTCGGAATATCAAACATCACCACATTTGGCTTGTTTGGGGATGGACTCACATGCGGCTTTACATATTTGGGGCACAGTAAGTGCAGTGTGCACATTTTTTTTCCATTCATAGAGGATTTCAAAGTAGTCAGCCCAATGTTAGTGATTAGTCTGAACTGCTTAATTCTTTTCTTTGCGGCTAAAGGTTTCCTGTTCCCTATGAGTAACCCTTGTCAGTAGCTCACCTGGTTGCCAGGGGTCAAAAGTTAATGACTGTGCAAACAATGGCATGGTTCATTATCATGCCTTTACAAACAAACCCCATGTGGTCAGCACTGCTAAAACTCTTCAGTGTGAAAATAGTTTTTAACTTAGTTTTCTCATATAAACTTTATGTTCACACATCTGCGTTTTTCGTAGCATCTAGTTCAAGTCTCAAACTATCCAAAAATATTAAAATGTGATTTGCGGTTATCCAAAAGTGCTGGCTACAGACCTGCCTCTTTATGTACCAAAGTCCTATAACAGTTTTGGCAATGTATTATTGTAAATTTGGACAGGTTCCATTGAATATAATAGGGGTGATTATGATCCATGCTGGTGGCATCCTGTTGCATGTTCCACAGGATAAAACAGAACGGTTATAAAAATGCCCCATGTGTCACTACCGATTACAGGAAAGATGGCAGCGTAATAACTCTTGGTACCATGTTCATCTCTTACAAATGTACTGCACTAAATGTGAGTTACAGGCTGCCGAGAACTCTTCAATATTAATACGTTCTGGCCTCTTTGCAGCATTTGCTGTATCATCCCTGGGATACTTAATCATGAGAGCACTGTATGGATAATAGTTTCATCTCAATCCTCCTGTACTGCACTGTACTATATACAGCTATATTTAGGTGTTTCAATTTCCCAGCAAGGTCTATAGGTTGAGAGCAAGATTCCTACACTTTTTTGTCAATAGGTTTTTAGTTTCTTGGTATGGGATGCACAGGAAAAGTTTGAAATGGCCTTGCAGTGCCATGTTGGATAATGATGACTCATATACATGCACTCTTATTTGATTCTGGTAACTGAGCCCAATGTACTCAAATATGAGTATCACATGAGTATAGGGCCAATGAACTATATTTGTCGGACTAAAAGTAGTCTTTATAAATGAACAGAATAAAATTTAATGACCGAGTGTTATTTAACGAAACTTTATATTTGTATCTCAATTAATTTAATGTATACACTGTACAATAAGGTAAAATCCTCAGGCCCTATGTTTTGAGGGGAGGGAATGCTAATTACAGTGCAGTCACTCCTTAATGGATGCTGTTTCCGCAAGAGTTGTACTCAGTGTAAAATAGTTTACAGATAGGCTCCACATATATGATCTGAAAGATTAAAACCGTGCTAATATTTGTCCGATATCCGATTAGAATAGCGTGAACATAGTCAATTCTGTGAATTGTGCAACCGAAATGACAGTGTTCTATCTGCTTTCTTTAATAGTTCACCTGAAGACATCTGTACACCCTTTTCAAGTTGCGAAATACCAGAAATTTTGTATCTTTACTTACTATTTATTTCGGGATATCAGAGATGGTAAGTGTAACAACTGTGAATGTATATATAATGTAAATGTGCTGTCTGACATTTTATGGGTATTTTAGGTCATGACTTTGCCATCACAAATATATATATAGAATTATCTGACAGTCGTTAATTTCACTCAGTATCTAATTAAGGTTCACCAGTTAAAATATCAATCGAAAACATATATACTTAAGATAGTTCGAACGGTCATCGTTATTATATAGGTAAAGTTAGCTAATGTGTAGCAGATGCTACAATGTCAATCTACAGCCATGGATTACATTACATATAAGGGTGATCCGTTATATGTTCCATATTTCACTTACATGTTCTCCCCTCTGGCAATTCTTCATCTGTTGATTCACTGTCAGAAATGTTCTTGCTGGTGACTCCCACGCGTATTCTAGCCTATATAAACCAAGATAGCCAAAAGGTATTGCATGGTGGAGATATTTCCTTTAAAACTCAGCATAACTTTATGATTGTATATTGCATTGCAAGCATACAATTCCCTGTTGGAGAACTGTCTCGTGGGTGAATAGTGGGACTAATGATATGAACAATGAGCAGTGTGTAACTGAAAAAATACATTTTATTAGCTCACTACACAGGTCATATGCACAAGAGACCTTCTTTTAGACTTGAGATCCTGTTCACCAACTCGGGGGGGGGGATTGTTTGTTTGTCTGTTTGTTTTTTCATGTTGTTATTGCAGTCTTTTGTTGCTGTTGTTGTCTTTTTGAAAAGAATTTGTGAAAACCACTCTTTAAAAATTCTAGCTTGTCACACTAATTAGCATAACAGAACACAAGGAAAAACATTCAGGTCGTTTTTGTTTCTGCTAATTGACATTTGAAGTACTTGATATAATGCCTGCACAGTGTTAAAGAATGTTAGAACCACCAAGCGTGCTTAAATTCCATATTTTTAAAATATCGATGACAAAAAATGTACACCGTGACAGAAAAGAGGATTTTGAGGTTCACAAGAGGGAACAGCGATCCTCCTGTAAGGATGCAATCACGAATTTCCATTCGACTTTTAGGTAAATCGTCAACGTACAAAAAGCACATATTGTGTTCAAGTAGCCATTTCACACTAGCGGCATTATGAAAATCCCGTTGTGTATATACCTTTTGCTTGTGCATTTTTAAATTCTGTATAATAATCGGTAATGTTTATGGTACAACTCGAGTTAATAACATCACATTATATTTGTATGATTTAATTCTATGTCAACCATCCTCTTTCCATTTCAAAGAATAATAACGAGAAGAAAATCGCAGTTTCTATCTCCATTTTCATTAAGAAAATTTAATCAAACTTCAAGCAAAATGAAGTGACTGTTTTTTTCCGAAAAATGTATATTTATTGCTGGGAATTTGAGTATGGTGCATCAAAGTTCACTACAATGCAGATCTTAGTATCCTTTTTATTCTCGGGGACTGGTTTGCTTCAGGGAATTATTATACTGCAGCTGAATGCGTTACCGCCGTACCCTGCGCACTGGCAGCACGTACAACACATGAGATCGAAGGCCTAAAGTGCCGTAAGTGCTGTAAGTGCAGGGTAGAGCCGCAACGCACGAACATGAGGTATTAATCCCCTTTTTCTTATTATAACAACACTTACAGAAAATAAGTCGGAAAAAAACACATATACGTGCCAAAATAATGCTGGTTTTCTCCTTTCCTAGCTCGACCTAGCTACATGCATTGTTCAACATTGGTTGCTTAGTTTGCATCGTCTTCATTATTCAACTAAATGTGATTTTTTTTTTTAAATGGGAAACAGTGAGATATGGTCTTCAAATTTCAGCCCACGCACTGACGATCCTGGTTTCCAAGGTTCAAGCTTCTTTTATTGCTAACAAATTATGTTAACATAATATCTGCACCTCAAAAGACAAACATAAACAAAAGAAATAAAACTTTGAACTTGCATGCAACTATTCATTGAAAGGGCAATGGTCTATTGCAGTATTGCCTGTAAAAGGATTATTTTCCAGTTCCAAATTTGGACATGATTCCACATTTTACAACGACCCTTCAGATGTCGACAAAGAATTGACGCTAGGCCACCACACGGTGCAGCGAGCATCGATATTATTCAGATAACATACCTATTTTATAGGACATAAATTTTACTCTAATGGCCAAGCGTCGACTAGAATATAATCATTTGGAAGGAAGTAACCTTCTCTGCCCATTTGAGGAAGTTTCAGCCGCCTTGCTTTGGAAAAAAAGTGACTTTTCAAGGTTACGGTTGTGTGCTAATTCCAACATTTGTATCATATGGCGCTGCAAGTATGTAAACAAATTGTGTGTGTATGAAAAGTGCAAGTAACTGTGATCACTTCTACTCCACCACTGTCTGGCGGCTTGCGGATTTTTCATTTCTGTTTGCAGCTTCATCTATCAATGAAGGGTACATAAGGTTCTGGAATTTCAACGGGCACACTTGTAGAATTGGCTGTTACACTATTTTTAATACACATTTATAAATTTTAAAACTGCAAAATTAATGCCTGTGTCCAAGTGTTAAAAATGATATTTGTTGATACCAAATTCACTTGATGTTTTAAT
Organism: Hermodice carunculata; assembly: GCA_964020975.1. Lineage (NCBI taxonomy): Eukaryota > Metazoa > Annelida > Polychaeta > Eunicida > Amphinomidae > Hermodice > Hermodice carunculata. The sequence continues at coordinate 67,618,585 of OZ026627.1, read as the reverse complement.
TACCACACTGTCGTGTTCTCTGTAGCGACTTCAGAAATATCATAGTGTGTGTGTGTGTGTGTGTGTGTGTGTGTGTGTGTGTGTGTGTGTGTGTGTGTGTGTGTGTGTGTGTGTGTGTGTGTGTTATGAAACAGTTTTGTCAGAAATCAATACACATTTATAAATTTTAAGAACTATTTTTGTGCTGGTTTTTGTTTCAATGCACATAAAGCACTGAAGAAACCTATTTACCTGGAATATTATATTCTACTACTGGCATGCTGGTATTTGAAAGAATTTATTTTCACGCGGAACATGAATCAAGCACCCTTATTGTAATCAAGAGCAGTTCCTTCTTTGTAGTTCTACTTGAGTCGCAGTTCGCCTTTAAAAAATATTTTTAAAAACCCACTGGATGACATTCCTGAACTCATGAGAAAGGTTCTGATAAGAAATTATCAGTTCTTTGCATATCGCCGTAGCGAGCTAAGGCATGTGTCTTTATGAGCTTATGATCATCATGACACATGCAGGGGACAGGTATCTTTTCGACGATCTTACAATCCCGTTTTGCCACATTCAACTCCATGATAAATGTGACAACCAAATTTTATGACTATGACGAATACGGCAATGATCATGATGTTAATGATCATTGTCATGATGATAATAGAGATGTTACCAACCGTATATGAAGACATTTCTGACGAAGATGGATACTCACATCTGAGGCCAGCTTGTTCCAGTCAAAAAAACAGTAGCAGGCAACAGTCAACATCACTGCCATTAACACCAGAACCCCAGCTAATGTCCACAATAAGGCTGTAGCAAACGAAAGTTAGTTTGCAGTTCATATTTTTTCTTTAAAAATAGTGTTAAGATAAGACTGTTTTAAAGTCATATATTTGGACCGTGGAAACTGCATTTGCAAGTGAAAAATAAAAAATATTTTCGCTTTGTCTGGGACCATTTACCTCCCACTGGAAATCTGGCACCCCCACTTTCTGAAATATCTGAATCCACGTCTGCCTTTTTTCTTGAAGATATATAAGCTCATTTCATTTAGAAAAGGCTGAGCCAAATCAGCAGCAACGTTCATATTAGATCACATGGTGTACTTCTTAAGACTTTCCTAGTACTATATTTAAAAACATGGCTGATTAGATAAGTACATCAAACGGAACTGTAGAATTCTTTGGTGTGATGCAGTAATGTAGTATTATGAGAGCAGTTGAACTTAACTTTACCTTGAATTCCCCATGGCGTGAGGAACATGAGTGATATGCCTATAGGTAAAGCAAGGAGGTATGCTAAAAATACCAATACAGAACCCAAAAGTTGTTTCCCAGTACCGCGAAATATAGCCCGGTTTACAGCCTGAAAACATATCACATCGCAATTTTTCAGCGTGGGCAAAAGGTTTGGATCTTAGAAGAATATTAGATTAAAAGCAAATTTTTTCAAGTCCCTGAACTTGGATTTAATGAACCATTAGGTGGTCTCATCTAAGAATCATTACTGTCTTTGTGATTTCAGTCATCTCTGTATTAACTCATAGCAAAGATTCAAAGCAGTCAGGACACAATATCAATGACAATGAAACAAGCAACACATATACATACACACACACACATACACACGTATATATATATATATATATATATATATATATATATATATATATATATATATATATATATATATATAAACCAGAGAGAGAAAATATATCGCTGGTATTTTTGTTTCCTGTGGGATCTTTTTAAGTGGGAAAATGGGGAGAGACTGTAGCAAAAGTTCTCGAATCACAAAAAACTATGCCCAGATTATATTCATAGTTATTGAAAAGTGCCAAATGTAGATATCAGTGTTAGTCATTACAATTAAAAAAAAAACTTCACTAAACGCAAACAAGCTATATCACAAATGGCCATACAGATATATAAAACACACATACATATACATTTTCATACACACACACACATATACATACATGTGTGTGTGTGTGACAGAGGAATTCAGAGGACGTGTGATTAAGCTCACTTATGAACTAAACCCATACCCGGAGGATTACCGCATTCAACCCGTGTCACCACTTGGTTCTACGCTAAAAATATGGATATGAACAAGGATTTGATTGCTATCCAATCTGGTGCTGATCAGGACATTTCATAAGCAGGACTCTCCTCACAGCTGGAGTTCTGCAGGTAACCAGAACTGGTGAACCTAAAGGATGTGCCAAGTTTGTCCCTGAATAGAGCACTTAGCTGCAGGAATAGAGTTTGGCCCAAAAAAATGTGAAGAATGAGCGTGCTTTATCTAACAGTTTTAATGTGGACTGTTATACAGTAATAGACCTGGTATGGACAAGTAAGACATCAAAATCGTTCTTGCGTAAATACTGCTCACTGTGCATCATGGGGTGAAAAGTATTAATGCAAACATTAACAGAATATGTATGTTTGGAAAGGGTATGATCACACGATTTCATATAAGATTATAATATAAATTTGTAAGATTATTGTTCAATAAATATTTAACCCATTGGCAAACAGGTCAAACATTTGACCTTCTCGCAAATTTGGATACAATTCTCATGTTGATTCAAATTTATAACCATTTCACAGGTTAAAAAATACAAGTGTGACTATAAGCGTTTGAAAGCACACATGTTTTTTTATTACATCCTGTGTATGTTGCCGAATATGTGCGTTTAAAGATAGCGAGAGAGCGCAGAATATAGAAATCAAAATTTTGCAATTTCATACCTGCAAGTCAAAGACTGACGAAAACAATCCATGACATGCTTTTTGAGCCATATTGGCATATATGAATGTTGTGCAAATTAAAAACATGATTGAACCTGGAAAGTGTTGTCACATCTGTAAAGAGGGCGGACATTTGACATGTGTGCCTCAAAGCTAAATGTTTAACACTCAGATGAAAGTCGGAAATCATAGTATGATTCGGTACATTTTGGTAATGTTTGTTCCTAAAATACATTTTCATGTTTCCATTAATATTTTCCACACTGTAAGCTTTGATAAGTAAGAATTGCCCAATAATGTCTTTGGTGCCTTAATCTCATCAAAATACCAAATAACTGTTTCAGGCTGATGCTCACTTGGTACCTTTGATTCTTGTGTAAGTTATCAGGAAGTTTGCTCAAAAGGCAAGCAGCCACCGAATCAAAGTAATTACCCTTATGAAATAGTTGTATTGAATGCTGAATGAAACTTAACATTTGCTTACCGCTACATTGTCGAAGAAGGAATAAAATGCTAAGATGGGCAGCAGGGAACCGGCAAGAGCAACCACATCTCTAAAATTAATCATTGTTAAGATGTGTAGGTCCAATGAAACAAATTACTTGTTAATCAGCACTGTTTGCAAAATATATATGAGAACGATCGAAAAATATTAATTTTATTTTTTGTCAAGACAAACGGTTTACTTATATCAAATTGAAAAGTAGACCAATCTTGTACTGTGTGACTGACTAAAAAAAAATAGAAAAAGCAGGTCAAAATGCGGGGCAGTCGGTGATAGTAAGAAAGGGAAAACTTAATGGGGTCTGATCATCCAGGATATTTAATTTTTGAGAATCCGAAAATTAAATCTATCAGATAGTTAGGGTGAGAATACCGCAGTAAGTATACACGAATAAGACAAAAAATGAAGTACGAGATCATCCCAATGACTTTAAATCATACACTTCCTCGATGACAAGATCCCAAATTGTGTGTAGTGAATCCAAAATCTTGATTTCTTTCCCAAAGTATTTCCAAAACTTTCAACAGCACTGACTAAAAGAAGAGGGCTGTGTGGACAGCCCATGCTCAGCTGACCTTGACATTCATCACACTTGCAGCTCTAGGAACTTGGAAAAGGATCAAGGTCACCCATGTTCTCAGTAAGTCTGACCTTTATAGAAGAACACTAACATGTGCAACATCCACGTTCAAGTAATTCTCAAGTTATAATGAAGAGTAAAATTCATGTATGTGGCACTGTGAACCCAGAAAGGAGGTCAAGATCATTCATGTACCGTCTGGGCATGACCTCCATACAGAAAAATTAACATGTGCAGCATCACAGTACTAACTCAAAACAGATCTCAAGTTATCAGGTAAACAGTAGATTTCGTGTCAGTTGTCCTATGAATTAGCATTAGAATGCCCATTGACTTCCATAGTAATCCATAGGAAAGCTGCATTGACCGATAAGTACCCGAATTGAAAATCCTTAAAAATCAGGAATCCAAAGCAGTGCCACCTAGTAAACAACTTTGTTTGACCCTTCCACAAGCACATATCAATCACATTTTAGCTTAATTTGAGTAACGACTCTGAGAACAAGTGAAAAATAGCAAAACCATACGGAAAATTCATAAACAAATTAGAAAAAAAATTGCATCACCACCTGGTGAACAAACTGGAAACTAGGTGTCCCTGGGAGTGTCTTAGTAAGCTATCAAAGCAATTGGGTTAGCAATTTCAGAGGAGAAGAGTTTTAAAGGTTTGCCCCCCCCCCCCCAATAAAAAAACAAAAAAATTTATTAAAAATCCAAAAATCAATAGAGCGTAACCATTTGAACAAACGTGGTAGAGATCCACCCAAAGCACACCCCCACCTAGTTTAAAGAAAATCTGGCCAAAATTATTTAAGTTATAACCATTAGAAGAAATTCCCATGTTAAACTTTCCTATTAAAATTTTCGTAAAGATTTTTGAAAAAAAATCGTAAAAAAATCCAAAACTCATTGGAACATGACCATTGGAACAAACCTGGTAGACACCCAGCCAAGGTACATCCCCACCAAGTTTGAAGTAAATTTGGCTGAAGGTTTTGGAGAAAAAGTCGAAAACGTAAATTAGCAATAGAATGCCCATTGACTCACATGGTAATCAATAGGAACGGTGCATTTACCAAAAAGGAGCCGAATTGAAAAAAATCGTTAAACATCGCGAATCAGCAGCATTCCCACATAGTGAACGACATTATTTGACCCTTCCACAAGGAACATATCCACCACGTTCACGCTTAATCTGAGTGACGGTTTTGGCGAATAATTCGAGAAAAGCTATAACACATAAAACAATCAAAAAGAAATGGGAAAAATATTGCTGCGCCACCTGGTGAACAAATTAAGAACAAAGAGTCCCTAGGTGTCTTCCTGTGTGATATCAAGGCAATTGGGTAAGCAGTTTCGGAGAAAAAGGTTTTTAAAAATTTGTGCAAAAAAACCCCCCCAAAAATCATCAAAAATCCAAAAATCACTGGACCGTGACCATTTGAACAAACCTGGTAGAAACCTCCCCAAGGTACATTGCCACTAATTTTGAAGTTAATCTGGATGACGGTTTCTTCGGAGAAGTCGAAAATGTGAATTAGCATTAGAATGCTCATTGACTTCCATAGTAATCATTAGGAAAGCTGCATTGACCGATAAGTACCCGAATTGAAAAATTCGTTAAACATCAGTAATCCGCAGCATTTCCACACAGTGAACAACTTTGTTTGACCCTTCTACAAGGAACACATCCACCATGTTTCAGCTTAATCTGAGTGACAGTTCCGGAGAAGAAGTCGAAAATGGCTATCACACACAAAAATTCAAGCAAAAAAAATAGAAAATATTGCAGCGCCACCTGGTGAACAGAGATGATTTTTTTTAATATTTGCCCAAAAAAGAACAAAAAAAAAATCATTGAAACTCCAAAAATCACTAGACCGTGACCATTTGAACAAACTTAGTAGACACCCACCCAAGGCACATCCCCACCAAGTTTGAAGTGGATCTGGCTGAAGGTTTCGGAGAAGTCGAAAATGTGAATTGTTGACGGACAACGGATGGTCGGACGATGAACGATGGACGGAGGACCATAAGATAAGCTCAGCTGACTGACAAGTCCGCTGAGCTGATGATGCAAACTTTCTATGTGTCATGTGTTTAATTCTCTTTTATGTTATTGCCTCATCTGAAACTTCTCCATTGAGCTACAATTAGGAAGATGGAAATGGAGAGAGCCAGACTATTTAACTGCAAAGGTTCAGTCTTACACATTGCTTCATAACAAATATATTCGTACACGAAAAAAAACCCTTCCTAATCTACCTATTAGGATTTAGCGCTACATCCTGGAAAAAAAGTGATGTCTACGGGAAACCAACGATTTTTTGCGGGGGGGGGGGGGGCTTGAAAATGAACAAAACTATTTATATATCCTAAGACCTTCAGTACATCATGACGTACTAAACTCACTCCGTATGGACTTTGCCAGAGCAAATTTCGAGACAGTCGGATCACTAAATATTTGGCGATATTAACGTAAAATTAAACATGAGTACAAATATTCAAACATATGATTACACTTTTGAACATGTGATCAAATACATTTGTTCATATGAACAACTGTAAGTGATTTTCACAAAAGATCAAATTGATCTAATTATATGATCTAACTGACTTAAACATATGACAAAATGTAGGTAACGATATAATCAAATGAAGCATTCTTCCTCATTATTTAGTTTTATAGAAAGACTATCGATTTCAATTAATATTTTGCAAAAGAGATGTTATTTCTACGAAAATGATCATGCTCCTGGGGTACTGGAATCAGCAACATAGCGGGACATGAACACACTAGTGCGACCAGTGATTTGTTTAAATAAGTTCTTAATTAATCATACAATTAAATCAATTTGATGACATGCTCAAATACTTATTATAACTAAATATGTGGATTGAAAAAGAGAAATTGAACGCTAATTTGAAGATATCTTCACACCGATTTTTATACTGCTGAATGTATTTGATTATCTGTTTAACTGCATTTGACCATAATATGAAATTAACAAAGTCCCATGAATGAAACTATTACATGAATGATAAAAAATATCTGGTAAGACTACCTGGATTTGTTCAAATATTTGATCACAAGTACAGATATTTCATCTTTTGAACAAATAAATTTTATCATTTTGAATAAAAATTTGAACGTATGTCTTCATAGTGAATAACATAAAAAAACGGTACTAATAATACTTATTATATATATATATATATATATATATATATATATATATATATATATATATATATATATATATATATATATATATATAATGAAAACACGGGCAAAAGTGTCGCACTTGCAACAAACAACAAACATAAAATTCAGCTGTGACCACCATTTCAATGAAGCAGACAAACATCATTCTGTCTGTTTCTAGTCTAAAGAAAAATTATCCCTAAATGCCCACTTACGTGTCAGATGAAAACATCTTCGGTATCTCTTTTCTCAGAGAGCCAATGAGGACAGCTGTCACGATGGATATGCTGCCTTTTTATCGAAAAGGCAAAGAATAGTTTTAGGGTATTTTGATACTAAACTCTGTTCTGTTACAATAATCAAGCAAGAAACCTGATCTCCTAGTACAGAAAAACTGACCCATAGTCATTAATTCCAAACCCAAACATGGCAACAACGAGATTCTACAGTTCCAAAACATCACTATTCATCTTCCAATACCAATGTGAAGAAACAAAATTCACTCCTGACCTCAGACAGTCACCCATAAAAGGCAACTGGTGGTTGAAACCGGTCCTCTCAACCTTTGAAATATCATTTTTAACTACAAACTATAGTATTTCCATAATCTATAGGCCTAACCACTCAAAATTCAAATTTTATTACTTCTACCAAAATTAAAGAAAAGACCTGGTACGCCTTTCACTTTTTAGTTCTCCTGACTTGTCAGTCAGCTGAATTTAAAGCAAAAGAAGAAAGTAAGCCTACATCGTTTTTGTGATATTTATGAATCTGGAACATTATGAACACACTCTACCTCCATTATAACTATGGGTCGGAGAACACAGCCCACAGCTCAACATACCCAATGAAGTTTTTATTAAAAAGTTCAGGAAAACATGACCCATATTTATATATTCCAAACCCAACAATGACAGGAAAGAGATTCCAGTTACAAAAACATCAACATTTATCTTCCAATACCAATGTGAAGAAACAAAATTCACTCTTGACTTCAGACACACAGTCACCCATAAAAGGCAGCTGGTGGTTTAAACCGGTCCTCTCAACCTATGAAATATTATTTCTAACTACAAACTATAGTGTGTCCATAATGTATAGGCCTAACCACTCAAAACCCAAATTTTATTACTTCTGCCAAAGTTAAACAGACCTGTTGGGCCTATTTCACTTTATGGTTCTCCTGACTTGTCAGCCAGCAGAGTGTGTGAGAAAGACGAAAGTAGGCCTATATCGTTTTTGTGATATTTATGAATCTGAAACATTATAAACACACCCAAACTCCATTATAACTGTACGTCTGAGAACACAGCCCACAACACAATATGGCCAATGAAGTTTTTATCAAATATTACAGAAAAACATGACCAAAACGACACCACGGCCAAGTTCCTGTGGCCGTTTGTATTGATTGATTTTAAGAACAATCTCATTGATATTAAATACAACTCATTAGATCTTGCTCCCTAGTTTTGGTGCCAAATGAGTCCTACATTTGTATTCTACAAATACGTATTTTTTCCTGATTACGGTACTTTTTATATCAACAGCTTTTAACAGTAAAACAGTTGACAGTTTCGAGATATTTTTGGACACATTTGTTTGGATGTTAACAAGAAGAAATATTTATTTTGTTAAAGTGTATATGTGAATATAGTTGAGTTTGCTTTCAGTCTTGTCAATCCAGCACAATAATATAATCAGTTCACCCATTGGGCGATAAAGGTCGATTACAGTAAATATTTTGCAGGTAATTTCAATTCAAATTCTTTCAAGCATTATTTGGTCAGATACTGATCTTACTTGTGAAGAGAAGACATACTCTAGAAGCCGTGCGGGCATGGTCTGGTTTGCCGGCACCTAACCACTGACCTACCCGTATAGACACCGCCGATGACATACCGAATGGCACCTATAATATACATTCACAAAATAAAAACCTGCAGTTTCAATTAAATAAACATGATACTGGCACCCGCAAATAAACAAATCCGAGGACACAGAAGTGAATGCAGGATATGCATAACAATTTCCCGCATAGAAATCTGACCCAACGCTGGGAAGCTGGGAGAATCAGCAGCCATTGTACAGATGAACAATACAAATCTCGCATTTCATTTAAAAAAGTGATGCAAGAAAAGTTGTTGACCATTATGCTAAAATGAAAATATGCAATAAATATAATGGGGGTTTCATCTCATTCGAGGCACCATTATCTCAATACACAAACTGTGGTGCCTTATTATTCAAATCATCTTCAATGTGCGACCAACGTTATGGATATCTTTGCAATGAAGAGATTCGACATGCATCTAAGCATAAAACCAATTAAGAGAAACTCACCGTATATGCTAAAGAGTCAACTTGAAGAAATATTGCCTGAACACCGATCTCCGTTGTACCCAACATACCTGTCGACGACAAAATAGACCAAATATCGCGCTTTAAATAGAAATCAAGGAATGTACAAGACATATTTTTTAATTCCGACAAGAGGGTTGATTTCATTTGTTGAAGCCATTGCAACGGGTTTTGACATGACCGCAACGTGGCCCTGTGTGTTTATATTGGAAAAGATGTTAGCTGCATTCTACATGATTCGGTTGCATGGCGTACTCAACCACTGCAACGGTTGCAGTATGACAGGAACCTGCCGTGTGGCTTACATGTTTAATTTTTATAAAGATGTTGGCTGAGCACAAGCCTTCTGATCTGGGTAGGACACTGGCTCGACGGGGACATTTACAGGCAAGAATATCGAATTGGGCATAGGATAACCTCTGAATATATACCTTCTATAACTATGTAAACAGCTAGCACCCAGAAAGGCGAGCACAGATTTAATCCTTATGGTCTGTCTTGTGCATGTTTATTCTAATGTGCGCCACCTGACGGCCAGTCGAAATGTGGCAACCGCTTTGCCTTCAGAACTCCGAATTTTAGTCCACGGCACCCGTAATTTACATATTGATACAATGTCAATAAAACCTGGAATGTAAACTGTGTAGAACTTCAAGAATACAAAACCAACTGCATATCCATGAATGACTCAGTTTCATGACTAAGAATAAATTACCGTGTATTATCTTCAAGGTGAGATTGTTATTTTGTCACTCAAAATGGCACTCGCCACGGCGAAAATCTCGGGCGCGAGAAGCTCAGAGTGATTTGTGACCATCATTACGCAGTCTCCATGGTAGGATTAAAGTTCAAGTACACACGTTGCCACAATAGCTCTCTTGCGCTCGCTAATATGTTACAGCTCTACCTGATGGCGAGCGATTTCCATGTATATATATATATATATATATATATATACACACACACACACACACACACACTGCCTTTTACATGTTTTAGCAAAGTGATTGGAGGGCATAATAGGTTGTGTTGGTCATCTATGCGTGCCATATTGGGTTACCATGTTGAATCTTGTTTTGCTACATTACTAGCTCCCCGCGAGTGGGGTTGGGCATTGTGAAGAATTCCAGTCCCTTTGTTGCCACCCGCCAGTGAAGGTGGTATAAGGGGCCATAGGAACAGTAAGGGTAGGGGCTGCAGTCTCCGTCTGTTGTGTCTGGCTGGTCCATTCGTCCATGATGTCATACCAGACTGCACAGCCCGTAGTCCATGAACTGTTTCATGTAGAATGAAGAAATTTACACCACGGATATCCTAGGCCTTGTGTTGACCCTAACATCTTTTCAAGGTCATAGGGCTCCTCTCTGCAGCATACTTTTGCCCATGTTTCAAGTTCTATTAAAGCTGTGCCTTTCCCTTTTGTACCAAAAATCATTCCATAAAGGTTTTATTCATGCCTTATTTTGCATGACCTTGACATAAATTCAAGGGCATGGTGACCCAGTACATAATAATTTGGGGCAATAAGCAACTGGCCACCTTTCAAAGCACAGAAAGGAGATTGCTGTAGGATGATTCATACCCCGCCACCAAAGGTAGCATAGGGATACAAAAGAATAGTAGGGATAGCAGCTGAATCTGTCCGTCCATCATGTTCATCTGTCTGGTCTGCACAACCTGTAGCCCATAAGCCGCTTAAAAGAATATTATGAATTGTACACCACAGATGTGTCGTCTGTAGAGCATGTGGCTCGTGCCTTGTTGTTGACCTTGACCTGTTCTTAAGGTCATAGGGCTCCTGAAAGTGTATTTTGCAGCACATTTTCTCTTATATTTAAAGATTAACACTTCTATTGCCTCTAGTTTGCATAATTTTGAAAGTATTCATTATTTCATATCACTGGACATTCAGGTAGAAATGAAGGCGTCTGATGGCCTAAAACTACAATCAAAGTTCCATAATATACTGTAAATGTTTTACATTTTGTATGTTTTTAAATTCATGAATTCATTATTTTACGTATTTCATGGGTGTCTAATTTGCAGCTGGTAAAAAGTAGTTAATCCGCTGCAGGCCTCTGTGACACTGCTGCTGATTGCAAAACTTGTATGTGGCTTCACTTATTCAATTTTAATGGAAGATTATCGGTAACCTACTGCATAGCACAAGAATCATTGGTGAAACTTGGTCTGTTAATGTTTCAAAGCAGCCTAATGTGTCAGATGTGAACTCCAGCTCTTTTATGGATTAATCACATAGTTTCAATAATATATGTAACACGGTATTTTCGAGCGTATCACAATTTGGGGCTCCTTAATTTCGCAAAGTATTCAATTTTGTATGTTCAGCATATTGGCAAAGTTTGCGAAAGTTAGCATCAAGAACATGAAACATATTTACAAGATATCATATCATATCTTTCTTGATTTGAACATCCATACTTGCCTAAAACGGAAACCAAGCTCTGTATTTCTTAACTTAAAAAGTTGAAGGGGAGAAAAAACAGAATTGGTCTGTTTAGCGGCAGTTTATATACTAACACAACAAAATATACTGAAGTATTTGGTCACTGCACGTGATCATTCGCAAGTCAAGAAATAGTTAATGATCATGTGCGTTCATCGACTGGATGGGAGAAAAAATATATTCTCTTTAAGTCAAACCAAACACCACCCAGTCAAGAATTAATCTGTTCTGAGTTTTACAAACATTTACTTGGGTTTGTTCATGATTAAGTTCTATATTTTGTTAGTTAATGTCTTGACTAGCTGTGTGGAAGCGTATGTGACGAAACAACACAACTCAACATACATATACACTACAACAGATGACTGCATGCTTGGGACATGCCAGGGCCTCAACATACATATACACTACAACAGATGATTACATGCTTGGGACATGCCAGGGCTTCTTAGACCAGCAATAGCACAAACCTTGTCCCCAATAAAGTATATAGCCCAGGCAAGCATGTACATTCGCTTACTTCCCACCTATCTGCATGTGTGGCTTATTGCCATTTCCCTTTTGGGGGTCCTCTTTGAGATCAGTCCTTTATTATACACCCTGCAAGGAAACTACAGACACTGCAAGGTCCGGCATACTTAGGCCTGGCAACAGGTGTACAAGTCAGTGTTACACATTATTTCACGCACACATTATATATGCTCAGCTTAAGTAGTGCGTTTTTTCCTCTCATCAGAGAGGTGAATTACAGAATTTACCTCGCTACCCTCACTGTTAGGTGATCACTTGACTCAACTTGTTTACATAGTCACAAGCAAGGTGCATGCGCACTATAATCTTATGAACCTGCACATGGAGTGTTAAAATAAATGAAAAGTGGGAAAAGTTCATCCTTACGGTTTGCTTTTATTGATTGTACCTGCCCTGTTGTCTCTGAAGCAGACCAAGCTGTGTGATATCTCCACAGCAGTTGGGGACTAGACGTAACACAGAGCGTGGATCTGATTTTGAGTGAATCTGGCTTGATAAGTACATGTACATTGTGTTGAGATTCATTATGGCAATCTTGTTTGCATATCATCATGTGTGATACCAGGGTTATGCAATATAGTAATATGAATATAGTTAGCGCTCTTGGGACTGCCAAAAAGTACCCGGTGTGGATAGGTCTCCCATAAAGACAAATAAATTAACATAGGAAGAAAAGTTAATTATATATGTGTTTGGATAACTGCACCGGGTTTACTGTGTCTACGTGCTATCTAGTGCAAGGTTTACTCTACAGGTCTTAATACAGACCAAATTGACTTCATTTGCCTATTAAATGTGCAGAGTTACTCAGACTGTGCGAAAAGTGGTGGTAAGTTGGCCAGTCATACGTTGCTCAGTTACACCTGACCCAATAGCCGTACAGTGTTTGCTTTGCGGTCAGAGTGACCAACAAGAAAAAGGAATTTTAAATAGTGTCGTTCATAGAATTAAACTCATCCGGACCAAGATAGATTCTACATCATCAAATGGGTATCTTGCATACGAGGCAAACTAACAAGATGGAAACGATCATCACAGTGTCAAAGCAGTCTTAATAATAAAATTACCAAAATAAGCAGAGTTTATGTCTATGAATATCCCCCAATAAAATTCAAAGTTCATTTGTGATACTGATTTCACTCCAACCATTGCTTAATGCATTCTTAGGGCAGAAGTAGTCATTGTATGGCCCCCGGATTATCATAATAACGGTGCTATGAGTCCAGCCTTTGGAGTCTCCCAACCTGTCCTTACTTGTTTAGAATTGTACTGACAACATAAAGGGACACTTCATACTCCCAGGCGTTTTCTAATTGTGTTTGGAAAGTACTTCACTACAATAAATCAATGAGCAAAACCTGAAAGTCTGTCAACAAGGTAAAATTCAATACTTTTGGGGCTCCTGGTGAATAGTGTCATAACCTCTGGTAGAGATGCAGTAGAAGTGCTTGGTGCTGGGAACGCGGCTCTCTAAGGAGAGTAATTCTTCGAATATCGTGCGATAACACCAAATCGGAGCTGGCAACATGGCGTTTTGTGGCCCCTAAAGCATGTAGTGTGAGCTGCGATCTGGAAGGCCTCCACAAGCGACCTGCTGACTGCAGACATTAGTTAAGGTAAGACACAACATGCGAAACAAAAGGTACACATTTCGTGATGTTGATTTGTATAACTTTCACACGTTACCTTTGTATATTCCACAAAAACTATTTCCAGCCCCAGAAGCATGTATGCCAGACCCAAGTTCCAGTTAGGTTTAAACAATTCGAATTCGTGAATCGTTATGATTTATTTTGCTTTTTTGGCAACGTTTGCTGAATACACCCAACTTATTGACATAATTTCCATAATTCCCGGTAAGTTTGAGGCTTTGGCGTAAACGAAATTGTAAAAATTTCGGGGAACGACTAAAAGCATGACGCCGTCCATGGGGTACATGCGCAGCAGCGGGTGACGCTGAAAAAAAACAAATCCATGGGCTGGATACTGAGAAGCTTTCTGTCTGAATACCAATGGGAAGATTAGATTATTAAACCTTCCGACATATCAGATATACACGTGTGTTAATGGTGAGAGGTCCCTTAATCTCTCGCCAACAAGGTGTATCTATCCTTCTGTAGGTCTGTCTGTCATTTACTACAAAAAGGGCAACAACTCCTTGAATTAGCTGACAATTTGTTGTGGCCGGTGGTGAAAATTAATTAGGTGGGGCCACATATGGCAATGACTTTTTAAGGGATGTCCTAGCAATCCAAAATGTGGAAACATAGGCGCTGGCTGTGACGTTTCATTCAAGTTACTTCCTTGGTCCAATACTCTTTATTCATTCAAGGCAAATACAAAGAAATGGGACAATGAATTGCAGACATTCATTGCTAGAGCTCTCTTGTCGATTCTGAGCGGAGATCAGGCAAGCTTAACCAGGGGAGTACACCATGGACAATTATGGCTAAAGAAAAGATATATTTGATCATTACGCATGAAGGAAGGACAGAGGTTCAATTAAATTACATTTTACCTGAGAGCATAAATAGATGCTAAAGTATTTGCTTGGCAGTTATTAATCTTTATACGTATATATATATATATATATATATATATATATATATATATATATATATATATATATATATATATATATATATATATATATATATATATATATATATATACATATATATATATATATATATACATATACAATTACATATATATATATATATATATATATATATATATATATATATATATATATATATATATATATATAAAGAGAAAAGGTCAGGCAATGTTACTTCAAGGGCACGATCACTGGTCCTTGTCATACCAGTAAAAAACCGTTCGTTCTGCTCCAACACAACTAATATTTGAATAATAAGATCAACTATTTTATGAACTAAAAAAAACTTGTTAGGAAAGGCCGGAAGGCAATAATAGGTAAAATTTCAAAGTGATTAGGACTGACAAATGCGAGTTGACATTTGTATTCCACACAACTGTATCATGTTGCATTCCCTTCTTTACTAGCTCTACCAGTCTAACTAGGGGTACATCAAATGCCAACTCGGGTAAAGATAAGATCACTCTCCTATTCCCAAAGGTTCACTTATGCTATTTGATCTGACAAGCATGGTCACTAATTTTCCCTGGTGAGGACATCTTAAGGTTTGTGGCCCATCTGGAACACAAAAAGCATTGTTCACACGGACTGGAGTACTTATTTGCATTGTATGGTTAAATCTGCAGCAGTAATATGTGGGTCTTATCGGGAATAATGTAATGAATATATATATATTGCATTTTCGTGTCCCTAATTAAAAAGGAATGCCGCCAGCATGTCAACAAGACAAAACTGTAGAAGGTTGGTCTTTACGTCTCCTGTACTACTTTAACAGTGTGTTCGTCTGCGCGGATGTTGTAAGTGGGCCATGTATGGTACTGTGGTAGTCAACGGTTACAGTCTGGGGTCTTTTACACACTAGCGCAAATTATACTCATGTGATAACAGAAGCATGTGGTGTTTTAAGCATTTGTTTCTGAAATCATTTGTCAATGGAACGTTGACATAAATAAAATACTATGCAGACACTGAGACAAGAGTTACTGCATTTACCAGCTAGGAAAATTGTGATTTCCCATGCCCACCACTCAAGACAGTGCATCAGCAGGGCTGGAATGGCAAGACGTGTAAGTTTACCCCATTCTTTGAGACAATCCCATGTCCAGCCTGTAAAACAACATATTACATTATATTATATCATATTATATATATATATATATATATATATATATATATATATATATATATATATATGTATATATATATATACACATATATATACACATACATATATATACATATATACACATATATACATATATATATATATGTGTGTGTGTGTGTGAGTTTGCATGCATCATGCTATTAATGTCTGTCACCACTTCACATGTTTCATACAAAACAAGCTAACCCAACCAGTGAATACATAAAATTCTGGTACGTACATTATCTGATCCAATCGCGATGAAATCTTAGTATAATAGTCCAGCAGCGTCAGCATACCATAGCAATTGTACATGTAATGATACAAGCAAAACATTGTGTACACATATAAACTAGGCAAAATTAATAACCCTCCACTAAAAGCAATTTTTATAGAAAATAAACACACACATATTTTGAATATATTCAATGTTTCTTTTATTCTGTATACACTTTAGAGTAGATCTATAGAGGAAATTCTGATCAAATAAAGTTACGCTTCATTGCACAGTTTCAATAAGCAGACAAAGTCTGAATCACAAGTTCGCAAGAGTACCTGTAGAGCGCTCAAACGTGCATATGAACTGAGTGCAGAGTCCCATCAAAAGTTATCACAGATGGTGCTTGGTTGCATCAAAGGTTATCACAGACTGTACTTAAAGTTAAGGCATTTTCTGAGTTCAATAGAGCAGAAATTGACTCATCACTGTGTCACATAAAGCACCTTTAAATGTCCATTCAATAGGATATGTAGCCACCATGGTTGTCAAGGCACTGTTGGCAGCGTTTTCGCATGCTGTAGACGAGCTTTCTCACAAGTGCTTGAGGTATACTGTCCCACTCCTCCAAAAGGTAACGCCATAGATCTGCGAAGTCTGAGTTAGGACCCATCTTCTGGTACACATTTCCTTTCATATGGCTCCACAGGTGCTCAATCGGGTTGAGGTCAGGTGAGCATGCTGGCTATTCCATCACCTCAACACTCTCACTATCCAGTTAACCACGAAACACAGCTGAAACATGTGGCCTGGCATTGTCGTGCATTAGCATGAAGTTGTCTCCAATGGCACCCGCATATGGAATAACATGCGGTTCCAGGACATCCGTTATGTACCATTTGCTTGTCATTGTTCCTTCCATGATGACGAGGTCTGTCTTGCCATTAGCAGAGATGCCTGCCGAGACCATGATGCTGCCCCCTCCGTATGCAACTGTGGGCTGAGAAGGGAAAAGCGACACTCATCAGTGAAGAGAACATTGCTCCATCCTGGATGTGTTGACGGACATGTTGTCTTGTCCACTGCAACCGAGCAACCTTGTGACGTGGGGTAAGAAGCGGCTTTTTCACCATGCTCCAGGACCTTAAACCAGCAGCATGCAGTCTGTTACGAACAGTCTGGGTGGACATGTGTCTTTGGTGAGGATTGGCTCTCTCCAGCTGGCTGTGAATATCAGGACCTGTGCGGCTCCTACTCCTCAGTGCTGCATTGACGATGAAACGGTCTTGTTGCTTGGTGGTCAGCTTTGGCCTTCCTGGGTGTGGTAAATCTGCAACATCATTTGTGCTTCGGTATTTTCTCAACAACTCATTGATGGATATGTGGTTCACACCCATTGCCTGTGCGACAGCTCTGCAACTTTCACCTGCTTCAATGCGACCTATGGCTCTTGCTCTGTCCATTTTGGATAGCCTTGGCGTCGTGATGTTCACAGTTTGACCAGTGATACCGAATCCATAACTGACAGAAAAAAAACCATGCCTTTATACCCATGATTGGCACAGTTTCTGGCCACATTACACAGGTATGGTGAGAAAAATCAATGGTCAGGAGGGTCCTAACAGGGACAGGAAAGACCACTCATGATCCTTTCTGCGAAGTGCACTTTTTGACATTGTGTCACATTCAGCCCATGTGCAGTCAAGCATGGGCTCCAACTCTGCTCATCTTTACACATGATGTAATCAAAGGATTATGCTACACATACATGTGCATATCTTTAAATCACCTAAAAAAGTATGGGTACACTATTAGATTATTTAAGCGGAGGGTTATTAATTTTGCCTAGTTTATATACGAATGTAATGATCCTTTTAAGATATGCAGAATTCTGAAATTTCACTGCTGATGCATGCACTATGACCTCTTAATTTTGGGTCCATTTTTGAGGTATGGGCTGTGTGAGTGACATCTTTATGCTCCATTGGGCAGCAAATTGTAATATTTACATATTAAAAAAATATAATCATATTGCATATAATTGTGTGCATTGCCAGCAGTAACCCTTTCTGGGGCATTAAGTCAAAGTTCAAATGTTTAAAGATTAGGTTCCCTGATGGTGCAAAGAGCCATTTAAAGTACAAGGAAGTTACTTCACGAATTTGAAGAACTTCATATAACCCATTTTCAGAATTCATTCTGATGCCCTTGACCTACCTTACAAGATTACAGGACTTGTCCACTAGAATTGGATCAGATTCTACGAAATAAAACATTAAACACAGGTCTAAAAATTGCATTAGCTGTTATGGTTTCCAGGAATACGTTTCACTTGCACACAGACACTCCCTGTGCAACGTTTGAAATGATTGGTGAAGAAGAAAAGATAATACTTCATTTTTAAGAGCTGAACTTGTTGTGCCATATATCAACTTTTGAACATATATGCATCGATTCTCTGCACATTTTCCCTGAAACGAGTACACAGCGGCACATTTTAATTCAATCCGTTTACATATGCAGCGGGAGTGGTACCCCTTTTCACAACAACATGGGAGTAGCTCTTAACATGTTTTAAATGCCCCAGGAAGGGCTGTCCAGTAGGTCTTGAATATTTCATCATTATCAGTCTAGCCCCAGTCAGTTGAAGAAGGAAACATGACATGTTGAATCAATGCCTGACCCCATAAAAAGCCTCCCATGACAGACCGCCCTTTTCAGATGCTCTTCTTGAGCAGGAGAAGAAGGGGGGATTCTTTTTGTTGAAGATCTTTTTTGCAAACAGCTTCTTTCATGGCACGTCAACAGATAAGCAAGTGCTGGTTCAGTGATACATCAATATGATGAATGTTTGCACAGCCTCATCAAGAATTGTGCCAGGAACACAAGACAGTTCAAGTAGGGCATTATGAGCGCTAGCAATGATGCCCAAACAGACCAGGCTGTTCTCTTCCCATGCCAAATACATGAACAGACAGTGTCACAACCTGTCAAAGCATGGAACATGGGAGGGGCCTATGACTTAAGGAATAAGCATATAGTAAAAGTGTTTGCCTGTGCAAAATACTATCCATACCAGATCTATTTCTGCCACTTTCTGAGTGATTGTATTGGCTATTACAACCACCCCACTGTCAACAGTCCAGATCAGCACTTTGTTATTACCCTTGCATACAGCATGTGCTACTGTATCAGCATACATGTATCTGCCTCCTCATGGATGCATGAAGTGAGTAAGTCAAGAATGGCGGATTGGGGAAACATGAGGACCTGCTCCTCTTCAGTTACCATTGGCTGCGTTTCCTTGTCATGAATGGACTGAATAAGAACATGTGGGAGAAAGCTAAATAGTTCCTTCTTGTTGGCATCTACACGTAAAAAGGTCTACCAGCTTCTACGCATTGTAACAGAACCTGCTACTCTCTTCTTCATACAATTACTGTGACAGAACCTAAATGCATGTTTTAAACGATCAGCAATGTATCTATCCCAAAGCACATCGACCTAGGTTGCCTTATCAAAATATGATACAATGTCTGGGACAAACACCTGTAGTGCATATTCTTCTTATGTTGTGGATGCCCAAGGCTTTCAGCGAGTGAGCAATTGCTGGCCCATCGAGGACCACATATGTACCAGATGGTGTCTCTGACTAAATATCAGCATTCTCAATGCATGATAAATGGTTACTCTTGGTACTGACAAGACGTTTTCCCACATCGGATAATGATGCTGGAAACGACTCATTCTTGTGTTTGAAAAATTCTTCTTAATTCCCATCTCAGGTCTGACAGGCAATATACAGCCTGGAAAACAGCTGCGAATCATTCTTTAAGGAAATATGTTGCTGTCTGCTCTTGTTTGAATGAAACAACTTAGTTGGTTCCAGGTCATAACCTGACTACTGGTTCTATTCTCTGCGCCAAGATATGATACATCCATATTTCTGTTCTTGAGGTTTTGAGCATCATCAAACTTATTAATGAAGTTAGGAATCTCTAGGCCTGAGACCATTTAACATAAAAATTCACTGGGATTCTCTGTGGGCCCCACTGCACCACCATCATCCTTCATGCAAGCATTATTCTCATGTGCCGTATCTATGGCCCTGGCAGAGAACACACGATTTTTCTGCTGTGAAGTAAATTGTCCTGATTCAACTCCTCTGCAACTTGTGGGTGTCTGATCGAGAGATAAAACATATCTTCCAAATGCACAAGCATTCATCGTGTATAATTCGTATGGCTCATTGCAATGAACCACGTGACTAGCTTTGTCAAGGTATATAAATACTTTAAAAAATTTGCTTTGAAAATAGAACGTGTGACAATTAGTACCTTCAGTTAATAATCAAGAACAGTAACCCAGCACTTGAAATCTGGGATACTTTTCACTCTCTCTTTGTACGAAGCCTCAAAGCTCAGACATCTAATTTAGGATCCATATGCTTGATATTGCAGAAAAGACAAGGCACATGCTGTTATTTGGTGTGCTTGTCTTTTGCAGGAATCATCTGATGTTTGCAAGAGAAAGTTTGCTTCCCCAGTTTGTAGCCTGAATCAAAGCGTGAGTCCTTCCAGTGCCATTTAATCAGTCACCAACAGTTTAAAGGACCACTAATTCAATATTAAGTCCACCAAAATTATCACAATGGGGGGGGGGGGGTGCAAAAATTGGCAAATATAAGCAATGCTGTTAGTGTTATAATAAGGGCTGAACCATTCTGCAAAGAATCATGGTATACAACCTGTGAAATGTTATCAGTAGTTTCCTAATTTTAATCCTTCAAACGTTCTCTACAACTCGCTAACCACTTATATTCTTCCCACGCATGTGCCCCAGTATCCAATCTGCTAAGAGGTGTGATAGTGCAAGGAGGAATAGGTGACTCTTTAATGTCAGAACCTGCAGGAGGAACCTCAGTATAATACCTGGACAGACCGCCAACATATTTACATATTGGTTGCCCACGTATGAAGGTTTGCCCATGGTCTGTACCTTCATTGTCAAAATGAGGGTGTTGCAACAAAGAAATACCAGTGCCGTGAAAGGAATCCCTTGATGTTGTTGAGCTGGGATATTGGTCAGTGTTGTCAACAGTAGGCATCATGAAAACATTGCCACGCACTGATGGGGAAACTGCTTGCTTGACCAGAACACTGACATACATTTGCCCCCCAATGCTGATGAGAGGTGGAGAACTTCACGAAGCTTGTCACATCTACTGGCTGGCTCATCACAGAAAGAAAGCAAAAGGAAACAGTGGTCATTTCTGGAAGGGTACACTGTAATTTCGTGTATTTGCTCACATCAGGCCACTCGTTTTGAAGATCCTTAGCCTCACAATACTTCATTTTGGCCCTTTGCAGCTGCATAGCGTTAAACCTCAGGGCACATGTTTTATGCCACACTGCTGCATTTGTAACGCGGGCAGCCTCACCACCTTGACCATCATCCAACCCATCTAGTTGTAAAGAAATGACAAGCTGATCAGGTCTAAAAAAATTGTGCAGCCTTTCGGCCATGGAAATGTTCCTACTTCCTCAATTGGGTTGCTTACTCTTGCCAGGGCAAGTGACAGGCTTTGTTGTTTGCTCTTGGCAAATGAGACGACGTTCCCAATCGGTCTTTTTCGTGTGAAAGGCAAATTTGTTGTTAAACCAAGCAAAACATATATGTGTTACAACTGTCATAATCAAACACGTAATTTACATATCATAATGACCTATCCGATATGAAACCCAATAAGATAATGCAGTGAGTCGGATAGCCTTTGACCAAGGAAAAAGGCTGATTTAAATCAAGATGTACACACCAACCAAGAAAATAATCTCAGAGTGACGATTTGTCCCTCAACAAGCCAGAGGTTTCAAACAAATAGGAATTGTACTGCAGAGAAGGACTGGTAGACAGCATCTCTTCACTGCCAGATATGTAGAAAATGTCATGCAGACATACACAGCACGGATATGAAGTCAATAATTTATTAGCAACACAGATGGGAACCTCTACAAAGCACTATTATGACCTGACTTCAACATATTTCACTTAAGTGCTCAACACATACAGCAGTGTGAGTCCACATTCTCTGTACACTGACAAGGAATATGCAGTGCGAAAATAAAAAATGAATCGCCCATTTGCTTCACCAATACACACACATACTCAGATACGAGTAGCCTCGATCGATCCATTGCCAGCTCAGGACCAACCTACTATGCAATACAACAAAATGACCTCCAAAACCAGGCAATATAGAATGAAATGACCTGTACACGAACTTCGTTGTATATGCAGACAGAAAATTCAAAAAGCAATGAAATTTTTGCTTCGCAAGTGCAAACTTACTCTTGAAAAGTGAGAATCACAACCTTCTGCACACCCGGACAAGATCCATTTGGACAGACGTGGCAGATTGTGTCTGATTTGGTGATGTAACATTTAAAGCCATTTGAATCACGATGTTTGTAAAGAGTCATGAGCTTACATTGCTTCCACGCTGTATTGTTACTCCATGTACGTGGCTTGCTGCCATGCTTGGGTGCACACAAGCAGTCTGTCATGTGGGTCACTTGACTGTTTCAGATTAGGAGAAAAGCACCACTAAAAAGAGTATTTATCATGGCCACGTTGATTTGTCATAGTAGATAATTTATCACTACGCGCTTGCGCAACAAAACAAATTTGCAAATGTCTCTATATAAAAAATTATTCAGGACATATTAGTCTAAACATTATGTGGGACGTTGATGCTTGTATCAAAAAGTGCACAAATGTTACATGGTTTAAATTTATGCCGCTGCACTACCATCACACTGACTTTATACTCCACGGAGCAAAAAATCTGACATGAATTCCCAGGTGGTGCACTTTTATAACTAACATGATAGCAAGTTCTATACTTTTATTATTAATATAATAGTTAGTGTAAGCTGCTGCAATCTAAGTATAATATCTGACGTGCAGAAAGGAAACCTTTCACACACTATGTTTCCCATTATACACCAATCACTGATGCTTCTCCAGGACAAATTCACCTGGCTGGCTTCTGGATAAGTTACAGTTTAACAGTTTAACCCGTTCGCGCGCAAATTACTTGCAGGCACCGAAAGTAAATTGTCATGTGCTTTAATGTTTTAAAACAAATTTCATGCCAATAGAAAACATTTTTGATGAAAATTGTAGATGAGACCTATTGCGATGGTGTGACTCGGATCAATAGCGTTTCTTGACGTGGGTTGGCGCAATGCCTGACTAACGTCCAGGAAACCATTTGACTCAGTCTTATTCTGACAAGGAAAAGGTTAAGAGCTATGTTATGGGCTCTGTAGGCCTCGGCTAACTCTGGAACCATCAGCTAAAGACTTATACGAATACGAATGGATGAAAGGTATTTTCTTATGAGGAATGTGGAACTGCAATTCAAATCAGCAGGACATTTCTTGGGAAAAGCTAGATAAGGAGTAAATGTTAGCTCAACATTACGCAAAAGAGCAGACCACAGTTTTGAGCGGGAATGTCTCACAAGAACCTACCGTCCCACGTCTCTTCGCAGAGTTTTCTGGCTTTAATGGTTGACACACAAAGTATAAACGTAACAGCATGTGTTGTACTCAACGCCAACGCCGAGCCACTGCAATTTATTATCATATCAACGTTATGATGCAAAAGGTGGGCTGCTTACACTTTATACTACAATGTACATCACAAAGTAATCCCCGTGTATTGTCACAGACGTGAAGTATGTGCTTGTAAACACGAAGGCGTACGTTATATACATATATGAATGTACTGTCAAAACACCAGAAACTCGTAATAGAAATCATTTTTTTCAATAGTAATATATCTAATGATGCAAATATAGACGGAGAGACGGACAGACAGACAGACAGACAGACAGACAGACAGACAGACAGACAGACAGACAGACAGACAGACAGATAGATAGATAGATAGATAGATAGATAGATAGATAGATAGATAGATAGATAGATAGATAGATAGATAGATAGATAGATACAAACACTGTATGCCGTAAGTCAAAACGAGGTCATGCTGTGAACGAGTTATACATGCTACAGAGTGTGTGTGATTTCTTCATAAAGAACGAGATCATGACGAGTTATACATGGTATAGAGCGAAAGTGATATGCTTTATGTAAAGGACAAATTCTATTATGGTTTGTTTATTTTATGTTTAATTTTCAAGATCAAACAAAATATTTCTTTCAAAAAGCTAGATGTTCTGTAACATCTCTATAACATTAATACTTCAAATCCATTTGCCAGGTTCTATAGTCTATTCCTCTCACTTTCTGCCTCCAAACATTTTGTTTCTGTTTTTATAATTTAAAAAAACGTTTTATATATTTTTTTAAAGTTACATCAGCCTTATATATATATATTGTAGATATTCAGTTAGTTCCTGGTAGAACAAGTTTGGTACTGTGTGGCCAAGAGCTTTCTTGCCTCCGCAACAATTAGCGTTTGTTGCTTTTACAACTATAATACTCACTCAACGCCCATGCCAAGGACATACACAAACGCGTACTGGAGTAGAGCATTGACTGCAACAGACACAGTCCCTATCCCTGCAGTAAGTAGAACGATATTCTGAAAAACAAGAAATTATATACATATATATATATATAACATGAAGATGGATCATAAAACAGGAATGCCAGTTTTACAAGTGATCAAACCGAGTGATCACAGTCATGTCTTTGTCATGACCATCCCAAAAATAAAAATCACTAATATAATTAACACGCAATAAGTACAATATCAGCAAGTTTGTTGGTGGTTGATTTTGTGTGTGTGCTTTTGAAATTTCATTTTCATTGCTAAACAATTTAATCACATGAGAGATATGCAGTTGCAAGAATTAAGAGGTCCCCTAAACGCAGCAATAGCAAAGTATAAACCAATGTTCAACACATTTTCTCTGTCGCATGTTATCGGAGGCATTGGAAAAATCACACTTCTTTCCAATTTGATATCTATAGACAGAAATACAAAGATAATTTATTTTTCTTCTCAAAGCTTTGGAGCTGTATAAAGCCACTCTTCCACTTTTCACCAAGATATACAGCAATTATTATTGTAAAATGTCTCTTTTCTATCATCAAATTCTCTAATGTATTGCAGTCACATGAATTGATAGGTAAGTGAAATTTTAAAAGGATTTCAGAGATATTTGGCTTTGAGCCAAGGTAACATTACAACATATGCATTACTTTAATTACGGGTTAATTTCCCTAAGGATGAAGATGTACTAAGCACTTGATGTACACGGGCCATTTTCATATAAAAACGGGTGCGTTAATTTTATCTTGTCGCCTTTCTCATGTTAAACTTTCCTACTGAATTATTTTCAAAAACAACTACATAAAAAAATCCAAAAATCAAGATAGCAAGAGTACGTTACCATTCGTAAAAACTTGGTAGAGACCAACCAAAGGTACATTGCCACCAAGTTGAAGTCAATCTGACTTACAGTTTCTTCAGAGAAGTCCAAAATGTGAATTGAAAATTAGAATGCCCATTGACTTGCATAGTTATCAATAGCAAAAGTGCATTTACCGATAAGCACCCGATTTGAGAAAAATCGTTAAAAATCAGAAATCCAAAGCAGTGCCACCTAGTGTACACTTTTGTTTCACCCTTTTTTACAAGGAATATATCCACCACGTTTCAGCTTAATCTAGGAGACGGTTCTAAAGAGGAAGTCAAAAATAGAGAAAGCATACCAAAAATCATGACAAAACAGAAAAATATGCAGCACCACCTGGTGAACAAATTATGAACTAGGGGCCTCTAGGACATCAAAGCAATCGGGTGAGCGGTTTCCAAATAGATATTTTAAGATTTGCCACAAAGTGAAGGAAAAAATTAATAAACAATCCAAAAATCAATGGAGGATGACAATTTGAACAAAGGTACATTGCCACCAAGTTTGAAGTCAATCTAGAATATCGTTTCGGAAAACAAGTCGAGAAAATGTAAATTAGCATTAGAATGCCCATTGTCCTAAATAGTAATCAAAAGGAAAGGTGCATTTACCAATAAGTGCTGAATTTATATAAAAAAAAAAAATCAGAAATCCACGGCCGTGCAAACTGTTGAACAACTTTATTTGACCATTTCACAAGGAACATATCCACCAAGCTTCAGCTTAATCTGAGTGACAGTTCTGGAATGGCAGATGAAATTAACAAAAAGCACACAAAAATCATTTAAAAATGAAAAAATAATTGCAGTGTCACCTGTTGCTCAAGCTTAGAACTAAGAGTCCTTAGCAGTGTACCTGTGTGATATCAAAGCAAATGGGAGAGAGGTTTCGGAGAAGCAATTTGTGTAAGATTTGCCCCCCCCCCCCCAAAAAAATTCATTAAAAATAAAAAAAAAAAAAAGCACTGCAGTATGACCATTTGAACACAACTTGTAGAGACCCACCCGAGGTAAAGTGCCACCAACTTTGAAGTCAATCTGGATGACGGTTTAGCACAAGAAGTGGAAAATGTAAAGTGGCAAAGAATGCCCATTGTCTTACATAGTAATCACAAGGAAAGGTGCATTTACCAATAAGTACCCCAATTTAAAAAATTTATAAAAATCGGGAATAGATAGCAGTGTCATATAGTGCACAACTTTGTTTCACCCTTCGATAGGATCATATCCACCATGTTGCAGCTTTGAAAAAAGCAAAAATACTCTAGAATATCATTAAAAAAAATTGAAAAAATGCAGCGCCACCTGGTGAACCAAGATTTACCCCCATAAAGAACCCAAAAATCATTTTAAAAAAAGACCACTTAAGTTTGACCATTTGAGCAAACTTGGCAGTGACCCAACTACGGTACATCCCCCCCCCCCTCCAAGTATGAAGTAAATCTGGCTGAAGGTTTTGGAGAAGAAGTTGAAAATGTGAATTTTGGATGGATGGACAACGGATTATCCAATCAGCTGAGCTTAAAATGACTTTTTAGCGCTGAATTTATTTTAATAATTCAGATACACACTAACTTTTGTTGCAATTGGCTCATATACCACCGTTTCTACACATTTAAAGAACCTGACAATGTTACATGCTTAATCTTGAAAAATATACATTAGATATTGTATGATGACATGTTCTTGTGACATCTGATCACACAGTCGGAACCATTTGTACAGTGGGACTTAATCAATATACTTTAAAAATAAGAGTGAGACTTAAAGCAGGAAGACAAGGAAATGTGAAACCCATTAAGGTGTATCTGCAAGTACCGGAAAATGCCTATGACTCTGCCACTTTGACTGAAACATAAAGCAGCTAAGCAAAACAATTAAGGTTGTAAAAGCAGCCAATGTAATACAGAAACTTACTTGGGAAGATAGATATGCCCTGATCAGCGCATTGAAGAACAGGAACTGCAATGTTGACAAGATACATTTTTTTCTACATTTAGCATTTTCACGAAACTGAATTTTGGAAACCAACAAAGTTTATGACACGCTATTTTCTAGACAACTTTAGACATATTGTGGAGGCATTGGCATGTCATATGCCAATTATTTACACAATGCCCGTGCATACATTTGTGTATTAGCTCATTCGAGACTGAATAAACCATCCTCAGCCAGTTTCGGGAGCAATGAGCCCAAAGATCTTGAGAAACGAGGTCTACATGGCACTGTTTTTCTGCTCAAACAGAAGATATGCCCACAAATTGATTATTTGATTGGTCGATGTTAAATTATTGATGCCGCTCGTTAATGTACACAGGCAATAAATAATGCTCTTGATGTTGCTCGCTCATTTCCACAAGCACGGAATAAAGCTATCGATCTGTACAACACATATTAAATTGTGTAACGATATTACAAATGCACTCACCAGAGTTCCTGGGATAAACAATATCATGAATCGACCTGCCAGCCTGTGCAATATAAAACATGATCACATCTTTGATTCTTAAATGTAAAAAAAAAACAAATAGCACCAGTAAATGTGATCATTACACTACACAATGGGGCTAAATGGCCCAAAATGAGACTTCCTGCCCCCCCCCCTCCCGAAACTCTGTTGCAGATAGTTTTTCGG
This sequence comes from Hermodice carunculata, assembly GCA_964020975.1. Lineage (NCBI taxonomy): Eukaryota > Metazoa > Annelida > Polychaeta > Eunicida > Amphinomidae > Hermodice > Hermodice carunculata. The sequence goes on along the minus strand of OZ026627.1, from coordinate 67,590,126 downwards.
ACAGATGAAAGATCTCAATGAAAATAGTCATGTGGGTAGGATATGCACTGGCATTAAAATTTGACCTTGAAATGGCCTTGAGGTGCAAAGCGTATCTAGATTCTTATAAGTGGCCACATTTACTACCATCTGTTCACATCTACCATCACAATGATGACAATAATTGATAAGCTCGGAATCACATGATATTTTGGAAAAGCAATTAGCTCTGTAACTAAAAAAAAACTAATTTCATAAAGTATTATATTCTATCAAAAACAGTCATTTTCTAAAATATGACAAGTGTGAAAAAGATGATCAGAGACGCACACCTATGGATGCAAAATAAACAGTAGATGATTCTGGAAAAAAGATTGTCAAAAATATTCACATTTCAAGGAATTTAGGTTAGTTGAGCAATACAGTAACAATTACTTTCAATTTGTAACTAAAGGTGAGCACATAACCTGCAGCGTTATCATGCATACCAAATACAACGTACCTGGCAACCTCTTGGTCCTGCCGCAGGAGCAGGAGCAAAGTGCGAGTGTTCACCTGCACGCCACAGATCGGTACGACTGCTACCGTGAATATTAAAATGCCTGAAAATTTTCCTTTTGTCAATACGTTGTAGATACATTGAGACCATACAAATAAGAAAGGCATGTATATATGTATGCATGTATGTATGTATGTATGTATGTATGTATGTATGTATGTATGTATGTATGTATGTATGTATGTATGTATGTATACTGCGACATTGGTATATATGATGTGCATAATGCAATGATTTAGTCCAAATCTGATTATTTGTGAGACGAACTTTTCATCTAAAAGTCTGAGCCAGAATAACAACATGAACATACATGTTATCGACGGGTTTCTGTGAACGAAAAATCCCTTATGAATATTAAAGTGCCAAATGTTCGTTGCTTTTTGTTTTTGATCTTCCTTTGTCTTTAAACTTTAATTGTAAATATCCAAGACTCGAGAGTCAGGTTCATTTGTTCCATATGATGTAATAATTCCATTTACATCTGTATGACAAGACTGCATAATGGTCACCACTGAAGTAGCATAAATGCATTACATGACATTTATATGGCACAAAAATGATAAAAGTAGACCGCTTAGACATGTTGTGATACGTATTTTATAAAATATAATTAGAATCCTGATATCAGTATAAGAAAGGTATAACTTTTATGATCAGAAACCGTTTTATTGACTCCCAAAGAGTAGATCGGGAGTTGAACTAGACCGGAAGATCACCTCATCTTTTTAGAGCAGTGACATGATCTTTCTGAAGGGAGACATCGCCAGTCTGGTTCAGTAAGGAGCATAGGATATGGTTATGTGTATTCCAGAAAAGCATACAAAACAGGTTTATGAAGTGTTTGCAAAGTATCACGGATGTATGGATTGGCAGTGCTGGTGTGGTACTGAAAGAGCTCATTTATCGCCCAGTTTACACTTGCCATCATGAGTCCCTTTTTGAGCTCGAGTGGGTCTCGTTCTGATCTGGTGCGGCGGGGGGGGGGGGGCGGGGCGGACTGACAATCAGGGCAGATCAATCAATACTTCAAAGGACCTGAACGTGGCGCGGCATATCCCAACCCCGATTGAAGTGTCTGCTGTTTGCTACTCTCCGCTGTGGATTGATCTGAGGTTACTGGTCTGTACTTACTACATTTTGATGTCAGAAGTACTAAGCTCGCCTACAGTTGATCGCCATTCTGACGGAACTAAGAGTGAAGGAACTTGATTTTGAAGTGACGACCTCCATTGTGACACACAGGAGTTGGTCGATCTCAGCAGTAAACTGTGTAAAGTTAGCTTTATGGTGCGGCATTTCTTTGCCTAAGTGGTAACTTGTTTTACAAGCATCTTATTGGTGTTTTCAGAGATTTGCAGCGTTAAAACTCTAGGAATTACCGTGTTTTCTCCAACAGAAAACAGACATAAAATTTTAAAGATTTTCCGCACCATTTTGAATGACAATGGTAGCGATGACTGACGAAGAGCAGTTACTGAGAATCATGGAGTTAAACATGGGCACTACTCTTCCAGCAATTCGACATCAATTATAATATTCAACTCATGATGATCCTGATCCAATTCAAGCGATGGAGCAGCGACTTTGAAAGCTAATAACTAATAGCAGTGGGTCACTTTTGGGTGCTATTGGACAAAATACCACCAAGTTATAAGCTTTCAAGGACCAACAGGATGCATTGGAGACTAGACTGTCACAATTGGAAAAGAATCCTGCTTCAGCTGTCAAGACATAAACACCATCTGCCCTAACATCTGTGCCAAGGCAAGTACCACATGAGATACTTCTCCAAGCAATGAGTAACGTGGCTACAGGAGGAGTTTATGGCCAAACAGATCAGGGAAGGAAACAGCAACAGGTAAGTGAGAGGCAAACAACAAAGACTTCCAGGAATCAGCTTCAGAATGTGACCAACAAAAACAATATGCCGGGACCAGTCCCTCCAAAAACTGCTAGGTTTGATGGTAAACAAGACTGGTAGCCATATTTCCTGCAATTTCAGCGCATTGCAAACAAGTATAACTGGACAGGAGAACATAGATTAGACAGATTGGTAGAATGTTTGCACGACACGGCCTTGACATATAATAGCACCTTCCATAACAGTGTGAGAGAGGACTATGATAAGTTAACATCAAAACTTAACAACAGATTTGGCGTAACAGATCCAACAGTGACCGGGACCTGTCAGTGGATACACATGGATCGGTGAGATCTGGTGATATCCAGCTGAATGGCTCAGTTGGAGAATCATATGACTCAACTAATAGCTCTGACAATGAGGATCAAGCGCACAGATCTAGAGTTGCGACAGTGGGTCTGGTGGTCAGGTAGTGGGATACTAAAGAGATTACCGACAATAAAATGCGTACGAATGCGTATATCCATGGATCATCACGATATGGACACAGAAACTCTTGACAATGAATCATGGTGTTGGTTTACCTAATATACCTCCAAGAGACTAAAGAGACAGCATGAAGGTTTTATTTGATACTGCTTATTTGCCAACATGCGAAAACTACAACATAACTAACTGTTCTAAAGAGATTGATGAAAACAAGCAGATTAAAAAACAGAAGCAGCAAAAGAAGACAAACAAGATTTGGTATGCAAGCAAAATAATGCCTTCAGGGCAGGTGCTGCAAGACTTAGACAAAAATAAAATACACAACACTTTGAAGAAAACTTTCCAAAACTGATTTATGAAGATTAAACAAAAATGGCAACACCCCATGGAAATTGCTTTGAAAGAGTAAAAATTCCACTATCATGAATTGATCAGAGACTACAAATCACAAGGTGGAGAAGATTAAGAATATTAATATGCGGCTGCCTGATATGAAAGTGCTGGGGTGGATACAAGTATGTTGGCTTTGAAACTGGATTGAGCTTAAATGTGCAGGCTTTGATAAAAAATTCATGTGGACGTTGCATCAAAATGTGTTGAATTGGTCACTTGTGAGCACAACCTAATTTCCTCCATGCACGAATAATGTGAGTGGTTTTCTATGAATAAGGTGTATATTTCTGCTCTGCTTAAGGAGACTCGGTACTTTATAAGTGTTACGTAAATTTGCAGTTTCAATAAGGTAAACCTACTGGCAACAAGTAATATTGATATTTTTTGTAGCTGACTGAGGTCACATAATTCTTTGAGTACCACACTTGGACAGAGTCAGAAGCTTTCCTCGGCGCTCTTTGGGCTCCATGTGCCCAAACAACGCTGAGCAAAGCTATTGCCCTGGGCCGCTATACTCTACATGACTACACACATACTGGTACTTGAAGGATAGGTTAAAAAACAGAAGCAGCAAAAGAAGACAAACAAGATTTGGTATGCAAGCAAAATAATGCCTTCAGGGCAGCTACTGCAAGACTTAGACAAAAATAAAATACACAACACTTTGAAGAAAACTTTCCAAAACTGATTTATGAAGATTAAACAAAAAACGGCAAGACCCCATGGAAATTGCTTTGAAAGAGTAAAAATTCCACTATCATGAATTGATCAGAGACTACAAATCACAAGATGGAGAAGATTAAGAATATGAATATGCGGCTGCCTGATATGAAAGTGCTGGGGTGGATACAAGTATGTTGGCTTTGAAACTGGATTGAGCTTAAATGTGCAGGCTTTGATAAAAAATTGATGTGCACGTTGCATCAAAATGTGTTGAATTGGTCACATGTGAGCACAGCATAATTTCATCCATGCACGAATAATGTGAGTGGTTTTCTATGGATAAGGTGTATATTTCTGCTCTGCTTAAGGAGATTCGGTATTTAATAAGTGTTACGTAAATTTGCAGATTCAATAAGGTAAACCTACTGGCAACAAGTAATATTGACATTTTTTGCAGCTGACTGAGGTCACATAATTCTTTGAGTAACACACTTGGACAGATTCAGAAGCTTTCCTCGGCGCTCTTTGGGCTCTGTGTGCCCAAACAACGCTGAGCAAAGCTGTTGCCCTGGGCCGCTATATTCTACGTGACTACACACATAATGGTACTTGAAGGATGGGTCTTATTAGAAGGAACATGAACTATCACCCTTAATAGAATTTAGAGCAGTCTGCTTTGATTAGTTTGACTGAAAGTGTTGCCTCTCTCTTAACACAGCATGTTTCTGAAAACTGTCATATCATTTTTAAAGTAGAAATTAGGTAATACAACTGCTGGTGATCAACATCATGTAACCTTACTTTCATTATTTCTACTAACATTTCTTTCAATCCTTTGTTACGTGATTATACTGAAGTCCTTTTCAAATCAACGTACCCCATTCTTTTTTTAATAAAACTTCCCCATATTTCATTGAATTAGTTAATTATAAACGCATCGATGTCGTTATTTCGCACTTGTACTCACTTCGCTGAAATTGCACACCGACGTTTTTTCTGTTTTCACTTCCATATGTCTAAAGTAGAACATATATTATCTGAATTAGTACTTTGAGCATGACATCGTAACATATTATGGGATGTTCACATGTCTGTAGAGTAATACATCCAGTCGCAGATTTTACTTTAATGTACTTCCAGAACGGTAAGCCACCTTTACATTAACAAAAAACAACATATACCAGATCAATGCAGACAATACAGACCACCTTTCTACCTCGTCCATTATCAAAATCACTGACCTCATTAGAAAACCTTTTCATAAGTCGCCCAACACATGCACAAGGACCAGTACACACCTTTCCTTAGAGCAAGGCAAACATTTAACAGTTATCAACATGCACTCGTCCTACATTGTAGGACTGCTACAGTTCTGTGGTCATCTGACCTTGCATACACAGAAGCAGGTAATCCTGTGACCATCAAAACAATGTCACGGTTACTTTTCCTTAAAACCGTCATCACTGTTTGCAATGTGTGTCACACAGTTCTTGAGTCGTCCTGTTTCAAACGAAAAGAGTAGGATCCACTCTTACCAAGATATTTGTCAGTTTGACGTTTCAAGATCACTCATGGGCAAAATCGGTCCCACTAAATGAAACCTAGCAGGTACATCCCTTTTAGTGATTAAAAGTAATCATGGATATTCCAACCAAGTTCAAGGAGAATCCCCAACAGCTATTTGCGAGAAGCAATTAAATGCAGTAAAATCCCAGGAAAAGCCATAATCTAAAGATACCTTCCAAGCCTTAAGGCACATGAAATGGCAAGTTTATCAGTATCTTCACCCTCTACTTTGGGATGCTTGGTTCAAGTACAAAAAAAATTCTGTGACTGTAATGTTCAAACTTTTCTAATTCAGCTTGTCCGCACTCAGGAGTAGATTCAAGAGCGACTACTTTGGATTCCGACTCTACGATGTTAGTCTGGAGCGTATCATTTGTGGCAAGTAATTTAATCTAAATATCGCCATATCCGGAACCTAATGAATAAAAATACACCATGAACCTTGCTTCAGTGTCATCAACAAAACGTTTCATGGCAGCAATTACTTTTGCATCTTTAAGCTATCCACTAAATCCGTCACAAAATCAACATTCATGGATTTAGAGGGAGAAATCGCATTCACAGGTGACTTGCACAGCCTTATAACTCTCTGAGTATTGTTGCTGACATTACTTTGATTTTCCGCAGGAGTGGTGTTATGTTTATAAGTCATGTTTGACAAGTTGGACGGCGCGACGTTCAACAAAAAGAAGTCAGTATTCTACCCTCAGGAAAAACAACTTTCTAATGCCCAGTGGTCCAGACTAATTGGCCCCAAAAGTTACTGGATCATTTCTTTGTGTCCAAGTAAAAAATTTTAAATTATGGGTGTATATCCTCAAGTATTAACCAATATCAAGTGCTGGGGCTGTGGAAACGGCCCATGCTCACCTGACCAAGAAATCCGTAACACTAGTGGTCTTGTCATCTTTGGAGAGGGTCAAGATCATCCATGTACTGTGTAAGGCTCACTTTCACAGAAAAAGACTAATATTACCCTGCATGAAATAGTTCTCAAGTTTACAATGTTTCCTGTTAGTGGCCTTGTGACCATGGGAATGACGGCAAGGTCGCACATGTACATTCTACGCTTGTCCTTTAGAAAGGAACACTGCTATGTGAAACATGTATGTCTTGGCTGAAAAAGTTCTAATGTTATTAGTGGTAGAATTAAATTTTCCCAAATGGCTCTGTTACCTGGTGAATAAGGTCAAGGTCACCCATAAACTGTGTAAGTCTTTCCACCCTTCCCAGAAGTGTCCCTGTCCATTTTAAAATATTAGCTGGGCAGTTTTGAAGATGACTTTTATAGATTTTGCCAGAAAGTGAACAAAATAATTCATTAATATCAAAAATCACCAGAGCGTTACAACTTGAACAAGGTTGGTGGAGACTCACTTACTTTCTCGCAGATTTTTGGTAAACAAACAAATTGAGGTGCGTTTCTAACTGAAATGAGCAAAGACTTGACACACACCATTTTGACAAAAGCAGCGTCCTGATGTACAATTGCTTTGACAATAAAACTGCCCCAAACGTGGTTTCTGAAAGCATCACACTTCCTAAGCTGCATCTTGGAGGGGGCATTCACATTCAATGTGATGTACCAGTCAACCTCAATGTGACCAAGTTTTTCTAAAAGTTCTAAACTTGAAGATTCGAATTCACCATGATACATTGAATATGACATGGCAGAAAGATGTTTTTCAGTGTAACTAGTTACCTGAAGAAAAAACAACAATTTGCTTCTTTTAACATCAGCACAAAAGCAACCAAAATTGACTTATTACACATGCAGTGATATTTCCATTTTGTGTGCATCCCAGGCAAGAATGGAACAGCTTACTCGGCCAAACCCACAGCACAGCCAATGAATTATGAATCAAACAGTTCAGAAAAACCTGACAAAATTTCATTAAGTTCAACCCAAAAATAGCAAAGGTCAAAATAGTAAAAACTGGGACCCCGCAGTTACCAAAACATCGGCGATCATCTTCCAATACAATATAAAGAAATGCGTTTCGCTAACGTGGAACAGGCAGTAACCCCTAAAAGGAAACAGGTGATTTTTCCTCTCTCTGTGCCACTTGTTGGACTGAGTCCTCGGCTTTCCTGGCCCAAAGTGCGTTGAGGAAGGCTGTTGACCTGGACTATTGAATTCCTTGTAGTTGCTGGCATGCTACTACTGGAAAAAATGGTCTTTGAACAAGTAAGATGAATCTACCTCCTATATAATTCAGAGCAGTTTCTTTTAAGTACTTTCTCGTGAATTGCAGTTGGCATTGAAAGAGTAAACAAGTCCTCTCAACTTCAGAAATGGATCCTTCATTAACTACACACTTCAGTTCTTTTTTTTTTAAATATACAGGCACAAAACCTGAAAACCCTAATTGATCACTTCCATGATAACAAGAGATATGGCAGACAGGTCACATTTATGTTGTTCCGACCTTTCGGTCAGCAAAGTTGACAGAAAAAACAGAAAGGATGACTAGTTTGAATTCAATCTGGACAATGGGTTTGGAGAGGAAGTCGAAAATGTGAACTGAGAATGTACGGATGTAAAAAGAAAGGATGACTAGTTTGAACTTAATCTGGACAATGGGTTTGGAGAGGAAGTCAAAAATGTCAACTGAGAATATACGAATGTTAAAGGAACAGACGACGGGCGACTGACTCCTAAAACAGCAAATGCACTGACATAAAGCTGTGCTTAAAAACTTATTGTCATTTATGTTTTATTTTCTCTTTGCATATTTGCGAACACCAGTAGATATTTTCACAAGTAAAATGTAATGCAGATGACATCTTATCTTCACATGTCAGAGAATTACAGAAAGCTAAGTATATGTATTTTTCCTGACGACAACAAAATTCCTATTCGAGGCAAGACAAGATAACCCTTGCAAGAAAAGAAATGAAAAGTAACACACCTGAGCAAAAATCGTCTCACAGCCATATGCTAGACCCAGTGATATTGAAGTTGCAGTTGAACTTATTAACTGAAAAAAACCAAGAGAATAACTCAAAACGTGGCTTCCAATTTGATAGTTTTTATTCATGTGTCGTACATGTAGCTTGATATATCTATCCTGCCAAATGGGGATAATACGAATAAATATAAACTATTTTTTGCTTTCTCTTGACGGATCAGCGAATATGAAGTACAAGTCATTACAAAATCCTCATGGACTTGTATATTTGAAATTTTGCCTCGCCTTTTTCTTTTTCTCGGCATATTTTGACGTTCTTTATGTACGAAAATCTTTCCTTTTATTTAATTATGAAATGCCATTGTCATGTAACGCGCTCTAATAGAGCTTGAGGGGATAAAGCGTCATATTTTACCATCAGCAAACAAACTGCACAAAAATGTATGCGAAAACTATTTAAAATAGATCTGTCCTTGGTCTTTTCATTTGTTCCTTCGTGCAAGTTACGGCTGAGTATCTCTCATGAAAGGACAAGAGTAATGGAGCAATTGCTTGATTTTGCGCTGACATGTTAGTTGGGAGATGATATTCTTATCATGTGACGCTTCATTAAATTTTTGCACATTAGTTTTCAACGTCGTAAATGTGTCAGAAAAACTCGCATTTGCCTTACTTAAAAGATCAAACAAAAATCAATGTGGAAGTGAATATATTCAGTCCTTTAACATTAGGCGCATTGAATGCCAACATCAGACAGATTGGTCTATCATGAGTAGCTATAATATTGACGAACATCCCAAGCCCCAACCCAGCAGAATGAAAGAAAGATCAAACGAAAATTAATGTGGAAGTAAAGATATTCAGTCCCTTACCAATAAGGGCATTGAACGCTAACATCAGAAAGATAGGTCTATCCCATGTAGTTATAAAGTGTGGTAAATCCCAAGCCCCAACCCAACAGAATAAAACATTATATTCACAACTTTATGCAGACATGAGGCCCCTCCAACAAAACAAAACCTCAAAAGTTTACCGTAAGTGAGAGGGATACAGCAGCCAGTTCGTCCTTCCCAAGATGGCCAGCAAACATTAATGTCATGGGAGTAGGAAGGATAAGGACTAAATCGTAGAAAAACTGTGAAATGAAAGAATATTTCTTTAGTCTGGTTACTTATAATATCACCAGGGGTAAAAACTATATACAGTGGAAAATGTCTTAAGTGACCACCCATGTGTTCTGTGATAAATAATCCTTTCTCAAAGATGGTCCCATTAGGTAGGTGAAATTAAACTAAAATATGTTAATGGGGATGTTTAGAGTGGTCCCATGGTACAGGTGATCAACGAGCACAGGTGACTCATATGTAGGCTCTACCGTGGACAAAAAAAAACATAAGCATAACAGCAAAATTTATGAGATGGTAACCATTGCAAATTACTGTAGGATCAATAATTTTCCCGTGGACGTATATCTTCACAAATATGCCAAAGTGGAGCCAGTTCAGAAATATTTGATTTATTACTTTTTCCTGTATTAATGAATTCAGCACACAGTAACTTCACGGAGCCCATTCAGAAATCAAATCATCGTAAATGTAAATGATCATACAGTGAACATTTTTATCACGAGATAACATATGCGGTTGTGGAGGAAAATGTACATAAACATACATGTATACCAATATTTAAAACATTACCCATGCTAACATGTGCTCTTGTTGACTTTTTCAAAACCTGCTACAGTTCAACAAATAAGAGAAGCGCAACTTGACTGGTGAATACCAAATCAAACTACTTCGAATCAATTTCAAACAGAATACAACATGTGGTTTAAAAAAGATGCTTTCCGCTAAATTTCAAAGGTCAGAAAAAAGTGATCAGCCCAGGAATAATAAAAGCAAAAATGTCTAAAGCGTCAATGAAAAACATTTTACACGGGTCCTGCCATAAGAAGAGACGTAAGTATTGTCACTAAATGGAAAACACGGATATACGAAAAGGAAACAGTTTGGATCAAAGTAAACACAACAAGCACATGAATCTTTCATAAAGATCACTACTATAAAGTAAACAAAGTGCAATTTAGAGCCGTAGAACATGAGATATGATAAAACGAAATATATACTGCTTATATTTTTGCCTCCACACTGCAGTCATTTTTCTTGGTAAACTATCGTCCCCATAATGCAACAGTAATGGAATGCTGTCGTCACTGGCAAATTATCAATATTTCAACTGACTGCTAAAATTGCAATGCTTAAAATTATTTCATTGATTGTTTGTGTTCTTGGTCATTTACTGTTATAACTGTGGTATGTTGTTATTTTGAATGCAGTTCATGGAGGTTTATGTGCCAAAATTTACACATAGCACCGACCGGTTGCTGTGATCATTGCTGTATTTTGAGATATATTACTGGAACGATCGCAATCTCCAGGCCACAATTTATGTGACACTTAAAACTGCAGTAACATTTTCCTGTCTGATAACCATAATCATAAAATCAAAATGTTTTCATTTTCATTCCTAACTAGCTATATGTACGAAAATGTCCTGAGTAGGGTTCATTGTGGCCTTAACTCCTTCAGTGCCGCATTTTAGAATGAATTTACAACTTTCTTAGCGTGCTTTGAGCGTGATGGGGCACAAAGCGCATCAGAGAAAGCTGTTCACCTGGACCATCATATTCTCTGGTACTATTGGCATGCTGGTATTTATATGAAAGGCCTCTTCACAAAGAAAAGGAGTAGTCTAGCATCCTTATCATAATTTAGAACAGTTCGCTTGAAGTAGTTCGACTTCAGTCGCAGTTGGCACTGAAAAACTTAATGAGCAAACCAGACATACAGACAAATTATAAATGAAAACGCATACCAATGGAATGGCAAGCTTCCACGTGGCAACCATTTCTGGCCAGAAGGGAGTCGGAAACATCAGTTTGCCGATTATGTCACATCTAGATACTGCATCCATGTACGTTTTGGGCCATTTGTTATTGCAATTTTGCTCTGAAAATAATGTTAGTATAAGACTTAGTATACAGTGATTGAAGATATGTACAGCGCCATCAGCGCACCTAATTTTCAAAATAAAGCCTGAAGGAACCATGAAATGTGTGAACCTTATGTTTTGCTTTTCAAAGCAGACAAATGTAAAGAAGTCCATATTTCACCTTTGTATGGACATGTGATATTTCTTATATATGTCACAAATCCTACACTATCCTTTCATTTGTTCATGTATTGATACCTTTATATTGATTAGCTTAATGTTTTTGTTTAGATGGTGACGCAATCCTGGCCTTGGAAAATGATAAGGCTACTCACGTATGCCAGTGTGTGTTGTATCATGCAGAATATTGACCTGTGGCTACGTCAAAATGATTCTATAGAGGAATGTAGTGAGTACATTTCCTGTTTCCGTATCGAAACAGTTTAATATATGAAATCATTTTTAATTTATTGTTTTCAAAATGGACATGGAGCTGCTAGTATGTTCAACACAAGCTCTCAATGTAAAGCACACTTGTGAGCTTTAATCACTTGACACTGCAGGTCGTTTGGGAGGAGCTTGTTATTATAACAAAACTTTCTTCTTGCAATAATATCACTCCCTATAAGTCATTTGAATTTAGAGGTAAGTGCAGATGATACAATGAAAAACGTGCAGTTAGCAGCAGCCTGTGCATGTGGAGGAACATGGTGTTTTACAGGTCATGATCACACATATAGGAATAAGTAGGAAACATAGGCTGGTAAAAGGGACAAACAGACATAGATGTGAATGCTCAAAATTATAGATAGGATTCCCACAATGCATCTGTACAACTTGCTTTAAATCACAGTACATGCCAGAGCAAGATATAATGGAATGCATGAAGACAAATTCACTTTTTTTCACTCAGAAATATTTGGTAGGTATTTCATTTTTCAAGAAACATAAAGCTTTGAAGCAGTTTGCACAAGACCTCCTCGACTTCCACTGGAGTCCCCGGACGAGATGCCAAAGTCACGAAAAATCAGCATGGGTGTTACTCTATACATTTAAATTTTTTGCTATGTCAATTATGTAAAGGATTTTCTAATTTTCTAAGTATTAGAACCACACATTTAGTTGCGTTGAGATCTTGCAGCCATATTTGCACCTTGCCCATAGCTTGTTCAGGTCCTCTTGAAGACTTTCACAGTCTTGGATCCTTTTCACTTCTTTGTAAACATTAGTGTCATCAGCAAACATAATCCCTAATGAGTTAACAATATCTGGTAGGATAATTACAGCATTCTTGTGACATTCTGAATGAACAAATGACTTGTATTATTGGCAAGCGGGGGCTTGCGGAAAGCTTTGATACAGTAAATCATTTGGAGGAGGGGAAGGGTTACAGAAATACCATACCTCCCTCATCGCATTTTTTTGAAAGCCACTGGTGATAAACGCGGATATTTTTGTGGCCTAAAGCATTGAGCGCTTGTGATAATCCTAATAGGTGGTGTACTGTACTGATGTTAATTGTAAATACACAGAGCAGCTTAAATGTAAAGAAACATTCTATATTGACAACTGTGGATGAGAGTAGCAGATGGGTGATTCGGAAAAAAAATCTAGCTTTAACGTCATACGTGGCTACAATAGAGAAGTAGCATATTTAGATTAGATTAGATTAGATTAGATAATTACGGCTTGGTAGGAAATATTATTCCATATAAGCCGCTCACAGTTCATTACACAATTGTCATTTTGGGTTTAAGAGGATGATCTAGTGCTCTATAAGTATACAAAACTGGATGGTCCTTAAAATGTGAATCCAACTTATTTTTAAATGTTAATATGTCAGGAGCATGTACAATGTCACTCGGTAATGTATTCCATCAGTCTGAAATCCTTTGACCAAAGAAATATTTACGAACATTCGAAATGTTCCTTATTTTTAAGAGTCTCAATGAGTGACCTCTAGATCTTCCATTTGCCAGGAAGGGTGGTAAGCAGGTATCCAGATCATAGTATTCCCCATGCGTGTACTTGTAAGCACAAATGAGGTCACCTCTTATTCTCCTGTAAACCAGAGTAGGCAATTTGAGTGTTCTCAGTCTGTCCTCATATGATAAATCACTTAAACCTGGTACCCTCTTGGTCGCATGTCTCTTGTATCCTTGGTGGAAGTGATATATTTTGGGTTTAAAGTGGCTAGGCTTATGAGTTTACGCAAAAACTGTGTGTTATAACAAATAATTTTTAAGTGGTTCAGAGGACCTGTTTAAAACCACCATGTGCATTTTAGGGCGACTACGCGTCTCAAGCCAGGAGTGAAATTTGTTTCCTCACACTGGTAATGGACGATGATGATATTTGCCGTTTAGGTAATTCTCGAATCTGTGAATTTTGGCTGCATTTAACATTACTCTCATGGTTGGATTGAAATTAATGGACGTTGTATTTGTGTCTTTTTCTCCGGAAGCACTTAGTCATTAGTCATTACCCTATTCTGCAGTCTAAACTTTTAACTCATCGTAAGCTAACCTGTCACTGTCTAACCTATATACATATGGTAGTACTACTGTCCATGTTGTCCACGTTCTTCTGTAAAATTTTGACATACGCTGCATTAGCCCAAATAAATTAAAGGGTCCTCAGCGGGTATAAACACAGAAAATGTTTTGGAGCCTATAACTATTCATGTTTCTGTGGGTAACGGCTCCTTGTCTGAGCTAAATATTCAGCAGAGACAATCCACATAATAATGACCAAATATGAATGTAGCAAAAAATGAATTGACTAAATACGTATACGTAAAGTTTGAATTATAAATGCACAGTTTCATTATGAAAGAAGAATACCTGTCACACCAAACATAACAACTAAATTTGTATAATGCAAGGTCAGATAAGAGCAATACGACTTACCCCTGAACCAGTATGTCATCCGACTAGTTTGATAGCTTATCGTAGCTAAATCACCTCCCAGTGTATAACTGAAGTAAACTGGGGCATTTTATTCAGTTCCAATGATTATACAATAAACAGTTGCAGCTAGACCACCTATTCAAACCTAGGGAAATCCTCCGAAGTACTGAACAATTAACATCCTACACCAGAAATGCAAAACGGACCCTATGATGACACCTACTCCTCACTATGAAAGTCTCCATACAACAAGCTCTATTTCACTGCAAACCCTGAGTCAAGTTTCTACGTAATGGTTTAGGTTTGTGACATTTGGGTAAATCCTGTCAAATTTGAGTATATATATATATATATATATATATATATATATATATATATATATATATATATATATATATATATATATATATATATATATATATATATATATATATTGATATTGAATAACCGTGCACTCAGGCTGTCCGAAAACAATGCAAGTCATTACCATTTGCGTCAAAAAAATGTTATCAAAACATGAGTTTACTTGACCCGATTTTAGTACAATTAGGCAAACTTGTAACTGTCATCAGCCACTGCTTGCTACTGATAGCCCCTGGGGGTTCACCTAACAGAAAAACAAGCCGACCTAAAATGAAAGGTGAATATTAAAACGAAATGATGCCAAAGGATAAAAATAAGTTTCGAAACAGGCAAATCTGAAATCTCTAAAATTATTGTAACCAAACTTCCCAACCACCTCTGGGTGTTTACAGCAAAATTGTATAAATATTTGAACAAGAGTACATTTTTTACTCCTTTTGATTCAATTTTATTTACATAAATTTGTTTCCAGATGCAAAGTCATGAAATTTAGAACAAAAAAAACCAAATCTCAAAATTTGTGACAAAAATGTATTATATCTAATAGCTATCGAAATATTATTGTCCAAGAAAGGATTGTTAGCAACTTCAAAATTAAACTAATTTATTTTGTGATAAACTTTGACATAATACCTGTCATTAATGACCCGAAACCATACGAATTGTTACCGTCCAAAAAGGATATCTTTTGAGCAAGTTTTTTTTTCGCAATTCCACGGGAATTTTGTACACTGACACAAGCAATGTCGTCAATATATCTTGCGTTGTTTGATAATTTTGTAGCCATTTGAACGGGGTTTTTTTTCATGAATTAATCCATATACCTAAATTCAAGCCAGGTTGAATTTAAATCTGCGTGTTGGTAATCATTTATTATGGAGGCCAGTAAAGGAAACCAATAATTGGATTTTAATTTGAACACATGTTTAAATCAAGAAAGAAGATGAAATACTAATTGAGAGCATGTTAGGAAATGGAAAATCAACATAGTGCTAATGCCCTGGCACAAGCATTGGGTAAAAAGGATTTTCCAATTTTGGGGGGAAATTTGAATGGTATGATGTCATTTATGAAACGTGTGATGAAAAGAGATTGCAGTCACTTGGCAACAACACCATTCTCGCATACTAAACGAACCAAGTGATTCAGAACATCATGCATCTACATTGTGTACTTTATATGGCAATCTTAAAGTTTGCCCAGTAGAACTTGAAATAACAGTAAAGTATTTAAAATTTGATAGAGCTGGTGCAGTTGGTAGAACTATGGCAGAACATTTCAAATATGCTGGCAAAAGGTTGATGGTGTTACTGTCTATAGGTTTCATTATGAAGAATGTCCGTGGATTTATACCTAGAGTATAACAGGATTTATTATAGTACCAGTGGCTAAAAATATAATGGTGATATGCAAAAAAAAATTACTATAGATCTTTGGCGTTAGCAATCGTCACACGATGATAGAACAGTATATAACCAATCATGTCTGCACTGACAATCTGTAGGATTTGGAAAGCTTCTGCAACTGATCTTTGTTTATTTTTTCATTGAGACAGTTGCTGCATGGTTATACATCTTCATCTAGTCCAATGTTTGTTTCTTATTTAAACACTTCAACATCATATGATTGTGTGAGACACATGCAACTTTTAAATAGCTGAAAAAAGCCTCCCTATATACTTTATCCGCTTATTGGCATACTGCTATAAATGACACACTATGTTTCTGAAATGTGGTGAAGTTATGACAGAATATTTTCATGAAAGTAATGGAGTGCATCAGGAGGGCGAAAGTGCTCTCTCCTGATCTGTTTGTACACATTTTGATGTAACGAGTACTGAATTGACCGAAATCGATACTGGTGACAGTATTCGTGACCAGAAAGTAAACAAAGAGCTCTAAGCAGATGACATTGTCTTTTTGCATAACTGGCTCGCTTTAAAAGACAACAGAATTGTGCACATACCAAAGATGGCACAGTGTACTGCATGTAAAACAATTCAATCATTGTCACAAGGACATTACACTTTTTTAGCTGGCACTGTTCACTGCATATATTGTATCAGTAAATTTGTCACATAGTGTAATTTTGTATCTATGTTTTTGTGTGTATATGGAGTTATCTTATCTTTTCTTATCCTATCCTATCTGATTTTTTCTTTATTTTATTTGCCGACAAAACTTTCGACGTATCTCCTGTTCACATAATCCTCACAATTGCAAGGGACTTATGGGATGAACCTCTTATAATGCTTTTAAACTTACCTGTATTTACATCTTTGTACTCATTCATGCTTGCGTGTCGAACAGTTGACTTAACGTGTCCTTTAGGTCAGTTTTCCACTTACATCTGAAAAATGACTTTTCTGATTACAGAAACAATTGTAGTACAGCACGATCCACCTTTGATTAACCCTTTTTGAGATGCCACATAGTCCATTAAAAAAGACTGTTTATGCAAATGTCATGTTCCATGGACGCAGTGTAGCCCTATGAGCATACAAAACACTGTTTACTTAAATGCTGCACACCAGATAATGTAAAATCTAGCAGTTTCTTTTTATATCTATTATAATGTCCCATATTGTAATGTCACAATGTACCTGAATAACAAACAACTGTCAAAACCAGCTGTATCAATTTACACCACATGTTACAAGGTTAATCAAATTCATTTCGATATTCTAATTTTGGTTTTAAATATGACAAAGTACATTTAGAAGGAGATTTTTATAAGAAATGTTCCAAAACTCGTGCTAAACGAGCATGTCTATACCACATTTCCTCAGCTACATTCTGTTAACATTAGGTGGAATATCACAAATGAATTTTTTATTTCGAGGTTTTATGTTACCTTCCCAGGTTTAAAATCTGGATGTACGTACATGTGTGACTAAGTGTCCTTTTATTTACAAAAGCCAGTTATACAGCAGCTATGTTTAGCTACAATCAGCCTATTTATTCTTTCACTATGTTCTGGAGAAGGTCAAAGTATGTTGAATTGACACTGAGGCAGGTCCAAAGTTGTTAGCCCTTTTCCACTTAACTCTTGAGTGAGTGTTAACTGCGACTCAAGTCAAACAAGTTAAAACGAAATGCTCTGAATTACAATAAGGGTGTTTCATCCATATTCCTGGTAAAAAATACATTGCGTTCAAGTACCAGCATGGCTGAAGTGTTTAAGAATATAAAAGTCCAGGTCATAAGCTTTCGACGGTGCGCTTTGCGCAAATTACGCTCAACGCGTGCTGAGGAAAGTTGTTGACACAGTTCAAAATATGGCACCAAAAGAGTACAATCAAAACTACAAATGTCATATGATTCCAGGATGTATAGTCCTGGTCAGTCCAAGTTATGTTTGTTTGCAATAAATATATATATATATATGGAATGTTAATATTCTGATTTAATCGGAGCAGTCCTGCTTCTCTGTCTTTATGGAATTTCTATCGGCACATGCTCTACCCAATATTCACATGACTTTGGACATGGTTGATCCTGCGATTTTCTCACCTTACGTGGGCTACAATAGATACTTCGATGTTTACTTCATGAATGCAATGTTAATGAAAGAGCCCGTCCACCCGAGGTGAGCTTTCACAGGCCATTTTGCCGTACCATCTGATGTTGACAACTTTGACCTCAACATGTTTCCTGCAAAATGATGTATATCTCTATATGAATATGCGTGGTGGAATAAATTTATTCCTCTAGGCATATCTGTGGATGCACATGTAGCTAAAATCCTCTGTTCATAACAATGACTTTTGATCATATTTCCGATACTGACTGTTTAATTTAATTGTCAAATACAGGACTTTAGTGCCAAATATCATATGTATATGCGTAATTTTAGCATATTACGGTAGTACCAAACTAGATTGTTACAGTGTTGAAGTTAGAAATTATGAATGTGGATAATGATTTTCTGGCCTATTTAATCAAAATCCTGGCCGGTGGCCTCTGAAGACAGCTGATTCCTGAATTAACTAATTGTTAACCTGTATCTTAATTGGTTGCTGCACTTTGAAATGTTACAACTTTATATATATATATATATATATATATATATATATATATATATAATTTAGTTTTTTCAAATATCTTTCATTAGCATCAATTGAAAGCGTGCGACCTCAGTCATATGTGCCTTTGTCGGCTAATAGGACTTTTGCACTAACCATATTTTTGAAGGTAGAGGAGATTTAAAATTTCATTTGGATATTTTAAGACATATGGACCATTCCATGACAAGTGCACAAATTCACCCACAAGACTCAAGCCATGCCTGATTTGCTGTTTTTAAGTAGTATATTTTAAAAAAAATGTTAACAAGATTTAAGAGGAAGAAAGAAAGACAGAATGGAAAAATATGTGTTGACACAAAGACATAATTTCAACATGGCCTTATTCGCTCATTTGCCTCTAAAATTTATATGGCTGTCTGTGGTATCTGGCTTGGAGAATGCTAATCAGAATCCACGGTTAGCCTTACCAACAGAGGGAGACAAGTATGATCATGGACATGCTTGACATATCAATTTATTTTTTTTTCTTTGCCAATTTCGAAAAACATCAATAGCAGGTCATAAAGAGCAGATTTCATTTTAACCCTTCATTGAAATACCATCATGCCATAGGAAACATGAAAAAGTAGAGACCAAAATAATGGTGGAGGTCAACAGCTCTCCTCAGCTCACTTTAGGTGCACTGCACTGTTGATTCAGTGAATAGAATCGTTATCTGATGAATTACTTTTGGGCTTCACCGGTGACACTTCCGCTGGTGAACTTCGTTCAACAATGTCCAATGAAATTTGGGGCAGGAGATATCAGAAAAATGTTCAGAAAAACATCTCGCACATTCATAAATTCCAACCCAACAATGATGAGAAAGTTAAGTACAGTAAATGACATTGATTCAAGAATTTTTCAAACACCAACTTTCAGTTTTCAATACCAATGTGAATAAACTAATTTCACTTCTGACGTCAGACTGGCAGTAACCCATTAAAGGCACCTGGTAGTTTGAAACCGGTCCTCTCAACCTTTGAAATATTCTTCATTAACTACAAACTTTGGTTATTTCAAAAAAAAATAGGCCTGACCACAGAAAGCCCAAAACGTATCACCTGTGTCAAAGATAAAGCGACATCCTAGGTCCGCCACTTTTGGTGCTCCTGCTTTGTCACTCTGCTGAGCTGACAGCAGAAGAAGAAAGTAGGCCTGCATCGTTTTTGTGACATTTAAGAACCTGTAACATTACAACAACGCTCTACCTCCATTATAACTGGGAGTCGGAGAACACGCCCCCACAGCACAACAAAATACAAAAAAAACAAACCAATAGAATAAGAGTATCCACTACTTTAGGACATCATTGACATAAATAATGGCCAAAATAGGCCCAAGCACACTGATTCATTGAAATATTTTACTTTAAAGCTGGTGTCACATCTAAAACAGAATATACATGAGCACATAGACAATTAAATGTATACCAATACACCCATAAGTTTAAAATTGACACATCTGACCATATAAAGGGATAAAGCTGAAAAGTCAGCATATGCTGACTTATTTCCTATTATTCTGTTCTATTGTTCTTCATTTGGCAGTACAGTAAAATATGAAGCCTCCTAGGTCACACAATATAAATATATTTATTTATTTTATTATCCCCCCTGTACTGAGGAAAATATGTACAGAAACATCAATAAAACAAAGTATACATAGAATAAAAGTGAATGGCTTCTTCACAACAATAGTATGAATAATGACAATAGCCACCAGGTCTGCACATACCGTGGCTGCCAATCGACACTCTCAAATAGTAGTAGATGGAGCAGAACATCAGAGCAAGGTCTAGTCCTAGTAGGCTGGGTGGACCTGAGAGCACAATCAAAATTAATGGTATTGAGCTCTCGAGTCAACCCCCCACGTAATGAGAGACCCTCTGACAAGAACACATGAATATACTGCCCCGCTCCAGTAACACACACGCAACCCTGCCCCCCCCCCCCAAAAAAAACCAAAAACTTGCAGATCTAGAGAACTCTAGTAAGCAGGGTCGCAAGTGTGTGCTCAGAGCTCCAGGGCTTATCAGAATTTTCATGATGAACCAGGTATTTCAGGGACTCTACTACACCGCCCACTTGTGTATCAAAGGGCTGCGATATACCAGGGCTGAAACCTAGGAAACATTTAACTGGTGAAAGTCCCGATTGGAGGAGAAGGGTGCCCATAGTGCCTGGGATTAGCCCAGCAGCTCCACATGTCACATAGTTGGATATAAAAGCATAATTTACGGAAAGGCTTATTCAAGGACACAGATCTCCGAAATAGGGAAACTGTCTTATGCTTAATAATTTCCTCGATGGGAGAAACATGTAGAGCAGACACAAGTGAAGAGTGATGTGATTTTTTAGAAGAACCTAAGACATGCTTAAGAATTTCACCTTGGAAGGATTCTAAGTATTTCAGCGAAATATTAGATAAATGTACACACTCCAATCCACAAGAGACAAAAGGAACTCCTATGGTTTGCCATAAGTATGTTTTCACCCGGAACTCAAACCAGGGTACGACATCCCTGCCGAGGAGAGGCTATAAATAGCCCTCCTGGCCGAGTGATACGTTGCTCCACATGAGTAGCATAATCATGTATGTTATTAAAATTCACACCGAGTATGTCTACAGCCTGCTCACACTTCAGAGGCTGGGAGTTCATATTCCACACAGGTTGTTGCGTAAATGGTGTCTTACCTACTATCATACATTTCGACTTTTTTTTATTCCAAATTTAAATCTCCACATATGAGAGTAATCAACACATACATCTATGAGGTTCTGTAAGCCTGGGGCCGTAGAAGAAAACAGAGTGATGTCATCAGTGCATGCAAATGAGTAAAATATATGCCAATCCGCACACCAACCTGAGCAGCCTGTAAGGATGAGAGAAGATCATCAATAAATATGTTAAAGAGAGCAGGGAAGAGAGCACTACCCTGTCTCGTACCACGGGATATTAAAATTAGGTCACTGAGGACACCCTCCAATTTTCAATGCCCTTTAACGGACGATACCATACCAATAACAGTGTCCAGTGAGAGTAGGGTAATACATTAAGTAATTTATAAAAAAAGGCCATCTGGATAGACTATCAAAACACTTTTCGGCGTCAAGTGTGGAAATAAAAAGTGGGTTATTGCTCTCATTGAAATAGCATAAGACATAATGAAGGAAATCACAGCCCATTTCCGTCCCACTGCCACGATGGAAGCCGAGCTGAGTATCAGCGGCCTCATCTTCGGGGACCATCAAGAGTTCCACTGGTTTACTATGAGTCAAGCTTAAAGTTATAGGTCGGTAGTTGCATGCTTTGTTCGGGTTTAGAGTAGGCTTCTTAAGAACTGGCACAATGAGACCAGTATGGAATATACTTGGGAAAACACTCCCTTGCAACATGGTTGAACATTATCCAGCAAGGTGAGTACAAAGCTCACTGGAGTTGCCATAGTTAAAGTGCTCTGTGTAAATTCCATCTGGCCCAGCAACAATATTTCCATGAAGCCATTCAATTAGCTCGTTTACCTGATCAGCACTTACTGTAACATCAAATTTTTCCCCCGATTTTTCTTATAAGCATTCTGAACACAGTCTTTAATATCTTGCTGGGCCCAGGAGAGATCACTCTCATTATCCTGCATAGTACCAGCATAATATGAGGCGAGATCTTAAGAATTTAAGCTCAAGTTCGACTTTTTATTTTCATGGCGCTTTATTTCATTCCAGAAACAAGACATTTTCCTTTGTTGAAAAAAATTATTAAGCTTTAGTGTGCCCCGGCCAACCAAATCATGTCGATATATTCTTGAAGAACGCCTAAATTGTTTTTTAGTGAACTTATACGCCTCATATACTGCCCCACTCTTTAACTTACCAGTTGACACCATAAATTAAACCAAATTTCGTGCGATCTCTCAGGGCACTTTAATGTGGGCACCAGTTAGATTTAGGCTGGTAAAATCTGGAAGGAGCACATCCCGCCTCCTTGGTTGCATCGTGGATAGATGTGTTTACGTTATCCAAATAATTTTCGATTTTACTTACAACACTGTTTCGATCTAAGCTCTCGTTACGATCTATTAAAAGAGGATCAAGTGACATTTATTTATTGCATAAAATGTCCAGATATAACTACCTACAGCCATTTTTATTCCATTTGGGGGCACGGGTATGTTTCTATATTTTGTGACCTCTTACCATTGTGAAGACACTCAACAGTCCTGCTGCTCAATGACAGTTTCATTTCCATGCGAATTGGGAGATGGTCTCTTACATTGTCCTCCTCCAGTGGTACAATATGGCAAGATAATATGCTATCTGCATCATGAGACGGATACAATATTTGGTATCTTCGGCAACAGATAGGTCATTACTCACGATAAAATCATTGAGAATCTGGCCGTTTTCATTATAACTATCTTTTGCATACCAGCTGTTATGGAGCTTAGAGCACATGCGTAACTTCCCATGTGACCTCTTACCATTGTTAAGACACTCAACACTGCTGCTCCTCAATGACAGTTTCATTTCCATGCGAATTGGGAGATGGTCGCTTACATTGTCCTTCTCCAGTGGTTCAATATGGCAAGATAATATGCTATCTGCATCATGAGACGGATACAATATATGGTATCTTCGGCAACAGATAGGTCATTACTCACGATAAAATCATTGAGAATCTGGCTGTTTTCATTATAACTATCTTTTGCATACCAGCTGTTATGGAGCTTAGAGCACATGCGTAACTTCTCATTAAAATATCCCATAACTTTCTCCTGCGCAGAGGCTGCAAGTGAATCTAATACAGATTGAATAATATGTAAAGTCTCCACATACTCGTCTACATTGTCTCTGCAATAGAAAGGCATGTAAAAACTCTGATCAAGACCTGAACAATTGTACCAACACTGTCGTAACCTGCCACTGCAATAACCTTGTCACTCATAGCTTCAAGTAGAAATTATGGTAAGTTTGGATTCTTTTTGCAGATCATAGAGACACCCCCGAAAGTTTGACATGCGTTGTTGCTTGTGTTCTGGTCGTTGTCTGTGTACAAAAGGGCAAACCTTAACACCTTGCGGCCAATTGTCTTTCTGTAGCGTTACTTAAGCAGCAGTCTCTGAGACCACCACTTTAAACGATTTATGACTGGGTTTATTGACAAGTTGTTTCACTTCCAGTTTGCTGGGGTGACGTACCCTGACTTTTATTTTCAAGTGGACAATAATGCCATCACTGCAGTGTTTTCTATTGCAATGCCAACATATACCTCCTCAGCGCTAGCGGAAATAGCCGCCGTTGGCGGGGTTGCTGTCGGCGAGGCGGCCGTTAACTCATTCCCGCCCAGATTACTAGTACCACTGCTGACAGCATGTGAACTGCTGGACACAAATGCGTTATTTACGGTAGCAGAGCGCGTAGGATTTGTGTTCGTACCCTGCATGGCTGGTTTTTAACACTGGTCCCTTTTTTTCTTTTTTTGAAGCTCTTTTCTAAAGGCTCGATGCAAGTGGAAATATTCCAGATTCTCAGCTTCATCGTCTGCCTCGGACTTCGACATGAGCAAATCTGATTGCACGTCTAATACCAGCTAACCCTTAGTGTTATGGTTCAGTTCAGATATTTGATGATGCACGCTCTCACGCAGGTCGGCCGCAGCCGCAGACTGGGCATCCGTGCGCGGGTCAGTGTCTTCTGTGGACACGATGAGCGACTGGTCCCCCAGGTCTGTGACCACTATGACTGGAGGTTGATTATTCTGCATGAGCGATGCTACTTGTATCCTGAGCTGAGAATTATTTTCCTGTACAGTCTTTAACTGTTTTTCTAGAGCATGCAATCTAGCATTAGAGTCTGCCATGGCCTCCAGCAGGTCACTGACGGTGTCTGCTATAGCACTCTGACAGGCACCACTGTCTATATTACTTTCTTTATTGGCAAAAATTGTGTCCACTGCCTTGCGATGTAATTTGTTAACCAAACAGTAGCATGGACTGCAGATATCTGGGCTTATAGTAGTTTTCACTCGCCTCTTAATGGGCCTTCTGTTTTGGTAACTGCTGAACATGTCCCTCACGTTTTAACACAGCAACTTATGTAAAGAGCCAAGTTCTTCAATATCAAAGTGCCCTAACGAGAGCTGGATATCCTTTCCACCAAATAGAAATATCCTCTCTAGAGAGTCCATGAAAGTTTCACATAGTTTTCCACTCTCTATCTCTGGTAAATTCGACTGCTTCTCCGTCGACTGTTTGTCCACCATGACACTTTGTCGTGGTAAATAAACAAAGCCCGTGCAGGCTGAGGTCACACTCGTCATGGATTGCTGACCACTGACACATGGGTCTCTGGTGAAGCCACCAAGAAAGAAACTTATATATAAGTTTCAAATCGTCCACAAAAGTTCCAACCTATTGTCCAGTGCTGACTCTGATATCTCCCAAATAATGTGTCAAAGAACTGCAGACGGCAGCGTATAAAAACCAATCAAAATTGATATAAAACTTGGAGCTTGTGTGAAGACCTTCTGAGCAGGTTGGCGCATGCACAATAGCCCGCAATATAAAATTGGTAATACAATACCAGGGTATCTAACTTTACCACTGTTACTAAAAGAAACATAAACTTGTTGCCCTAATGAATATGATCAGGTAGGTGGCACCGATTTCCTAAATTATGGCTGTATATTTCTCAATGGGAAACAAAGACAGATATTTTTCTTTCTACCATCCTCTCAGTCAGGATTTTTTACACTTGAATTTAAATATTTCACCGTGGGAAGTGACTATGGTCGAACAGTTTGTAGACTGGGGAAAGGGTTTATAATCTCCAGGTTCCCTGTATAAACTGACAAGGCTGCCATAAAGTCCCAAGTAACACAAGCAAAAAACAATGTTTGCTTAATGTTGTTTACCTTTATTTATTGTATTTACTAAAATTATATATGATTGGTTCAAAGGAACAAAAATGGATCAATTATTGACTGAATAAATGCCAAAAATGAGATGCAGTCCATCTGCGTTTATTTGGCACCATCTGTTTGTGGCCATTTTGCCGGATTCACAAGGTTGCCAGATAAGCAGATCAGAGTGTCTGTCACCTGGATACAAAATTAAGAGGCCGGATTCTGGATTGTTCACACGACAACAATCAAATAAGAACGCAGTGTAAAGCTATTTAGATGAAACTTTCATAATGAAACCTGGAATGGAATTTATAAAATTATCCCCAAATGTATTTAATAAAGAAACATGTAATAAAATTAACGACATTATTACAATTTTTTTACGTTGGGGCATTCTAATGTTTATGTCTAACATGGCAATACATGTAGTACATGTACATGTATGAACAGACATATATGCTGTGTACTTTGTGTGAACTTGTCAGTGCTTCATATTGGTGAAAAGAAGCCGGAAATCTTTTTTTTTGCTCACTTCGGTCTGTTTGCATGCCCCTTAATTTGTCATCAAGCTTGGCAACAAAACTCCATGTTGGATTCTAAAACTAACATGGAAGCATTGTTTGCAACACGTTCTCGACTCGTGACGAAGCTTGTTCTCGACAATGGGACGTATCACGTGACAGATTAGGAGGCAAATAACAATGCAAAACGCCCTTTTGTTCTGCAATTAACGTGCCGGTGACGGAGTATCATGTAGTAAAAGAATGGGGGAAATTCGTTCTCGGCTAATAGGTGCCGAATTTCAAGGGTGCCGAATTATCAAGTGACGGAGAAAGGCGGCCTGGCTCTACGTCTTTTGTTTTATGTGTTTTAGGTTTGAATTCCAATAAAGCTGCCAAATGTTATGACCTTTGACCTTGAAAGTGACCTTATGACCTTGAAACTGACATTTCAAAATAAAAACTTTGATGTTCGTTGCTAGTGTCGACAAGTTGAAATAAATACCATGATAACTTTTTTGGTACAAAATGTAATATCAATGTATTCAAAATAGCAGAAAAACATGCTTAGAAACCTGGTGGTCAGGGGTTAACCTGTATAGAAATGCAGCAGCGAAAGAGTAACAGGCGTATTTAGAAACGGAACTTTTGATTTCATATGGAAATTGGTTCCAAACTTTAAAACCATTGAAATAAAAAGTTTGTCTACTTTGACTTCCTAATTGAGGAAGAACATATTTCAATTGACTGTGCCTTGTATTGCATGTAAGCAAGCTTCTGGCAAGTTGTAGATCATGAAAATACCCAGGAGCTTGATCTCTACTGAATTTGAGCCATTTGAGCAGAACAAGCTACTGAGAACCCACATGTGCTCTTGGAGGAAGTGCCAGTGTGTATCTAACCATCTTGTACTGTGCAGTCTGAAGTCTCTTTCTATGATATTTGTTGATGCCCCAATACCAGGAAACACAGGAATAGTCAAAATAAGGCTTCAAGAGAGGAGAACAGCATTATATCCAATTTTGTCATCCAACAAGTCCTAATAAAAATTGTTGCCTCAATATTTTACATTTATCTTTGCTTGTATGGATATATCATTGCAGTAAACACTCATCTGTGAACACTGCTTGAGCTTCCATTTCGTGCCAAGAGTATACTTTCAGTCTTTCCCAAGTGTAGAGATAATCTTTTCATTACCAACGTATTCAGAGGGTGATCCATTCACTATTACACATTGTCATCTACCTCCTAGAAAGTTTTGTATCCAACCTAGAACCTTACCTCTAATACCATGGCGTTTGAGTACACTTATCAATCGACAATGGGGTACTGAGTCTAAGGCCTTAACAAAGTCAAAGTAAATGCTATCAATAAAAAGACCTAGGTCAAAAGATCCAGTCCATATATCAAGTGCCGACAGCAGATGCATGATCACCAGGGGCTGTATTCATGATGAGTGTATTCTGATCCTGAATTTAATACTAAAATAATTGTTAATTTGCCTGTGGGCCTTCAACTATTGAATGGCAGGCCTTATGTTTGATCCAAAGTTGCAGGATTAATTAATACATGTTCTCCGCTGCGATATGAATTATGGAATTAAAATTTCCATTTTAATTAATCAATCTTGATTTAATCCTTTCACAATTCTGTATTAAAAGTTTAGTAATGGATAACACTGAGATTGATTTAATAAAATGAGCCTGTAAATCCTTCAGGTCATATTATAGCAAGAGCATATGTTGACTCAATCATGAACGTTTTTATCCGACATTGAGCCAAGGATTAAGTACTTTAGGGTGCAAGCCACATTGATTTTAATTTTAGGATTAAAGTTTGGATCAGATCAAACTCTCTGTGAATATGGCCACCGGAGATGAAAGGAAGCTGACATGTTGTAAATATATTTTTTATCAATGTGGGCGACCACGCTATCTCTTACAATTCGTTCCATTAGTTTGCAGCCAATAACTGTTAAGCATATAGGGCGGTAAATATTCGGTATACTCTTCTTTCCTTTCTTGAAAATAGGCGTTACTTGATCGTCTTTCCAATCTTGAGGACTGCTACTTTCAAGTAAAGGCCTTCATAATGTCGTAGCAAGAGGCTGTAAAACTTCATTTGCTATTTCCTTCAACATACAAGGATGCAGAATATTTGGACAAGGCAATTTGTTTTCATTCAGTACACGACGCTTACTAAGCACACTTTCCGCGGAATTTAGAATTTTTTGAAAGCTACTACATAATAATATATATATCTGAAGCAGAAGTTGGGAATTTTCTTTGAATATCCTTGGGGAGCGATGGTGCAAAGATATTCTTGAAGCAACTTTACCTTTTCATGGTCGGATGGTATCTTCATCCCATCAGAATTCATCAAATCAGCTACCCCGTCCTTTCTCTTTAAATAGTTTCTTGTGTACGCACAGGAGGCAATGTGATTTTTTCCCTTTCACCCACTTTTGGATTTTCAAGAATTGTATTGCGTCAGTACACGCCCACATTGCCTGATTTCTGTCTCTTGCATATAACAGATAATATGTACCTTCTCTCGAATCCAAATAAGTTTTAAAGGTGTTACGCTTCTATTTAATTTTCTGAAGTTCCTCCTGGTTTACCCATGACTGCTTTCTTTTATTCCTTCCTTTACTGACTTCATGGTGGATACATTTATCAGTCACAGTTTTGATGGTCGTAATAAAGTGAGACCATGCGCCTTTCGATTTCACCTGATTCCTTTCTTGTTAGCAGTCATGGTCGATTGCCAGCTTTTTTATTGCATGGCTATCTTCTTTGTGATGAATGTAGCGGTCCAGTTTATTTTCCGTTTCTTCTAGGTGACAAATAACATTAAATTTCAAAGCACATGATCGCTTTTTCCTACGAATGCTTCATGTTTTACTTCAATTACTATGCTGTTTTGTTTGTCACGAATTACGTCTAGTATATGTGCAGTTTGATGAACCTGGTAATGAGTGGGCTCTGTCACATGTTGATGTAAAATAAGTATTTCTTGTGGCTTCCATTAAGTCTATTTCGGGAAAGTCAATCACCCATAATAAGTACATGTGATCTACCATGGGTACATTGTGGCAACACAAAGTTTACTTTTTCATTGTTTCTTTTGTACCTGTTCGCTTAAAGATCAAACCACAAATCAAACATTGATCATTAATTCTTAGTTGAACCTCATACCATGTGCTTTCTGTTAATTTTTAAATGTTTTCCATGTTGGCCTTGTTCGCTTTTTAGTGATATTTTGTATAAATATCTCCATTTAATCAAACTTCTAGCATACAAGTATAGGAGAGAGCCTAGTGTGCTATCAAACCATATCACATGTCTCATCAATATTCCAATCACACACCCGAATGCCAGGATCAATACACAACTTTTGACTGCTTAATGGTACTTTTCACCATGACAGCTTCCTGTTCTGATGTAAACTCAAGCACGTGTTCGGGAAAATACACCTGGAATACGCTTCAGTGCAAAAAGCACATTCCAATGAAATTTTCAGGCCAAAAGATATTGAACCCAGATGAAAGCGCATATTATCGACATTCGCCAGAGCATACCATAAAAACACTCTTACCAATATACACGCTGCCATATGCCACCAATTCCAAAATACTGGAAAGGATATGAACATTGTGAGGGATAAACTTAAAAACAAGCCAATAGAGCACTACCCGTGTACTTAAAAGGGAAAGTTAGAAACTGCACTTTACTGACAACAAGACATAAAGATAAAACGAAGTTGGATAATCTAAAGAAAATTTCCACTTCCCTGTAAAATGCAGATTAGGATCCTGCGATATTAAGATATACAATGGTATAATATAGCAATCAACAATGTTAGCGTGGAATGGAGTCCCATTGGCAACTAGGCCGTGACTCGTTTCAGTTCAATTCTGATTAAAATGGTTAATTTGCCAGAATTTATCACGAAACACGAACGTACAAACTTCCAAGGTGGCCTCCAACTTAAAGAAGCTCCACAAGATCGTAGGATGTGAACTACAAATTCCGGAAATTGTCTCGAGTAATTGCTGACATGGTTCATTTGAAAAAAAAATGAGAGCAGCGCAACCAGCCTCTTTAATAAAGTAAATTTGCAAGTTATAGAGAACCCTGATTCAAACACGATTTGGTTTACCAGCGAACCACTACAAAAGCATACATTTTCAATTTTCGTGCCGATTTTTGCAAGCATGCTGGCACTAAGCGCTTGGGTTAGTTTAATTATGATATTCTGTTCTTCAATGCAAAAGACGTCCAAAGGCAACAGCTTTGGTGACCTCACTGGAAGTAATAACGCAGCTGGGAGGGCAACCATATCCAGGCCAAGGAGCATACCACTCCTGCTCCAAACACAGCCACAGTCCCGAATCTAGTACCGCATGTTACTCGTCCAAGCTCCAAACCAGCATCACACAGCTCCTCTGCAAGTTTAATGGGAATTTGTGTTTCGAATTAGAAGCCGTGTTACATCCCCGCGCTAAAATTTTCTAGGGGGCTTTGACACTTTCGACCTATTAATAAGATTCGGGACACTTAACTCAAACACAAATAATTAGTGAATATGGAGTTCACTCTCTCGCCTCTTTGCATACCCCTACTCAGGACTTTTGTTTTCAAATGCTTGTCTCCATTTCAATACTTCGTTTACTTCTTGGTTTCGACGTTGTTAAGCAAAAAGGAGATACCAGCATCTTTACATGCGGCCAACGAAACGAAAGAAATTTCTTAATTATTCATCCAATTTAGAATAGTGACTCCAGAATCATATGTTCAATACCAGAAATTCCAGGGATACCTCACAATTATTCTACCAAACCCTCTTTGTGAGATTTCTGAGTCTCTTGACTGGATCACAGGCTCCAATGAGGCTGGTATTTACGCAATTAAAGTTTCAACTCTTTCTTCCAGACCATAACTCTATGTCATATCAATTATGGATACACATAAACCTCGTTACATACATAGTTTGGCTTAATCTGTTGTTGATGTTCTTTAGCCTCTAACATCAGAGGGAGCACCAGTATTTTAGTTCTAGGTTAAGCAGTTTTTTGAAAGATTTTTTAAAGTTATTATGGCATGATTGTACCAAATATTGCAAGGCTGCCAATTATACGATTATTTTATCTCCGTCGCAGGTCTTACAAAACAGGAACAACTACACCAAAAACGAAACAATATATGGCTGTGAACAGAAATGCAAGAACAGTTTTACAGGCCAAAGGATTGGTTCAAAAGTAATTTGAAAGTCTCTTATAGTAGCGTTTGTGCTTGCATGAGGCATTTCTTCACTGTCTCTAATACTCTCATCAAAATGGAACAGATTATGGAATAGTACCACTATGCTACCCTATGTGGGCAGACTAGTACCATATAAATAAATTTTCGACAGAGACTTCCATCCCGTATTAAATAAATGACCTCTTTCAGTGCTCGGACATAAAAAATGAAATTAGTGTCATTGTATGACCCATAACTCCATACCTGATCTTCCTAAGAAGACAGTGTAGGGGTATGCAACATGGGATATATTTGTTATTCCATGGTCCCGTGGGCAGTGAAATACTAATTTTTCTCATTAGCTCTCGGGACTTTTAACCACCGCGAACCAGGAAATATCCAGTACATAATATACAGGACCATACAGGCCCGTAATAGCTAACTATCGATGAGATGATACCAAATGTAACTTCATGATGAGCATTATATTCTCACACTTAGATCAGCTTCATTCGACACATACATTACATTCAGAAATGGGTAAGGAGGTAGTATCTACTAAATCAGTATACAATTTATGAAACACAAAAAATTACCACAAACACATGAATGTCAGGATGCCCCAGGCTGAGTATTAAAAATCCTCTATATTTGCTGATGGAAAGAGAAAGTAACACCTTGCTTGCTGTTGAGTACAGACACGATCAACCATAAAAGTATTATTGTGACAAGTACAAAATGCAGACAAGGAGGATTATTATTGATTTTAATACAGGTTTAAGTCAACGATAGCGTATAATTCAGAATATTGCATCACAAGGAATGACTTTTTCAATTTTGAGAACCCAGAGTAAGCATGAGTATGTATCATATCAGTAATACTTGAAGACTGCTTAGACAAGGAGCCGCTAATCAGAGAGACATGTACCGGTATAGGCGCCGAAACATGTTCTGAGTAGTTACCCACTGGAGAACCTTTAATTTATATGGGCTAATAAAGCATATGTTAAAATTTTATAGAAAATGTGTGCAATATGAACAATTATAGTGCTTCCATACGTATATATGTTAGGCAGAGACAGGTTAGCTTATAGAAAGTAAAGAGTTCAGACTGCGGAATAGGGTAATGACTACTAAGAAGTGGTTGTGGACAAAAAGACACAAATACACTTATCATAATGTAGGGTAGGGATATAGGAGCGGATGCATTTTTCAGCAGAAATATGTTCAGGGATAACATAAACTTAACTGTCCTGGCGATGCATTTTTGGAATGTCTACAAATCAGTTTTAGGGCTTTCAGGCAAAACAAGATACCTTTAAGATATTTAGCTCTTCTAATAATGGTTCCGTACGTACATTGCACGATGCACGGCATGCTAGTATTAGACGAACAGCAGCTATAGGCAGTTTAAAATACGGTTGGAGGAAAACCCCATGAACCTTAGTGAATTATGAGGTAGAAAAGGATAATTATGCATGAGTAAAAGTGTCTTCGTGGGTAAAAAGTGTGAAGTTGTTTAAGAGTTCCAACATTTCGGAAAAGTTTATCAGCAATTTTGTTTATATGGCATTCCAGTTTAACTTTTCATCAATCATTAAACCTAAAAATAAAAAACCGTAGTCCTTTCAATACTTGCAGTAACAGTTTTGAGAATAATATTTAGATCTAGTTTACGTTCAGAGAATGATAATAAGGTGAAATTTGTTTTTGATGCATTCAAAGTTTTGATGCAAGCCAACTGTATACTTTATGGACTTTAGAATTTATATTAATTGAAAAATTTACATTGTTTGGAGGGCTGTGATTACAGTGCAGATTGAACTTCTCAGAGTTGTGTTCAACATAAAGTATTGATTCTAATTTTAGAAAAGTTGAATGTAAATCATTAATATAGATTGTAAAAGGGAGTGGTCCTAAAATTGACCCTTATTGCGATGAGTATAGGGTTGAAACAAATATTAATTGGCAGAACGTATTGAGATCTATTCATTAGGTAGCTTTTGAACTGTGTGAGTGGAGTACCAGTGACGCCACAATGGTTTCATTTGAAGAGAAAAATATTGTGATCCAAAGTGTAGAAAGCTTTCGATAGATTTTTTAAAAAGTAATCAGTATTTCGCCGGTGTCACGCACTTTTAGGATTCCATCAATGAATTCTAGACTGGCAGTTTTGTAAAGAGCGGTTTTATAAAACCGTGTTCTCTTTTATAGAATATATCATGCAATTAGAGTTGTTGTAAAGATGAGTGTGGACTACTTTTCAAATATTTTTGAAAAGACAGAAAGGTCTGAAGTTATCATGTCCTTTATTACATTTCTTTAATTGGTAAAACGTTTTGCAATTTTGAGTTTCTGTGACAAAAATGCATGTAGGATTGGTTTATCATAAGACCGAATGGTTTTATTATTGAGGAACGGATATTTTTGAGTTTCATTTAAAGTTATGAAGTTATGTCCCAATCAATGGCAAGATAAATCTATAATGCGATTAGTTTGATTTTTGAATTTTGGAAGCCCCATTTGGACCTATACATGTAAAAAAGAGGGGTTAATAGTTCCGAAAAACATTAGCCATATTCATCAATTTCACCCCAACAGTGACACCAAAGAGATTCCGGAGTAACCAAAACATCAACATTTGTATTCCAATACCAATGTGAAGAAGCAAATTTTACTGCAGACTTGATACAGCTAGTCACTCGTAAAGGGCAACAGGTGGTTATGAAACTGGTTATGAAAATATGTTTGTTTATGACTCTGGAGAGTTCAATCAATTATTTGGTTATAGACTAACTTTGTGCTTGATAGTCAGATACTTTCCGGAATCAGGACTGGTACACTTTAATTGCTGGTTCAGACTATCGCCAAATTTATTGTATATTAAGATACCGTTTTTCATCCAAGGAAAAAGATGTTTTATATATTTGTTAAGCATATGGTTTGGGTTGGTAGGTGCTAATCTTGTGGACTATGTATTATACTATCAACCTTCTTTTAATTATCACTAATGCGTGATGCAAACCCTGACCTCTCCTGTGATGAAACTGATAATATTGATGCAAGGTCATTTATAACAATTCAATGTCTTTATTTTAATTCCGAAGATGCCTGCATACATTACATAAGGTGATCTTTTGCATTGATCCATTTCCAAAATATAAAAAAAACTGGCTTTCTCGTATTTTGTTTGGAGTATCCATATCTCCAACCATATCTTGGTGGTTTTGATGCAGATAAAGTACTATGTTGCTATTTGAACTACAGCTGGCGCCATGGGGAATCGGTTTTCGACAATTCATCAAGGAAAGTATTGAAATTATAAAAAATTCTATTTAGACACTTAATATGCAAACCCAAAATGGAAAAATTATTGACAAAAGGACTGCACAAATTCAGTAAGATTGTACGTGTCGACGTGCGAGAGACTGATGCAACTCAAATGCCATTTTCACGATCATCACCATTATTGATTCAGTTCTTAAGTTTTTTGTTGTGCCGCCACCAGAGGTTTTAAGAATATTACTAACTTAGGTCTTTGAGATAAAGTAATATGCAAGTATTTCAACTTGAAGTTGTGGGTACACAAACAATAAAAAGGAACCCTATTGCAAAACACGCCATGTAGCTGAAAGTACAACACAAAGCAACTGATATGAATCTTTGATGATATTCAAAGATGAGTAGAAATATTACTTAACACACCAATTTCTTGATCTAATCAAAGAAAACTTACAATTTATAAACGTTAATTTTTAAACAATTAATCCAACTGATCATTGATTTTAAGGTATGATCGATTTTCCTCATGAAAAAAAAAAAATCTTTGCAATGACAGTTTTGAACTTGCTTGCATCTGTGATAAAAAGATGTATATATTTTGGCTTTAATGCATAGGAATTTTAGCAATCACTATTAAGTTAAGATATGAACCGTACACGTTTATGTATGTTTTGGAAAGACAGAGTGCTCTTTGTATTTTAATTTGGATTCAACAAGCCCAATCGTAACAAGTTTGAAACGTTTTTTGTTTTTTTTTTGTTTTGTTTTGTTTTGTTTTTCGCATTTTAATCAATTTTTATCTTAATTAATGCATCCATTTCAGGTAGAATAGGACACTATCTAAAGTGTGAGAAGCCAAAATGGATTATATTTTCATAAATTGCTGGACTAGGTCAATATTTATTGGGACCAAATTGGTGATATTGTGCATTTCAGAAACAGAACAGTCCTATTCCTCGGCCGAGATCAATGGTATTTGTAGCTTTTGTAGTAAGAAAAATATGGCCGCACAGCAATTTACCGTAAAAGGGCATGGGTACGATGGCTTGATTTTGGTATGCCAGACCCTACTGTCCCAAGAAGAATGTTCTCAACAGGTTTGGTATCTGAAGGGCTGATGGTATAGGTAATATAACCTGAACAAGCATTTTTTATGATGCAAACAACAGCCAAGGCTATAGGTCAAGGTTGCTTAATTTTGCGCAGGACAAACCATTATACAAAGAAGTATAAACTCAACCAGTTTGATATCTGTTTTACGGTTAAACAAAATATGGCTCTGACAAATAATTTTGGACTGAATAACACAAGGACAGATGGATGGATGGACGCGAT
Source organism: Hermodice carunculata (assembly GCA_964020975.1). NCBI lineage: Eukaryota > Metazoa > Annelida > Polychaeta > Eunicida > Amphinomidae > Hermodice > Hermodice carunculata. The sequence continues at coordinate 67,554,111 of OZ026627.1, read as the reverse complement.
GCAAACTTCAGTGCCTCCTTCGCCTCCAGTGAAGGTTTGATAAATCAGTCAATCAATCAATCAATGGATAAATAAATAGTTTTTACCCCTTTGGTGATCCTTTGGAAAATTTAGACATTCTTATTTCAAAAGGCAAAAAGGATGAGTTCTCGAGTAGTATTTAATTTCTGCTCTCGTGACCCTACAATACAACAGTACTCAATAGCACATAATGAATATTATAGCTCTGTATTCCTTATGCTACTTTCTATACACTCACTTGCTGAATACCGTTTTTTTCCTGCGCATCGGAGTTCAGCTTGTTTACATCAGCCAAGAGAGATACACATGCCAAATCGTTGCCAGGTTCTTTGGACACAAGTTAGAGAATGTCAGTTAATCAAGCTCAAACTTCCTATGTAGTAAAACAGACTCATGTACCACAGTCAGTAAAACGTTCGATGTAAACAATGCACTTTACATATAACTGAAACTACAATCTATTTTTTATTGATTGAGGTCAAGGCCTTGAGGAGCATGCTTGTGTTGAGACTTGTGCAATTAGTTCAGTTCTAGAAATTTATTGTTCATAGTTAGAAAATGTAAAATGGATGTTGGCAATGTTTTGCAATCTGTATAACAAGATTACCAGAGGTCCATTTTTATTCTGGAAAAAATTATTGCAATGTGCACAAATTTGTAATAATCAATGTTACAAAGCAAATACGGATTCGTGAAGATGTGACAATAGATCACTTGCTACCTGCATTCAACACTGAAGACTCAAATCAAAATTGATATGATTGAATATTATTCAGAAATGACAGTGTACATGTTATTGTAGATTATGAAACAATGTACCCATAAATGACACTTGTACATGTAAACTGTATTTGCAATTTATTGTCAGGATAACTCCAGCTAGGGATTTCGAATATATTCACAAACGTTTTATTGGTCGGACTGCGTTCTTGGTGATACTTCTTCGAGGAAAAATGACATGAGGTGTATTTCTATTTCTAGAATAAAATTGAAGAGTTGCAGATAGTGCCAAAGCATATTGTTGAAAAGGACACAGTTTCTTGCATCTAATAGTATCGGAAATAAAATCTCACTATCTTTCAGTCGTAATAACTATTGTACTTGTAGTATATGTCGGATTTGTTGAATAATGGTTTAGAGTGCACAAGAAAGTGTGCGTTAGGATATTTACTGCACGTCTATCTTCTAAAATTTGGAAATCCTCTCATTGATTATAGATCATGTCCGGTACTAGTCTTTTCAGGTTTTTCAAAGTACTTAGAACATCAATGTTTGAAGATTATATAAAATAGAATATATTCATTTGCAATAAGATAAGTTTTGAAGTACATGTTTGGCGAATTAATTTTATCAGCTAATCATGGCCATATATTTGCGAAGAAAGCATTATTACGTTCAGCTTTTTCATGCATGAACTTTTTAATGATTAATCTTAAAAAGGATCGGAATTTTTTTTACTTTAAGATGAAGGACTGTTTCTAATGTTTTCCCAAGTCTCTTTGCTATTGGTTTTTGTGCACTTGAAACTGTCTGAGATAGCATTACTGTTATAGTTGTTTAATCTTTTTATTCAATACCTGGCTGTATATATTGAAATTATGTTTTCTAGTACAGTACAGTATAGTATCCTGCAAAAATGGAGTTTAAAGCTGTATACAATAACTCTTCGTACTGCAGTGATCGTAAAATGCCATTTGCAATCCAATGTAAATGATTCTGCTTACATCGACTGAATTTAACTGTTCTTGTTCGTTAATGTGTTTTTTTGGCTAGCGTGAGAATACTTTCAAGTCTTTCACAGTTGTTTTTTTATAGAAAAGTCTGTATCTAGGTTATCCATAATTTTCATATTGTTCAACTTTGAATGGAAGTTATATATAGATTGACAATAATTTTTTTAGTTACGTTGACAAATTCCAGAGGACCCACAAGGTCTAGATTTTGGTTTAGGCAGGCAGTAAAGGAAAATGATCAGACAGTATCATGAAAATAACGGATGGCTTCCCCTTTTGTTTCTTTACAATGAGTAGTGGTGCAAAATATATTATCAATTGAGGAAGCGCACCCACCCTATATTGTTGCGGCTGGAGTAACTGTAGGGGTTACGTTATTGTTTTGCATCAATTCTAAATATTTGGAGTATTTTTCTCTGATATTTATCTGTAATAAATCTAAATTAAAGTCACCACCAATACGTTTATCAAACCATTCATTGACTAAAGCTTGAATTATTGGCATTAATTTAATATATATTGTTCAATCTTATCATTTCTGTCCCTAAGTTGTCCATAAATATTGCATAACATGATTTTTGGCTTCAAACTATTACCTGTAGAGTCAATAAATTGACCTCCAAATAATCTAGGAGAGGTGTAATAACCACGCTCACTGCAAGTACCAGTTTTATGTAGGTAAATGTGCAATCCACATTGTGTACTACAAGTGGCTCCAAAAGGAATTGTCACATAATTTTCAAAACTGAAGATATGTGTTTAGGTATGCGAGTTGCATACGTCAAAACCATATGAAATAGCAACATATATATGTTGCATCATTGTATGACATTGAAAAGAAAAATTAATAGTGGCAGTACCTATGTAAGTTTTGATTTTTACAAATTAACAATACAATAAATATTAGACAATAAATAGTAAGTGCCAAGATGTAACATGCATAATTCTTACGAACAATTTCTAAATGAAAGCAAAACTATTTATGAGTACAAATAATACTAGTGACACCATTAGGTGTATGTATCTTAGTTAAAAATCAGTCCAAGTCTAAAACTGTCGAAATCAGGACAGGTGTACTGACATAAATATCTACAGAAGCAACTGGAAGACTTGAATAGCCATCAAGCAATACATGATTCATTGAACATCCAAAGGGTCACGAGTGCAAACCCGATCCTGCAGAAATAAGATTTAAATATGTCAGGAGCTTCCAACTGATTCCACATACATCAAAAGTAGAAAGACATCATTTTTGTTTTTGGTTAAACTTCATGTTCAAATTTAGTGCCACAAAGTCCCTGATTAAAGTTTCCTAAGATATCTGAGGTGAAATATAATTTTGTCCTTAAATTTACAACTGCACATAAGGCCAGATCTAAATGTACTTGATGTGGGTTTTCTTTTTCTCTTTCTCAGGCAAGTTGTATCTTTGCTCAGTATGTCCTCCTTCAACCAACACACAATGGGTGCACGTCAAGGAAGACGGAAATATGGTTTGGATTGGTTTTGAGGCAACAAATATACAAGCATTTTCCTCTTGGCCGAGTCGATGACAGGCAGTGAAAAAGGTAGATTCAGCATTTGGCACTTTAAGCTGAGTGCAGGTAAAGTTGAAGCATGCTGTCCGTGTTTTCTCTTGCTGGACCTTTTAACCCTGGAATGACCAAGGACCATTTACATTTATGCGCTGCTAAAGCCAGTTTTTGTCTCAGCCAGAGCAACTGAGATATCTACCACCTTAGCTGGTACAGTAGGAAAAAAACATTGTTACACCTTTCTCGAATCTGTTACTATATTTTCTTTCTCAATGAAATCAAACAGAGTTCAAATCTTTGAGTTGAATCATGGTATCTGTTTGTTGGCTCTCAACATCTGCAAGCTTTTCCTTCACAACGTATGTGATAGCGTGAATTAGCTTAGGATCAATTTTAGAATCACAATCACACTGCAGCTTGGAACCGCCTGTTTCAAGGTGCATGGTTAAGATCATGGAGTCAAAATTAAATATATTGCAGTATGATTGTGTACCACCCTTGCTTGCCGAGGGCACCTATTGGCGGGACCTGATCATGGTGTCACTGATCTGCATCCAGGTAGCCCTGCATGTCTCCCAAAACACCAAATCTAGAGATGGTGAATGAATTCAGGAATCCAAAGGCCATATTCAACTCTAGTCTACATTAAAATGCACAGGCAATGTCTCTTTGGTATAATTCCTGATTTGCACTCACCTGTTCCTCTACGTACAAGATAATTCATATGGAAAAGCACACTTTTAAAGAGAAATGTCAGTGGCATGTTACAGGTGTCACGTAAAGCTGACCCTTGTCTCATTACATTCAACAAGTTTTATCTTACTTCCTGACTAATGATCTCATTGCATTCTATCTAGTTCATTGCCCACAGCTAATTGGTATGATCGGATATTGCCAATAGTTCCCTGATTATATAAGAAGCATGGCTAAGACCCATACATTTGGACTCAAATCACATAATGTGCACACATCGTTCCATTTATAGATACTCAGAACGAAACCGCAGATATGGACTCGGACAGATGGCTGAGTTAAACTTGGACACCTGATGATAAGTTGTTTGTGGCCAAAAATTACTGTATTTGTGCAAGTTTGCATGACAAATCACCTGAAATAGATTCTTGGCAATGATGTAAAATTACATGGTTGACAGGTTCTATGTGCACACAATGTGGTACAGGAAGGCAACATGGAGCTTAAGTGTGGTTGATGATGTCATTACTTGGATGAGAGATCAGGTGATTATTATTCAACAATTGCAACAGAATCAAGTAAAACAAATGTGCTGAAGAGGGTCAGATAATATGGAGCTGATTCGCCCATAACCACACAGGAGCCCCCTAGTGCCAAACTGTCTGGTAACTCTCTAGTGCTAGAGGTAGAAAAGCCACAAAAATATTCACTTTCGGGAACAAAGAACAATAAGTTTGCCTTGTAAATATGCCTAAAAATACATCATAATTAACTTGTATTGTCAGAAAAGATGTCATAAATTACTGATAATTTACAAATTTACAGATTTCAAGGTTGGAAACAATTGTGATACATCTGCTGCACAATTATCATGGAATGCTCAGTTAGATTTTGATCGCTATATTCCTATTAGCTTAAGTGCTTATCAGTGATATGAGGGCTTTCAAGGGAAATTAACGCTGCATGTATTAAAAGGAGGTCACAAAGATTGTCATAAATGCATCATTCATCTGCAAAAGTTTATGTTTACATTAAAAGTGCTGAAGATATTGTGCCAGCAAGATTACTTCACTCTAATTTGTCTTTTGAAGTTTTGTAACCAGGTATTCTCATATGGCAAAATGTGTCCACCTGAAATGTGACCTCTAAAATAAAGTGGAAGTAATTAATTACTATAGTGGGCTACCTCTGGCCATGGGGTAATTTTACACATAGTCAACTATATTTCAGAATGAAGTACCTGAAATCAAGTACATACAAAGAATGATCATTTACAATCTTACTTATGTGGAAATACAAGGGTGTCTCTTAAAAAAGTAGCAAATAAAACGTATTTGATTTATTGGAAGAGCAATTGTGTTCAATACATACACAGCAAAATCCGTTAAATCCGTTGCTGAAGCAATAATCACATCAATATTGCCAGTGCACGAATAAGTAGAGTCATAACTCCTTGTATTACCACTGTGCAAAACTCAACCATCATAATTTATGAAGATATTTTGAAACGATCGGCCACAAGGCACACTGATAGAAATAAACATTGGATGCATCATGTTTTGTTTTTTTTTTCAGCTTAAGGTTGCGAATATTTGTATGGAACAAGTGGTACTTACATTCTATGCTGAAGGACAACTGTTATATGAATATCATTATCAAATAATGTGAACACAGCAGCGCACTCAAGATAGGAATCATTTTCGAGGCATTTCGGGTTCACACGAGTGTTGCAAGAAATCTGTCAGTGCTTTCAGTACATAGAGTATGTTTTTCTAGGTGTACGTTTTGTTGTCCCTTTTAACTATGGCTCTGTCAGTCATATGTTTGGGAACTATTAAATTGGTAAAAGATAGGATGATTATTCCGTCAATTGTTTTTAAAGAACCTACGGGCATTCACACCACAAAATACTAGCGTGATATGTTGCCAAGACTTAAGACCAAAATAATTACCAGAAATGCTGTAGCAATAACCAGGTGCGTACAATATAACCACACCACATGTTACTAGGAAAGTAAATGTAATGTTCTAGTCTCAATGTTCATATTTGCTAAAGTCGCGTTTTCTACACGAACATGGGTGACTTCCGGATAATGGAAATTTACACGAATGAAGATTCCACATCCCAGAATGCATCCGACTGCAAACAGTATCACAACCTTTGTGCATACAGTTTCATGAAAGCTTTCCTGTGATTTTTTCCTTTGAATATAACGGTTCATCTTGCAGGAATATTGGTGGTCGTCCTCATTGTCACTTGTAGTGATCAGCACTGTGAAGAAAATAATGGATCTGTCAGTTTTCTGCTGTACTCTATATTTCTTGCTTTGGCTACCATTAACAATGATGATAAATTGGCGCCAGTCGCCCTTTAATGCGTGATCTAACTCTCACAGATCATTGCAAATCCACTCTTAGGGAACAGGCAATAATATATATGCCATCAAAGCCACGGATCTTGCATAAGTTGCAACAGAGACATTCACACATGAAAGCACATCTATCTACTGGCAATTTCATCAAATAACCATAATCATATATATATATATATATATATATATATATATATATATATATATATATATATATATATATATATATATATATATATATATATATATATATATATAGGCAACTCGTCAGTGAGGTGTGGGAGCGAAACGAAAAAGTTATATCTGCTTTCTTTAATAGTCCATCTGAAGACATCATATACAAGGCTTATTTTCCATAACAATTCTGTCCGTTTAAAGAACAATTATAAAAGTCTATATCCTATAATGAAAGATTGGCCTATAGATTTTGTGGGGTCGATACACCCATTTCGAGATGCGAAATCTCAGAAACTCAGTATGTTCACTCACCATTTGTTCCGAGATGTCAGAGCTGGTAAATCTAAATACCGTGAACTTTGAAATAATGTAAATGTGCAGATTGACGTTTTATTGGTATTTCACATCGTGAAACTGAATCAAATGATACGACTACCTCACAGCTCTTTTTTTTTTAATTTCACGCAGTATCTAATTAAGATTTGCCAAACAAACTACCTCCTGAAAACAAATATATTTCGGACATAAGGAACTGCCATTGTTCGTATATACGTAGTGCTAGCTGTGTGTAGGAGACGATGCAATGTTAATCAACAGGCATCGATTACACATGAGATTAACCAATACGTTGCACATTTCACTTACATATTGTGCCCTCTGTCGATTCGTCATTTGTTGAGTCAGTGTCATATATCCTCTTGCTGGTGACGCCCGCACGTATTCTTGCCTATTTGAACACAGATCATATTTAAAAGTATCGCATGGTGAAGATATATAGGATTGGTATATCACATTGCATTAGCATAATTCCCTATGGGAGGCTTGTATCATTGGTAAATAGTGAAACTAATAACGTGAACAACAACCAGAGTCTAATTGAAAAATACATTTTATTGGCGCACATGACAGCTCACAGACACAAGAGGCCTTCTTTTAGGGTGGTGAGACTGTTGATCAACTGTGGGGTTGGGGGTTTTTTGTTGTTGTTTTTTTTGGGGGGGGAGGGGGTATCGTTTTTGTGTGTTTTCTGTATGCTTTTTTTTGGTGGGGGGAGGGGGGTCAATATATGTTAACTAATCTGTAAAACGTCCAGCCGGACAAATGACTCCTTGTCACACTAATTAGCATAACGGAACACAAGGATATATATCAAGGTAATTGTCTTTACGCTAATTGACCCTTGAAGTACTTGGGATTAGGATAATGCCTGTACAGTGTTAAAGAATCTGGAAGCAACATGCGCCCTTCAAATGTCCTATTCTTTAAATATCAATGACCAAAATTGTAGCCGGTGACAGCCAAAGAGGATTTAAAGTTTCACAGGAGGAACAAGTGACCTGCTGTAAGGATACAATACATAATTTTCATACAATTTTTAGATACAACTGCAATGTAGGAAAAGCAAATGCCTTATTCAAGCAGCCATTTTACACCAGCAGCATATATGTTTTGAAAATCCCGTTATGCATGCACAGCTGTACTTTTGTTATTTGTGTTATTTTGGTGGATTTTTTTCTTAATTCGGTGTAAAAATTGCAATATTTATGACATAATTCGTGTTGATAGCGTCAGACTAACTTTATAAGGCTTTAACTGTCTTTATATGAACCATTCTCTTTCCATTTTTAATAATAAGAACCAGCAGAAAATCGCAGTTCCTATCTTCATTTTCGTGAAGACAAATTCACCACACACATTTTTTGTTTTGTTTTCTTTTTTTTTTTTTTTTTTTTTTTTCTTTACCATTTTTTATATTTTGGGGTTTTTGTGTGTTTGTGTGTGCAAGTGTGTGTATGATTGGGGACCGTTGTGTCATAAATGAATGAAAATTTCTGCATTATAAGAATTATTTCTTGTGTTGGTTTTGTATCAGTGCGTACAAAGCGCACCAAATGTAGCTATCATTGACATCCACTATTTTATCCCACTACAGGCATACTTGAATGCAAGGTCTTTTCACGATAATGACGAATCTTGCACAGTTATTTTTCACTCAGACCAACCCCTTCTTTGTTACTTTGCTTTCGTCGCAATTGCTACTCTTTGAGTTAAAAACCCTACAAGATCACAAACCTGACCTTATGAGAAAGTTTCTTCACGAAGAGATTATCAATTACCTACATATCGCTTTAATGCGGTAATGCATGTGTCATAATGAGCTGATCTTCATTGCACATGCAGGGAACATGTGTTTTTATTCCGATCATACAATCCATTTGTCATGTTCAATTCTATAATAAATGGGACACCAAAATATATGACCATGTCGAAGACGACAATGATGATGACGTTTTGAGCATTTTCATGATGATGATAAAGATGACAACAATCTTATATGAAGATAGTGATGATGTTGATTACTCACATCTAAAGCCAGCTCTTTCCAGTCAAAAAAACAGAAGCAGACAACTGTAAACATTACTGCAAGCAACACCAGAGCACTAGCAAATGTCCACCATAAGGCTGCAGGAAAAAATGTCTTTATAGTTCATATATTCGTTAGATAAAAAGGTTAACGACAGGTAAGACACCAAAAATAAATCCCACTTTGGTCAATCCTAGCCCAAAATGTATTTGTATTAGGATAACATATCATATATGTGTGTACTCGTCATACTCCAAAGAATTTATATGTCCCGTATTTGGGTGTCTGCGATGTTAATTGTTTAATAAACAATTGAAAGTTGACCGCAAAGCATCCACCCCATAAATGTCGATATCAGTCACTAATTATTTGTGATAAGATCATAATTACACTTGCATCTCATTCCTGACATATTGGCAACAAAAAACGATCCTGCGATTTTTTATGTTTGGTTTCGTTTTTTTCTGTTATCCATCCTCAAAATTTGACGTTTCAATGTTTCCCTTTGGTTTTCAGGATATTCATTTTCTTCATTTCATAGAAAAAGAACGAAGCAAAATTTAGACAATCGCTGAATGATTTTTGCAGTTCAGACATTACAGAATCAAAAGCCGGTAACCGGATTAAATTTCGCCCAGCCGTTTTCTTGGAATAACCATTTTTATGTGGGGTTCTCGTCCTGTTATCCTTTTTGAGAAAACAAGCTTCAAAGGCCTTTGATGTTGATCATTTGCCTCTGAAACAATACCATTTGCTCCAGTTGAGCTGATATTTGTACAAAACGTAGTAAACATCGTCCCTTAACATTTGGTGGAGTTGTCAATCAATTCTTGGCCAATCAGATGAATAAAAGAGCCTTTGAAGTATGGAAAACATTATTCAGCGAACTGTCAAACAGCGACAGCGACAGTCTGGTTTCAAAGTGGGACGTCATGGAGGCGGCCCTTCGGCCCCGTGACCTCAAGCCTGGCAACGAAAATTGTGTTGCCTTGCTTCGGTGGGGCGGCCTACGGCTGCTTGTGGTTAGTGCACGGATGGCGGGTTTGGTCTTCCGCCCCCTACCTCTTCATCCCGTTTTTAGAAATAGTATTTTATTGTATTTACTCCTATCTGTATGCTTTATATAGTTAGCTTGTTAGACTTGTCTGTACACTTTACTTATTTGGCTTGTTATTATTTTGTAGTTATTTTCTCAATGAGTTTCGTTTCTCTTTCCAACCTAAGATTTGTAACGCTATTTTGTGTGTTTTCTCTGCTCTTCACATTTATGCTTATTTCGATGTTTTTATTTGCACTTTCATTCCCTGATCCCTGGGTTTTGATAAAATATCATTTTGTACGTGGGTATTGTTGATTGAGGTGCCAGTTTTTTCCCCGTCTGTCTTTGGTGTGAAGGACCACTGGGTTAATCCATCGCGGCACGGCATTTGAATTTTGAAGGGGCATCATCTGACGATTCCCACTCCTCTTGAACATTTAAAATCTCCCTTCATTAGAACGCAAAACAAGCAAGATAACTATAAAGTAAACCACTAAGGCTGTGATATGGTAGCATGTTTGCATCTTTTCCCTGCCCACAAACATACTTTCGGCATGCTGGCTTATTTCGCATTGCCGCCCTGATACCACTCTCCTTTCGCCATGGGCCGTTGCTACCTGCAGCCACGTGACAGGCTGTTAAGTATGATTGACGGGTGCCACTGTTCAGTTTGGCGGCTCAAAACCAAAAGAATGACACATGGACGTTCGGATTTTCACATGCCTGTGTGGTTTTTGGCGTTTTTTATTTATCTCTACTTTAATTAAATGCTCGAAATTTTGACAACTAATAGAAAGGACATTCATCTTGTAAAAACCGTTAAAATCTCAAAATCAGCCATGCAAAGGTTTTTGGTGTCTCAACTGTCCTTAAGATAAGATTTTTACCGACACAAAATAGAAAAAGCAGAAGTGACACAAGACTTCTTCAATGACACAATACGGAAAGAAGTGACACAAAAAAAAAAGAAAAAACTGTTAAGATAAGACAGTTTTTAATGACAGAGTTCCCATCAGAAGGAATATACTGAAGCTGGTAACCCACGAATTTTTAATCTCTTTGTGCCTGCTGCAATGTCACTGTTCTCATCTCAACGAAATGATGCGAATTATATGTGTCTTGCCGCGACTTAAAAAAAAAGTCGGCAGAATATGTATGTATGTATATTATGTATGTATGTATGTATGTATGTATGTACGATTAACTCAACAAAGTGTCCCAGTAGCTACAGAGATTCCTTCAATGAAAGTGACTTGGATTAATGGGTTGTGCGGTGCTTCGAGTCAATTGACTTTTGTTTGTGATTGGACCGCTTTAGTGAAGTGTAGGCTTGACATTAAAACAACTTAGTTTCTACAATGGAGAAAGGGGATATAATTAAAAATGTATATGAAAATATGAATGAATGAATTTCATGCACCAATTTTAATAAAAACTACGATCGTATACACGTGCCAGGGAAGGCAGATAACCTATTGATGATCTCATGTGAACCATTCACATGTGCAAGACAGTCTGCAGATGGCCTAAATTTGGTGAAGAGTGATGAAAATAAACAATATGATCCATTCCATGTTCGTCGCAAACCCTGAGCAAGAAACAGATGCCACTAAAGACAATACAACTGCTATATATTTGCGATACAAATATCAAGATACTTACGCTCCACGGTCAATTACGTTAGTCACCACAAATGTATCCAAACACGAACCAGAAATAAATGTTTATGTGTATTTGATAAACAAGTTTGCACTGTGGGTGTTATGAGCTTGCCAGATACGATTAACACAATTTCAATAACTACCTGTGGAATTCATCAACACAAAAGGGGGTTCCAATAACTGATTGCTAAATTCTGTAGTTGCAAATTGGTATTAATAACTGAGTGAAGAATAATTTTTTGCAAACAAAGAGGTATGAATTACTGCACGTGCAATATGGGTGATCTGGGATGGTTTCATTCCTTGATGCACACCCTTTTGTTCCCATGGTGCATGTTTGTGACACCTAGCAACCCATGCCATTTGATGGCAGGTGGGTCAGCAAAACCCATTACATTAAAGTAAACCTCAAAGTTTTTCCCTGCGTATGAGTATGATTTTTGGAACTTTCATCTTCTAATTTACCTGAAATACATATTGCTATCTTTCAAATACACCCAGGTGTGATAAAATGAAAGTTTTATGCTTATTTGACAACAAATAGAGAGGTTAAATTCATATCTGCTGATTCTTCATGTGGGCAGTCAACTATGAACAGGATGGGCAGCACCACCTTTTAGGCGAATTTAGAACTAACCCAGATATAGACTTTTATCTTTAACGCAAAATGATATAAATAATTGCATGTGAAATTCTTCTAGCTGCAAACCAGCATTAAAAACTGTGCATGGAATCTCTTAACAACACAGCGGTACTTCAGTTCTGAGTATTTTAGCAATCCACTTAATTTGATGATGTTAGCTCACTTACTCGATGCGCTAGATTAAAGTGCGCTAAAAGATATATGCAAAAATTATTCATGCACAGTAAAATCACAAGATTTCGTCGTTTGAAGATTTCTATGGAGGACTTTGCGGGATTGTAAGTCAGCAATTTGCAAAGGTGTCATACAGTAGTGATCCATTTTTTGCATCTTGGACATATTCTTGGACATATTCAGGTTGAGGGCAGAATGACAGTAGGGTAAAATCCCCAATGTAAAGCGTGTCACCCAAGGCAGTAATGGGTCAAACAATTTCCATTCAAGGTGATCAGAGCTCAAATGCATTTATACGCAATTGTGAGGTGTGCCACACTGCAGGATTGAAGGCACTTCTCAGGGGAGTTATTTTATAGTGCATTTAAACAGAGCGCAGCTATCGATATGCACAAAATTTAAATCGTTAAAATTTCTAATTTTTGGCGAAAACTGTATTGACGTTAAATTTAGTGGGTGCAAAAGTTTCAAGAACTGCAGTATTCATAACTGCGTGTGGAATTATTCTCGCTGCAAACAGACATTAATACCTGCATTTGATTTTTATAGTTGCAAAGTAATATTAATAACTGCATTAAGAGTTTTTTTAGATAAAAGTCGTATCGAGTGCAAACTGGTTTACCGAAAAGTTGAATGGCTCCACCTTGTTAAAAGTCTCGCATCAGATCACACGTGGCCGAATAATTTTTAGGATGTTACTAATTTTGCTTCTTCTGGAACTTTCTGCAACAGTTTGCACAAAAAGCCTTAAACCTTCACGCTGCATGTACTTATCTTAAAGAGGCACACTGCTGGTGCCTGTTCGCATTTTTGCATTTTAAAAGCTATTTTCAAGTACAAAATCAAAACCATTTTGGCTTTGTCTTGGACCACTCATCTCCCACTGAAGATCTGACACCCCCACTACCTGAAATCCGCCTTTGACTTTATTCTTGAATATTTATAAGTCCATTTCAATTGCAACAGGCTGGGCCAAATCAGAAGCAACGTTCATATTAATTCTTATGGTCTACCTTTAAGACATTCTTGCCACTATATTTCAAAGACATGGCTGATGAGAAAAATACATTAAACAGAACTGTAAAAATGTTTGGTATGACGCAGCAAAGGTACGGTCTTATGAAAGCAGTTAAACTAAATCTTACCGAAAAGTCCCCACGGCGTGAGGAACATGAGTGATACACCTATAGGTAAAGCAATGGTGAAGTATGCTAAAAAAACCAATACAAAACCCCAAAGTTGTTTCCCAGTTCCACGAAATAGAGCTCGCCCAACAGCCTGCAAATATATCATATCGCAATTTTTAAGCCTGGCCAAACGGTTTTGGTCTTAGTATAATAATAAATCAACTTCAATCGGCCAATAAATCCAAATCCATCAACATTCATTACATATAGTGCATGAAAATATATAAAGTGTGCTGCTTTTAAAGAGTAAAACAAGTGCGAATATTTATAAGAGCCAGCCTCCATGAACTTCATTAAACAGATGAGCAGAACATAGTAACATTGCTGTAACTGTTTATATATATATATATATATATATGTATATATATGTGTGTGTGTGTGTGTGTGTGTGTGTGTGTGTGTGTGTGTGTTCAAAAAGGACTCAAGTCTTGATGTTGGTGAAATAAAGTTTTGGACAAAAACGAAAAAATCTCGTCACACAACAGGAGTATGTTTTGTCATGATAAGCTCTCTTTTTGTCACTTTCTTTTTCCCTTCTCGCAGATTCTTTCATTTGTTAATGTTTTTCTTGTTTCAGCCTTTCCTCTTTGCTGAGATTTTTGGTATTTCCATAAGCTGTACATACGCAACACTGTCGTTTTTTGTGTATGTGAAAACCGTAGTTGAAGTGTGAATAGAATATCTTGACATACCTCGTCTCACTGACAAGATTTTGTGACTTGGCGGAACAAAGATTGTACATTATGGACAGAATCAATTCAGATCCCAGATAATGCCTTTGGAATCTTTTCTGCAGTAATATGGGGCCACGACAGGAAAACTTTTATATGGTTCAAAACCACGTTCGGCCTTTCGGTATTTATCTTATTCCATGGTTTATGTTAACCCCTGTGATCAAGTAGCAAATCGTTGGAATCACGAGTTTTGATGTAACCACCCTCACTTTTCTATCCGATATATCAAGTACTTGCATGAAAAATGTTTTGCAAACTTGTTAGCTATGTAGCAAATATGTTCACTTTATATTCCGTTGCTTTATTTCAGTCACATGGTTCTTAATGAAGTCATTTTGCTATCTGTAATTACCTAAATTCCAAAAGTAAGTTCTGATGGCTTTCCAGCCGTGTATACCTTGATATCTAAATCGTTTGCAAATACATGTGCGTCTTTCATCATTGTCTTTCAAGTTGATAGCTTTTCCCTTTTTTGTGACATAGGCTTGTCCTAAATTTCTCTTTTTTTTGTTCACATGTCTTTTATATTGCTCTGGATGTGCATGCTTGCTCTCAGTGTTTTACTGGGGAGGAGTTTCCTCTCAAATTGATTAGATGTCAGTCTCTTCCTTTTCGATAACAACTGTTCTCCAATCTGTACCTAGGTGTTTATGTTGTTATGATCATCCTCTGTCTCACATGTCTGTAGTTGCTCACTTCATATACTATCATCTATGCTTCCGATAATATCCCTTAATTCACCCTCAGTCAAACAGTACAGAAAAACATGATCCATATTCACAAAGTCCAAACCCAACAATGACAGAAAAGAGATTCCAGAGTTGCCAAAGCATAAACAAACCGTTAAAAAATTCATCTTCATTCCACAGTTCACTAATACCATCCACATGATCTCAGTTACTCTTTATATTTTCAGTAGTTTGGCAGGATTTCCAATCTAGGAGCTGTGCCCCTCCTCCTGGTTACTTTTATTTCTCCATTGGTTTCTTGAGTCAGCTGCCTATTTCTTCCATTTCCTATGTCTGTATTTGCTTTTCTTTGAGATATTCCCTTTGGGCATTATGTTTTATTCTGTAGCTTTGTGTATTGTTCTTTCCGTTGTCACCAGAAACATGACCCACATTTTCGCTCTGTTGATCCTATATTTCTTTTTCTTTTAAGACAGACTTCTTTTTATCACCCATTGCCTGATTTCGTTTCTGGTCTTGGTTTTTTCTGTCTCTTGATGTTGTTTGTCCATGTTTCTTTGACTGTGATATGTTTAATGAATTACTTGAATCCATAGATATATAAATTAAATCATCATCATCATCATCATCATCATCATCATCATCATCATCATCATCATCATCCCAAAGTTCACTGATATCATCCACATTGTTCAATTTATTGTTGACAATGGTTTGGCATGATACACTATCTAGCAACTGTTCCCGCTCTTTCTTGTTAATCCTACATTATCCATTTTGTTCCTTGGTTACTTGTTTGTCTTTCCCATTTCTCATACTTTCTTTGCATTTGGTTGTGCTTGCTCTTCCTTGTTAATCCTATTTTCTCCATTTACTTCCTAGATCATTTCTTTGTTTGTATTTGGTTGTGCCCACTCTTCCTTGTTGAATTTATTTTCTCCATTTTGTTCCTAGATCTCTTGTTTGCCGTTCCCATTTCTCCGATTTTCTTTCTTTGTATTTGGTTGTGCCTTTTTTTTCCTTGTTAATCTTATTTTCTCCATTTTGTTTTATGGTCCCTCTTTTGTCCTTGCCATTTCTTATTTTTTCTTTGTCTATATTCGGTTTTCTGGGTGACTTTTCACTTGCCCAAACTGCTTTACCTTGTACCTCTGTTTTCTGTACCATTTTTTCCTTGTGACTGCAGATATGATCCACATTTTCCATGTTATTTTTTTTGCTGACCCTGTGTCTTTTGTTCTTTTTCATTAGACATTGCTTTAGCACTTATTCTCGATCTCTTTCTTGGTCTTGTCCCTTCCCGATTTTCTGGTACTCTCTTCCTTTGAGTTAGAGATGTCAATTAACACATTCGAATCCACAGGTTTTGCAACGTTAGATTCCAAGATTCCAAGTGCCAGTTTGTAGACCAATGTGATTGAAGCATGGTGTCACTGTCATACAGCTTTTGCCATCGCTGGAAAATATGTGGATAATTTTGTTGTACAGATTTGATGCAGCAAGTGGCATGATGTGACCAGCCTCATTATCGCAATGACCATCTCGTGTTAACCGATATACTGCTAAGGTGAACTCCAGTGACCACTCGCTTTTGTTGCCTAGAAAGAATTCCATGTACTCCTTCCTATGCTGTAGCATATGCCTGCAGAGGGACTGTCTCATCTTCCGTGACTTCATATAATTGTCATCTCTTTTGAGAAATCATTTAATTGACTCAAGGAAACAGTTTCCATGTTCAGGAACACTGTCCCTTTGCAGCCCATATGCTTTTACCATTTCATCTACCCTTTGATCACGATCAGGGTCAGTATCCACCCAGACTCAATGTCACTACTACTTATATTCTTTTTGAAACGCTTTTTCGCTTCTGAAATTAACAAAAAGTACAGGGTTAGACAATGATTATCTTTACCCAAAATTTCTTATCGTGTCTGGTATTATTTAACACAGAATGGCTGTCATGCCAAAACATAATGGCTCATTCAATAAAATCCCTCCGACACCCATATTTCCAGGAAGAGTAATTATTACTCACCAAAATTCATTGGGGATTAACCCTGGTAACTATAAAATGTGGTCAAGGTCATTGCTGAACTCGATTCAGACTCTTATAAGGGTGATCAACTGTAAACGTTTTATGATCCTAGCTATCTGGTACTGGAGATACTGCATGGAAAAAAAATAAGAGAATTGACCTTGGTGACCTTGAGAATGGATCGAGGTCATTGTACTTCAAACTCAACCTAGAGCCTTATAAGGGTGAGAAACTGAAAATGTCATAATCTTAGATTATGTAGTAAGCTCATTACAAATTATTTGAAGAACCTTTTAGATAAACTGTTCTCATTTTAAGTGACCACGTTTTGGCCAATATGTTGTCCAATGGCAATAAAACTCAACAAATCAAGGTTGTTGTAAGATCATTAAAATAGACGAAATGAACGTTCCAAGGAAGCTTTGAAATTGCCCTGTGGCTGATAGAGGAAAAAAAGTACCCACTTTCAAGTGCTTGATATGGATCCTATGATATGAAGCGCCTAGAAGAAACAATTCAAAGAAGATCGAACTTGTGACCCTTTTGTGCACACTCTGTACATAATGGAATAACATTTAATGAGTGTTTATAAACTTTTCTCCATACATTTCTAGTTGTTGCACAAGAAAGACGTTGTCGGGGAGAACTCTCTGTTGTAAAATATGGTGATTGAGAGTAAAGTAGTCCCAAGATACCTTTCACCCTGTGAACATGGAAATGGTTATAATATTTTGGCTTGTTTTTTACTGTAAAATTACTTTAACAAACATTTGGCAGAAAGCATTAATTATTAATTACACATAATTAGATAAAAGCTGATCCTCTTGGTTCACATTGAAAGATCATCCACAAGATATACATACTAGGGTAGTCTTTCTTGAAACCCTTTCTTATGAAATTCCTAATAAATCAAAATAGCAAAAGAATATTATAGAAATAAATGAGGGTACGGCCATAGTGCAGAGCTACAACATGCCATGAAGGCCGCAAAGCGGTCCTGGCAAAGGATAAAGAAATCGTCTTTTAACTTTGACAGGGTTCCAGTCACAACCCTTCAGCGGTGTTGCAGTGACTGAAAAAACAAACCAGGCAACAGCCAACAGAAACACACAGGTATACTTTGATAACATGTGTTGCAGCAGTTCTATGGCTGGACAACTTAGTGTCGCAGAGCTATGAACGGATGCTGGCAGCTGTGGTTCAGACGTCTGGGTGACATCGACAACTAGAACAAATAATTTAGTTTAGTTTACATTTTCACTTTGAAAAAAGCAACACAAAGGGAGTGAACGGTGTTCTGCCTATTATGTGTGCATTGATTGCTGAAATCAAGTCCTCACTCCTCTTTTTCTAGGCTCCTGGATTCATGCAAAGGAGTTTACCATTTACATGTAGTAGATCTACCATTTTTTTGAAATGCACGTAAAAGCTTCATTACTCAAATGTTTGACGGACCTGGCATTCGTCCACGTTTAATTAGTTTTAAACATAGGATACCCATCTAAATCTTCAATGCTGGACTCTCCTCCCCAACAAGACATACCAGAGGCACAATCCTCATCATCATTGCTAAGGCATTGGCCTAATTTTCTTCTTTTTTTCCCACAGGAAGGCATGTTGCCTGAAAACAACACCAAATACTGCATAATATTCCCATCAAGTTTGAATTAGTTGCTTTTGGAAACCCACCTACAGCCAAGCAATACGCCCTCCCCGGGCATGCAGGACTTCAAACGCTGCTTGATACTTATATGAGGTTTACTGACATCAAGTCAAGTACTTTTGGAGAAGAGAACATATATATGCAGGACACAAGCTCAATGTTGGAGAGCGACATAAGTTTAACATCGGCCTCTGTCGTACAGACGGATGCACAACTGTACATGCTTTTGCTTTATATCCCTGTGAAGTTTATTGACTCTAAGTCAAATACTTGTTGAAATAATGCACAACACAAGTTTGTCGGACGGATGTACGGATGGACAAGGCCAAATATCTAAGGCCCAGGTTGGGATATGAAAAGTACAACAATGTTAAACAAGTCGAGCATGAGCGAATCGGTTCACATCTGAGTGAAGTAACCTAATCCACCGATATTTAATATTGCTAAACTCTATCAGTGACAAATTTTGGACGCAGTGAAAAGCTTTTCTTGGCGCACCCAAAGCGCACAGAGGATTCAAGCTTCTTACCTGGACAATTATTATATTCTCTTGATCTATCGGCACGCTGATGAAAGTTTTTTTTATACGGTACATGAACCAAATATCCCCATAAAAAATCAAGCACACAGGATGTCCGTATACATGTTATTGTGCTTAATAGAATAATAATAAAATGAAACTACTCTACGATAGAATTACCTTTGAATTAATATGAAGTCACTGAATATTGCGCATCAGAAATGAGCAACAATAATGTCTTTCTGTTAGGCCTAAACTTACCATTATAATATCACAAAATGTGTCCAAAAACAGTTAGCCACAGGCCTACAAATGCACATAATTGATTTTTGTATTCACCACCTTGGGTGCAAAGGGAATTGTTATAATACCAGTTGTAATATGAGAGTGACGCACAGGCCTATATTTTGAAAGTGTTCAATGTAACATAATAATTTATAAAATATTAAAAATTATTGGTAAATATTTGACATATTTACATTATTTCTGCATTTGCGGAGAGTGAAAAATGGGAAGGGTACTTAACAGGGCAGGGCTGTAAGAAAGGATAGTAAATTTACTAACTGCCCATTATCTATCACTGCAGGAGACCCAACACTGACTGAATTAATCCGAAATTCCTAAAAAATGTTGGAGGTTTAACTTTACTTACAACTTACTAACATAAACAGACACATAGTTCTAGAGCAACTATTGTTCAGGGTTTTTTTCTTACCAAAACAGAATAATAAAGTATTGTCAACTCTGAAACAGAAGTTGTTGAAATGAATACAACGAAAGCCAGATCAGAATTTAGGAATTTTTCAGGCTGGTGATAAACAGAATGCTTTTTTAAAATGAAAAATACACGCCCTTTAAATCAAGATTGTTATACCTCTAGCATCTACCCCCTTCCTCTTCCTCAATAACACAACTGAAATCCACAAATTTATGTAATCCTATGTGTGAGATGTTTTTGGGCTACCTGACCAATGTAGGCCAACAATTATTACTGTGCAAGACTAATGCTATGATTTTAACTATTTAACACGCACAGCATTAACAGTGGATTTGCAGATCTAAAAAAATGTCTTGGTCTAGGAACTAGGCCTAATGTTTGGGTTTGCATGCAGGTCAGTCCCTCTTTGACACAGTCTACTGAAGTCTCATTTATTGCTTTCAAAAAATGAGAAAATTCAAAATAATGTTTCGCTTGTTGTGTCATTTCTTTAATATCATGGAGTTAGACTTCGATAGTGATAAACCTTCCGCTGAGAAAAAAGTATTATAAATCACAATTATTGACAATGTTGCTGGATACGTTAAAGCAACAATGACTGCTCCCTGGATTATGTTGAAAATCACGTACTTTCACTCACTTGGTACTTCATTTACAAAGTTAAGATCATTTTCACTTCCTTTTAAAAATTATCACACGCAGTTTTGACCCTCGATAATCAATCCTTCCATTGACTACAAATGAATTATGCATCTGAAGTAAGTTAGAAAATAAAGATATGAAATGTTCCCAGTGACCTACCTGTGTGTTCTGCTACGCAGACAGCCGGTTGAAGCAGAGGGAGCAGTCGTTATTTTGATCACTAGTTTCACATCCCGGAAAAAGACTTGCATATCCAAACGTAAAAAAGGGTCTTGGTTTAAAGGACTTAACTTGAGTAGAGCCTTTATCATGCCACCTCATCTTGGTGAAAATTTGAAATGACTGAACCGCAAAAGGGGTGACGTAGATGTAAGTCCTTTTTGAAAAATTAAATTGGGCGTTAAGTGCCTACATCTGCTTGCCGAACGGACTTGGCGCTATGTAGTCTTTTTAACAAAACATAATTTCTATATTATCATTTTATATTGTCACAGAAATATGGCTCATGTCGGTAAGAGTCCTTTTAACATGACACAATATGAATTGAGACCGCATGAGAAGCAAGTGCAAAAGGTGGTTAATCTTTGTGGGTCCTTTTACCAAAATTAGTTTGGCTGTTGTTTTTAATGACTTAATCATTCATAAGCCCTTTTAGCAAATTCAAAAATACCATGCAATGGTGGTGTGTTATTTTCAGTCATTCAAACGTACGTTGTTATTACTTTTCAGGCTATTAACCTGCCATTTGGAAAGATGGGTATGATCTATTCAGCTTTATTGTTCAGCAAAATATTTTAAAAACCTGAAATTTTGACTTGAGTCCTTTTGCAAGATACCATCTATATATATATATATATATATATATATATATATATATATATATATATATATATATATATATAAGAGAGAGACAAAATCTCATGTCGCCGACACAGTAAATTAGTATTTTTCTTTCATGTGGGGTCTTTGTTAGTGAGAAAAAATTATGAGTGACCGCAGGACTACTCCTTGCATCATAAATGTCAATGTCCAGATGATTTTCACTTATTGGAACAGTTCTACTGTTTAGGGAGAATTCACTTTTAGGACCGTTTTCAATTGGTGCACAAGGATATGAAATTCAATCTAGATAAAACCACTCAGTTTGTCTGTTGATACATACCACTTAACGAAAATAACAAATGGCACCTGGTGTTGAAAGACACAAGACCTGGTCTCATCACCTCTTATTTTGAAAGACGTTTTGTCAAGTTGGAGTGGAGAGCTACTGATTTTCGATGTATAGAAGTTTGAAATGTTAAAAAACAGACAGGAAGACTCAAATATAGGTAAAAGTCTTGAGTTATGGATGGTAAAAGAAAACCAAAATTTCAAATATGATTATGATATAACTTTTTGACCGTATGGTTCAATAAATATTCAACTCATTTGCAAATATGTCAAACGTTTGACCCCTACTCAAGTGTGGCTAAAATTCTTCTCAAGTCTATTCAAATTTATAATCATTTCACATGAATTGCAAAAAATACTGTGACTTTAAATGTTTAAGGTATATCTTCGTTAATTCTTGTGTACTTTGCCAAATGCGTGCTTTCAAAGATAGAGTTCCCAGAATATGGAAACAACAATTTTGGCTTTTCATACCTGCAAGAAAAAGACTCACGACAAGAATCTATGACATCCTTTTTGAGTCACATTGGCACATATGAATGTTGTGCAAATTCCAAAAAAAAAATGACTGAACCCTTAAACAGGTTTTCCCCATTTGTAGAGAGGACGGTCATTTGACATGTTTGCCACAAAGCTGAATGTTTAATTAACAATCAGATGACAATTAGAAATCATAGTGAGATGGATTACATTATGGTAATGTCTTTCCTAAAATATATTTTATATGATTCCAGTAATTTTTTTTCACTCTGTGAACTTTAATAAGCAGTAATTACCCAAGAATACCTTTAAAGTATTACTGTCCTGTAAAACCGAGTGGGCCTATCATAACATACTATGTCACGTGATTCATACCCTGGAACCGACAAGCCCTTATCCAAGGCTCTGGATTCGGGGCTTGGGTCATTCACGTTCCCTGAAGGCAAGTTTGCGAAGCCGGGTTTTGATGAAATGTTGGTAACAGAGCGCGAATAAGACAGTGCAGAAAGAAAAGACATTAGTACACGTGGTCTCTGAAAGCAATAAATTTGTTGATCTCACAAAACTACAGCCAAGGGCATAATCCTTGGGTCAAGGTCGACGTTTACAAACATAAACATTATATTATGGAATGCTCTGAAATGAAACGCCACGAACATAAGAGTGAACTAAATAAAGCTTTAAACGCATTCATAATATAGAAACCGAAGGGACGGGGAGTAGGCCTACATATTAATACAAATTTAATTTCTTTTTGGCATGAATACAGACACTTTGACGTGACTTTTCAAAGCCAAACAAAAAGTGGTTAATGAAAGGAATCTGAAAAATAAATTGAATTTGGTAATTTCATCATGTCTGCAATGGCATAAATATGTATTTGGAAGGTGCGTACTTTAACACTCACTGAACAAAGTCTTTATGGTGCTACTTGTATCATAAAATCAGTGATCTATAAGCGGCGTTCAGGGAAAAATGTTATTAATCTATAAAACATGTTATTAAATGTATCAAAATATGGAGACGTATATACTCTAATCGCAAAACACTTTAATTACAAAATTGCTGACCTACCAAATTACGTATAGGAAAATTCAATCAATAATAAACCTGATTTGAAGTGTATCATCCAGATGTTGTCATGCAACCTAGAAGGTCTAAGGACTATCAAGCTAATGTCGTCCGTGAAACCTTGTCACATGTATCTCGTTGCATTTAGAAATGAGATGCCATTAAAGACAGCAGAAATTTGGACATACTAAGGCATTCCATTAAACGTACTGTCATATTGTAAATATTTAAGTCTATGTTTACTCCTAAATTGATAAGCAACCCAAAGTAACCAAAATATTACAAAAGAAGCTAAACAGAACATCTTCATCTCTCAGAGATCTGGAGGTTTTGTTTTTGCTCCAGTGGAGGCAGTGTATCAAGTAGTTGATAAAATAATACGTTTTACTGTATGGTGGTGAAACCTTAGGCTTTACGCTATTGCCATTAGTACAGAATATCAGATTAAACATTATGTAACAAGAAGACAGTAACATATCTGAGCTCTGTCGACTTTGCATACACAAAACAAAGTGATCTTGTCACTTATAAAATTTCGTCAAGGTCACATTTTAGGAGGACCATCATACACAAATAGGCTTTACGTTATTGCCATTAATACAGCATGCCATATTAAATAATGTAACAAGAGGACTGTACCATATCTGAGATAAGCTGACTTTGCATGCATTAAACAAAGTACTTTTGTCACTTATAAGATTTTGTGAAAGTTACATATTGGGAAGACCGTCATACTCAAATATGAAAGTACTGGCTCAGTTATCAAATTCCTAGCTCAAAAAGGTCTTAACTTGTATTTAAGCTATCAAGTGAACAATAAAATTTAGTAAGTGGCCTTGCGACATGGATAACGAGATCCAGCTCCCTCATTTGTTCTGTACGTCTTGCATTTATATCCAGGGTTGTCTGTTTCATAATTTCAAAACTATCGTGTAACTGGTTTCAGAAGACAAAGACCTTCTCAGGAATTTGTGAAAAACCAAAAGTTTGAGAAAAAAACGAAAATCATTAAAGCATGACCATTTTGCCAAGTTGGTACAGACTCACCCAAGGTACTTCCCTATCAAGTTTGACTGCTTGGCGGTTTTGAACAAGTGCAAAAGATGTTATTTTTCCAATCCCCATTTATGTACATGGTAATCAATTGTAAAGCATCCTTCCACTGATACATTCTCGAATTGAAATATTCACGTAAAAATGCAGGAATTGATAGTAACGCCACCTGGTGAAAAACTTTTATTTCACCATTCAACAATATTTCCCTAACGTTTCAGCACAAACTTTTAGATTGCAGAAGAAATCGAAAATAGAAAACACAAAATTCATAGAAATTAAAAAAGAAAATGTAGGGCAAGATGTTCATAAAAATACAAAGAAAACATAGTGCAAGATGTTGACCCAGTCCAGGTCCAACGCAATTTTGAAGCAGTTAGACAAAGATGCTTCAGAGCAGGGTATTTATTAGGTTTTACCAATATGTGAACAAAAGAGTTCATTACAAAGAGGCCTATTAGACCATTATTGCCAATAGAAACGTAAGCATCGGAACTGAAAAATTATAAAAAGTCAGGGATGAACAGCATTGTAAAAACTTTCTCCGACTCCCTTCACGAGGTACATTTTACAACCTATCAGCACAACCCGTAAGACTGGTTTGCTGCAAATTGCCAAAAACGTAGAAAAAATCCATTTTAAAGAAATAGAGACATTGCAGCCCTTCCTATTGCAAAAACTAAGGTCTAGTCCAGGCATCGTCGAAGTGATTTCCAACCAATTGTTCAGCAGTATGAGAAAAGATGTTTTAACATCTTGGCCAAAAAATCACCCCCCAAAAATCTTGAAAATTCCAAAAAAATTTAAAGCGTGAGCATTTGAACTAGTTTGGTAAACATTCAATCAAGGTACATTCCCACAAAGATTTAACTGAATCCGGTTCATGAAGAGTCGAAAATGTAAGACTTTTCAATGGGAATGTTTCCATTAGCCAACAATGACACCAACTTGGAAAAACTCATTTAAAATCAGAATTCACAGAATCATCACCCATCGAACAACTTTCTTTTACCTTTCCACATGGTACATTTTCACAAAGTTTCAGCACAATATTTGTCACGCTTTTGGAGAAGTCAAAAATTGTGAAACACACAACAACTCCTGAAAAATACAAACAAATGCAATGCTACCAGGTGAAACAAATAAGATGCAAGAGTCCCCAGAAGTTTTCCCATTTGTAAGGCAATTGACTGAACGCTTATGGGAAGCCATGCTTTCTAAAATTTTGTCCGAAAAAAAACAAAAACACTAAAAATCCCAATATCACTGAAGCATAACCAGTTATGGGATTCTGACTTGTCACACTTGCTGAGGTATAAGATGCTGATGCAATAATTACATACGAAAAAGGATGTTATTTGAGTTTAATGTAGCAAAATGATATGAGTTGAGTTGTATGTAGCAGATATCTGCTTTACAGTTTTCATATGACACGTTGTGTTTAAATTATAGAGCAAGAATGATGGTCCTCTTCCTAAAAAATTGTTTTACAATGTAACAAACTCTGAAAGAAGCAGAAGGAGACAAACTATATTCTGTAATTTGGAAACTTCCTTTCAGATGTGATTTTAGTGTTTTGTGATATCATCATTATGTCACAAACTCAAGCGTACCTTTGAGACTTTATGCAGTGGTTTCAAAATACTCAAAAAGCACAATGGAGAGCTTGCATCACTGGGTCCAGTAAGTTTGAAACATATGGGCCATTGAAAGGTATATAGATAGATATACCGACAGATAGATATATAGATAGACTGGCATACATACTGACTGACAGATAAACAGACAGACAGATGGACGGACAGACAGACAGATAGATAGATAGATAGATAGATAGATAGATAGATAGATAGATAGATAGATAGATAGATAGATAGATAGATAGATAGATAGATAGATAGATAGATAGATAGATAGATAGAAAGAGAGAGAGAGATAGATAGATAGTTTTAACTTGATGTTCCCTTGCTACCTTTCATTCTTGTATAAATTATCAGGCAGATTTGTGAGACAGGAAGCAGCCAGCAACTCAAAGTAATTACTAATATGGAATAGTTATATTCAATACCGAATGAAACTTAGTCTTTGCTTACCGCTACACTGTCGAAGAAAGAATAAAATGCCACGATAGGCAGCAGGGATCCAGCTAGAGCAATAACATCTCTGAAATGAATCATTGTCAAAATGTGTAGGTCCAATAATAAGATTACCTGATTATCATCAGGGTTTTTTTTTTCAGAATATATATGAGGAGCATTGGATCAAGACGAATGGGTTATTTATATCAAATTGTCAAGGTGACCAAACTTCTACTGTACCACTGACTAAATAAAAAAGGAAGAGCAGGTCAAAATCGGGGGCAGGTGGTGATGGTTAAATCTTTATGGAGTCCAATGTTACAGTTCAAGACAAAAATTAGAATTTAATCAACCACTGCTACAGCGTGATATTTAATAATTGCGCTAATTTTTGTACTGCATCAAAATTAAACAAAAGTGAAGGACATAAATATTTAACTGCTGGTCATGCACAGTAGATCAAATTAACAGTAGAACTCTACAGTACACCCAAAGTTTTGAGACAGAATATACACACCTTATCTATTGATCACTATATTTCCGAATGTCAAATGCTGGTCATGCACAGTAGATCAAACTAACAGTTGAACTCAACAGTACACACCAAAGTGCTCAAACAGAATATACACACCTTACCTATCAATCACTAAATTTCGGAAAGTCAAATTTTGGAAAACGAGCTTTCAATATCCTTGGCTGATAAACTATATTAGTATTTATCTGAGCCACCACATGTGTGTCACTTACATGTCTTACTGGGGAGCATGTAAAGTCGTTTAAAAATGAACATTAATCGAATGATAAGGGAAGATGCTAAGCATCTAGATAGCTCAAGAAAAAAAATATATAAGTAAATAAACCCACCCTTTTTACTCAAGACCTCTGACATAAAACATTCAAATGAAATAATGTTTACACTGCATATCGTAGCAACACTTTTAGGTTAATATTGTAAACTCTTCACCCCAGACTTAAGAATTAAAGAGAGGTACAAGATTTCAACTTGGAAATCCCCGGTGGGGAATACCCTAGGGGAAATTTATATAAATATTGTAGATCTGGTTGGCTCACAGGATAACCATAGTATAACCATGATGAATTCTTATTGGAGATTATATTTAGGAGAGGGGAAGTACAATAAAAGTCCCCTAAACATTTTTGAATTATTGGCAGTACAGTGGCAATCCCCAGAGTGTAAATACATTAACACTGTGAAATATTTTATTGTTGAATCATTGTTTAACACAGTAGAAATGCCAGAGTGGTAAAAACCAGAACAGGAATTGTGCAAGAACATAACCTAGATATACTGAGTCCTCATCTCGGTCAGTAAAATAATGATCCAATTAGTGCAGGATGTGTGGCCGACTTATAGGATATAGCTGTTATACATGACAGGGATGGTTTGGATATTGTACAGTACATGGAAATGTGTTGAAAAGAATTGGAATTAATTCTTTTCAGAATTAATTAAATGATATTTCAAGTTCAGTTTGAGTTGGTATTAATCATAACAAGTCTGTACATATAAATAGGTAGTCTTTTCTATCATTTTTGTGAGTGAACTAGTTCCCCTGACACGTCATTTCCGGTATGAGAATAGAAGAAGGGGAAATTTCATATACACACTAACTGATAGGGGGAGCCAGTGTACAGTTAAATAGAAACATATTTTAGGGTTTTGACATCACTGAATCATGACTTGTTTACTTGAAACCTGATAATAACAGGATTTGACCAGGTGTGTCTGGATTTAGGCAGATAAAACTGCTGTGTAGCAGTTTTTCATGGGATTTTCCACACAACACCTTATTAATACTACCCTGAGTAGAATCAGAAAATTACAAGTAGACCAGGACTAAATGACAACTGACAGAATGAATCAAGATCAATTCACCGTACCATCTGAAGGCATAGCTAAGATGATCCAGGACTAAAGCCAAGGAATGAGAGCTTGACATTCAGATTACAAAAAGGCTGAAAAGGTAAAGTCATTCATTAAAACTATTCGGAAATGTGACGGAGCATTTGCTGCAGAAGTGAGAGAATGGATAAACGAAATTGACATGGCCATTCAATATTTGCCAGAAGCACCTCATGCTATCATTGACATTGTGACCAGAACTGTTACAGAATCCTTTAAAAAGGAAGTGGAACGACTTTTGTCATTGCAACCTGCGGGGAGAGCAATGGAGTGAGACGATATCAAAGCCGATGTCCTGAAAGCCATCCTTTCGGCAAACAAAGATGAAAGGCTCAAAAATGAACTTGATAAAATTACACAGACAGAATATGGAAATTTGGGACACTTTAATCATTATTTTTGAGAAGCTGCAAACCATGCCTACCCAGGACAAAGAAGTACAGACAAATATAAGAGCATACACCAAAGGGCTAAACAATACAGAACTAGCCAGGAAACAAATTGTGGAATTGAGACTGAAAATTCTGGAAGAAGCGATGAAGTACACAGAGCAGCAAGACACTGGATTGGAAATGTTTAGAGGATTGGAGAGGAAAGAGAGACATCAAGAACCAATGGAAGTAGGAGTTCTTATGGACGGGATGGAGCAGATATTGAAAGCAGTAGAGGACTGTGCGAAAACCCAACAGATATTGGCCACATCGCACTTACTCTATCCGGAGTAAAGTGTGATGCCATCCTTGATACTGGGGCTAGTGTTACCCTGCTGCACCAAAGACTGTTTGATAAATTGAGTCAATGTATGGGACGGTCCAAACAACTTCAACCATGTCCACTCATTGTTAGTGTTTCGGGAGAAAAATTAAAGATTTTAGGACAAACGGAAATCAAAATTGATAATGCTACTGTCGCTAAAGTAATAATTGTAAAAGATATTTCTCATGACATGATTTTGGGTCATGATCTTTTGGAAAAAGGACAGGGTATTAAAAATTAACCAAAAAGGACATTGACATGGTGTAGGAAGAATAGCCCATTAAAAACAATCAAGAGGTATGGCATCAATGCTTTACATAAAAAGAAGAGTGTAAGTGTAAATAAGGATTTGCCATTGTAAAACCAGTTAGGTATACTGGACATTCTGGAATTGAAAGGTATTAGAAAAATATGCTGAAGTATTTAGTGATAAGAGGGATCCACATGGGTAACCAGATGGATCGACCAGATTTTGTGTTCATTACCAGAAATCGAACAATGTAACAAAGAAAGATAGCCACCCTTTACCACTGACTCAAGACATATTTCATCAGGTAGGTGGTGCTGGGATCTATACTAGCCTAGACCTAAAGAGTGGCTACTGGCAAATTCCAGTTTTACAAGAAGCTATTCCAAAAAACAGCTATCATTTGTCAAAAGGGATTATATGAATTCTTTGGAATGTCTTTTGGTTTAGCTGATGCTCCAGCTCAATTTCAAAGACCCATGGACAAAAAGTCTTATCAGAATTGATAGGAAAATGTGTATTTGTGTACACAGATGACATTGCTATCTATAGTAAAGACAAAGTTTCACATGCAAATATTTGGAAGAGGCATTCAAAAGATTACAAAATGGTGGACTCAAGGTCAAACCATCCAAGTGTTCCTTTGCAAACACAGAAGTCAATCATCTTGGGTACATTATAAAGCAAGAAGGTATTTGTAGCAATCCAGAAAAAGTGGACACCATTGCTAAAATGGATGCTCCAACTACTTTGAATGGGGTCATATCATATTTGGAATGTGTAAGTTTTATTCCAAAACAGTGCCAAATTGCTGCACCTTTATATCAGTTAGGAAAGAAGAATCAACCTTTCACATGAGGAAAGTACCAGGAACAAAGTTTTCAAAAGTTGAAAGAACTTTTCCGATCAAGTTATACACTGATGCTTGTACTCATGCTGTCATTAGAATCTTAGTACAGAATGATGAAAAAGGAGTAGAAAGAGTCATACAATATATGTCACATCAATTGTCAGGAACACAATTGAAATGGGCTACTATAGAAAAAGAAGCCTATGCCATAGTTTAATATGTGTCAAAAACCATATTTATGGGGGGCAGAATTCACAGTGTACACTGACCACAAACCTCTCAGATCTTTATTTACTAAAGAGATGAGAAATACCAAAATACAGAGATGGGCCGTCCTATTAGCAGAATTTGGTGCTACAATTGAGAACATACAAGGAAAGAAAAATATCAGGGCAGACATTTTATCCAGAGTAATACCAAGGGAAGAGGTCAACACTTTTGATACAGAAGAATGGGTTGACTGATGCAATGCAGGATGATATAGTGGACAGAATTCCATTAGAAGTGGATGAGTTGAATCCAGAAGAAGTGAAACAGAAACAGCAAGAAGAATTTCAGAATCTTTTGCAAGAGGCACAAAACAAAGATACTTCCTACGAGGTATTTCAAGGATTGTTAAATTCAACCAAACAACCAACTTCAATGGATGCTTGTTATCCAAGGTTAGTTTTGCCACAACAATATAGGGAAAAGGTGGTAGAACGAGGTCACAAAGATGTAGGCCACATGTCAGTGCATAAGACATTATGTAGGACAAGGGAGGCTTATGTCTGGCCTGAAATAAGGAAAAATGTCATAGAACAGCTTAAATACTGTCTGATTTGTAGCATACATACTCCTAGGCAAGATCATACTAGGATGGGAAAAACACTGATTCCGAATTATCCTATGCAGATTGTGGGAATGGATCTCATAGGTCCGTTTGGTATTACAGACAGAAGAGATGAGTATTGTCTGAACATTATAGATTACTATAGTGGTTGGGCAGAAAGTTTTCCTTTGCCTTCCAAAACATCTTTGGCTTTAGAAGAAGCACTTGCAAAAGGCATGGCATTCCTGAAATTATCATTACAGACCAAGGACAGGAGTTTAATGCCAAAGTTCTCAAAGATTATCTAAAGAGACTGGGACATGTGTGTCATTTATTCAATTCACTATTACGTAATGTGCTCATCTAATCCTTTCCATTGAATTGCAATTGAAAGGATGAAAATGAAAAGAGCTACACTATTTGACTGCAACAGTTCAATCTTACATGTTGCTTCATTACAAAATTATTTGTGCATGAAAAAAATTAAATTTACCAATTTGGATTTTATGCCACATCTTGGAAGAAACTGATGTATGCATGTAACCAGCGATATTTGTCTTTCAATTGGCTTGAAAATGAACAAAAATATTCAAATATCGAAATATCTGCAGTACACCATAATTATCCATTATATTAATATTTTGCCAAACAATATTTCTACAATGTTGATAATGTCCCTGGGATACTGGAATCGGCATTATGGCAGGGCATGAACTGATGTGACCAATGATATGTCTAAAAACATTATTTAGCCATAGAGTGAAATCAATTTAATAAAATGCTAAAATATTTGTTATAATCAAATATTTAACATGGATAAATAAAACAGAAATGCAACCCTGATTTGAAGATGTCTGCAAATAGATTTTTAATATGACTATAAGTATATGATTATCTGTTTCAATGCATTTAATCATATAATTGAATCCACTTAGCGCCATGATAGAAATAATTTTTTAAATAATGGAATATTTGATCTGACTGTCTTGATTTAATCATATTTTCAAACTTTTGATCATTTGCACAGATATTTGATCATTTGAACAAACACATATAACCATGTGAATCAATATTTAAACGTATTTCTAAACAGCAGATAAAACACAAAATAGTGCTTAACAGACCCGTACTTATATGTGTGTGTGTGTGTGTGTGTGTGTATCAAAATGAAAGCAGAGGCAAACATCCCACACGTGGGACAAAAAAGTATATAAAATAGAACCTTGACAGCCACATCATTGATGCAGACAGATGCCATACTATCAATTTTCAGTCTAAAAGTAAATAATCCCAAAGTAGCCACTTACTTGTCAGATGAAAACATCTTTGGTATCTCTTTGCTCAAGGAGCCTATAAGGAGAGCTGTCACGCTGCATGTGCTGCCTGTTGATTCAAAAATGCAAAGAATATTTTCAAGCATATTTAGACACTAGACTCTGTTCTGTTGAATACATCAAGAAAGAAGCCAGGCTGACAAATGACATCACAGCAAGTTTCATGTGGACGTTTGTATTGTTACATATATGTACATATATATATATATATATATATATATATATATATATATATATATATATATATATATATATATATACGTATATATACATATATATACATATATATATATATATACTATTATATATATATATATATATATATATATATATATATATATATATATATATATATATATATATATATATTATATATATATATATATATATATATATATATATATATATATATATATATATATATATATATATATATATATATATATATATACTATATATATATATATATATATATATATATATATATATATATATATATTTATATTTTTGTCAGGACACACAGCACATATTTCTCCAAATGTTTTTGGTTTTTTGCCTTGATCACCGAACCTTTTACACGAATGGCTTTAAACAGGAAAATCAGTTAGCAGACAGTTTTACAATTTCGAGAATTTTTTTGACACTTTTTTCTTGATGTAAATGAGAAGAAGTATTCATGTTGTTTAAGTATGTAGTTTGCATATAGTTGAGTTTGAATTCACTATTGTTTGCCAGCACAACCATATAATCAGTTTACCCATTTGGCGCTACATGATCGATTACAGTACATATGTTATGGCTAGTTTCAATTATAGTTATTTCAAGTATTATATGGTCAAATGGAGATCTTACTTATTAAGAGAAGGGAGACTCTGGAAGCCGTGCGGGCATGGTCTGGTTTGCCGGCACCTAGCCACTGGCCTATCCGTATAGAAGTCGCCGATGACATACAGGATGGAATCTATAATATAAACACACAAAATAATCACAGCTAGTATTCAGATACATAAATATGATCCTGGTCCAAAAACATTTCAGCAACGTAATAAGTGGAAGTGAACACAGAATATGCTTAATAATTTCCCGCCAAGATCTCTGACCTGACGCTGGGAAACTGGGAGAATCAACAGCCATGGTACAGAATCTCTGATGGGAAACAAAGGATGCTGCTAACATTTGCGGCAAAAATCAAAACAAAAAAACCCACCTTTTTCCAAGCATAGGGCCATTTTTATTAACATCAAGTTAGACTATGTTTAGATAACAAGAGTGTTATTTCTAAGCAACTGATTTGATTGCAAATTGCTTAGTAAGAAGCAACACAAATATTTGCACATTCAGCCACTGTTCTTTTTGAAATACTCTTAGTTTATCTCCTTTAAAACAACATCATGCCTTTAACTACATATCTAAAACACATCGAATTATATAATCCTGTTGTTTGGATTCTTGTTGATGGTCATTTAGGCCCAGGGGGCTTTTCTATTGGATTGATGTTGGTGTTAGTGTCACTTTGTGGACTTATTTGGATGATGATCATTATTGAGATGGTGGTTTTAACAAGTGCCTTTTTAAATGCTGAATTGTATTGACATTTTCAACAAATTAGGAACCTGTGCTTGCAAATTCTCTGATGTGCTGCAAATTTTGCTCCCTTTTTATGAATTGTGAATAAAGCAAAACGTTTTACATTCTGTCATATTAAAACTAGACATGGCTTTCTTGACCCTATGGACCTTTTTACATTTGTTTTGGACTCTTTTGGGTAAAGACAAACTATAAATTTATGTCATCCAGCTATACATATCAAGAAACATTGCCTTTGGTTGAAATTGACTGAGATTTGTTTCATTAGGACTATGGTTTGGATATGGTAATGGCAATGTCTAATTTGAAATAGATCTAGCACTACATACAGATTGTGCATTGTTAATGTTGCGGGAAAAAAGTGTCAGCAGCCAATATGAATGTGGAGTATTGACTAACTGCTTGAAGACTAGATTGAGCTCAATTTCTTGTTCATTGCATGATGCCTTCATTTAATCATCCTGTATTCGAATTGCAAATGGAAATAATTATCTAATAAACAACGGTTATTTCTTTCAAAGGTGGCGAGTGAGTGTTTATGACAATTAAAATCGTTCCTGATTCAGTGTGTCAAAAAAACGAGTATGGCATCATCTGGTACCCTTCCGCTGTTTGTTGGCGCTGTGCAATAGACAGCACTTCTCGCCTACAGACACCCGGTATGATTACACCATTTGAGCCAATCAAGTGCATGTTACCCAGTTCCTTTTTTTATTGTGCTCACACCTTTGAAAGCCATTTACATGTAATTCACCCGCTGCTTCACATAGACTATTACACGAAGCTATCAGCCTGTTTCTGTTGTATATTTTGAAAAGCACTTTTTCTATAATGAATTTTGTGGGACCGAATCACATGTTTATACACAGTGAGGTAATGCCAGTAAGCCATGCTCGAGGCACGTGTTTCGTGGCTATGACAGGTAAACACAGGCAAAATTTTGGACCCCTATCAAAACACGCCCTTTTTCATCTTGCAGTGACAGAGTCTGAACAACACCATTCTCATATGTTACTTTTAAAAGTGACACAAGAAACATTGTACGCCTATATGCTAATATGCAAATATACAGTAAATATCATGGTCGATTCATCCCATCCAAGGGACCATTATCTTGATACGCGGAACTGTACAACCTTACAACTCAAATTATCATCACTGTGCAACCAAGATTATAAATACCACTGCAATGAACAGATTCAACTTGCATCTCAACATAATATTAATTAAAAGAAACTCACCGTGTACACGAAATAGTCAACCTGGAAAAACACTGCCTGAGCACCGAGCTCTGTTGTACCCAGCACCCCTGTTGACGACAAAATAGACTTATTATCGCCCTTCGCAGATAAATTAAGCACCTTACAAAAAAAATATATTTTGATTCAGGCATGAGGGTTGACTTCATCTGTTGCAGCCATTGTCAAGAGTTTTGACATCTCTGCGCTGGGCTTAAGTGTTTATATTGAAAAAGATGTTAGTTGCACTCTACCAGATTCGGCTCAATGGCAGACTCAATCATTGCAATGGTTTTGGTACGACAGATACCTGCTGTTTGGCTTACATCTTTTATATTTCAAAAGGTGGGTGCTTGGCCCAAGCCTCTGCGTCTCCAGAGGATACAGACTCGAGAGGGATGCACACAGGCAAGGATACTGAATTGGGCAAAGTATAACTTCTAAAGATATTCCTCCTATTAATGAGATGGATCTATCTGTATGTAAGTTTGTCTGTCTGTCCCTTACTAAAAAAAGAACAGTAACTCCTTGAAGCAGCTAATATTAGTTTGTTCTGACCGGTAGTGAAAATTGATTAGATGGGGCCACATACGCAAATTCCTTTTGAAGGTGGAAGATCTGTAGCCAGTGCCCAGTGAGAATGGCAACCTTGAAACAATATTACCCATTTATTTTTTTCACAAACACAGTAAACCTATGTTCTTTCTGATTACTACACATCCATACACTTGTATCCATACTTCTTTTGCGCGGTTGGTAGTTTTACGAGATTTTATAGCATTCTTTCTGACTTGATAGGATTTTCACATTATTCCTGCAGATGTCACACATTTTTTTTCAAATTGAAATCAGGGAAATATATATATATATATATATATATATATATATATATATATATATATATATATATATATATATATATATATATATATATATATAATATATAAATATACATATATATATATATGTATATAATCTTTTTAATTTTAATTTTTTGTTTACAGGATCTAACCCAATGGTGAATGCTGCAATATCATAAATAAAAAGTTCTAAAATTTTTAAGATGGTCCTGACAGGTTATTTATTTTGTTTCTAAAAATTGCTCCAAAAGTATGAAAGGGGTTGTCAGAAACAAATGCATACTTGGAACCGCTCCTGGATACGATATTTTTCTTTTGATATCTGTTAATTTTAATGTAAAAAGGCAATTTGTTTGTTTGTGAGGCGAGATACAAATTACATAGGTTCAGAAAAAAAAACAGTTCCAAGATAATTGAGTTGAAAGAAAATATTGCAAATTCTTATGCATTTATGCGTGTAATATGACACATGCTCACTTCTGTCCTGTGTTTTTATTATTGAGTAAACTAAATTTCTAGCTTTATCTCCGTGATGTTGTCATTCAAAAAAAGCATATTTTGTGGTTTAAAACTCGACTTTTTTAACTTGGGAACATTAAGCATAGCCAAGCTGAGCTTGTTTGGGTGTGTCTTCACATGTGGCTTTCCATATATGGACCAAGAAGGTGGATTGTGCTTGTTTGTTTTCACATGAATAGAGAATCTCAAAGTAGTCAGAACAACGGTAGTCATTAGTCGGAACTGGCCCATTATTTTCTCCATGGCTAATGGTATCCTGTTCCTTATAATGGAGTGATGTGAGTTTTAACGTCTCCAGGACTAACTTAACAGTACGTTCTTCTTCTCAGATGTTGTAAGTGGGCACTGTATGGTAATGTGGTAGTCAACTGCCGCAGTCCGACGTCCTTTAAAAATTGGCACAAATTATGCCCATATGTTATAAAAGAAGCACATGGTGTTTTTCAGCATATGCTTCAGCAATCATTTGTCAATGGAAGGCCCACATAAATGAAAGAATATGCAGACACTGAGACAAGGATAACTGCATTTACCAGCTAAGAAAATTGTTATTTCCCATGCCCACCACTCAAGACAATGCATCATCACGGTTGGAATAGCAAGTCCTATAATTTTATCCCATTCTTGGAGACAATCCCATGTCCAGCCTGTAAAACAAAAGACTATATATATATATATACATATATATATATATATATATATATATATATATATATATATATATATATATATATATATATATATATATATATATATATACGTGTGTATGTATGTATGTATGTATTATGTATGTATGTGTGTGTGTGTGTATGTGTGTGTGTGTCCGTGCATGTGTGTAGTATGGTATATTTGGCTGTCGTTTCTTCACACATCTGATGAACATTTACTGACACGTTTAGTTGGTGCATATGGAACCGATAAAATTCTAGCATTAACATTATTTGACCCAGTCGCAAGGAATCATACTATAATTACATTGATTAGACACTTTACAGAGCAAATAATCCAAACCCAACCCGAATTTCCAGCTGGCGCATGTTTATGCCAAATATGAGTGCAGGTGCTGTGCTTTTGTGTTTATCATAATAGTTGGCATAAGCTGCTCGAACGTAAATATAATATCCAACGTGAAGAAAGAAAATCCATCACACACTATGTTTCAATTTAACATCGATGACTCTTGTTTCTCCAAGATAAATCGACCTGGCCGGGCTCTGGATAAGTTACAGTTTAACCCGTTCCCATGCAAATTGCCTAAAGGCACCCAATGTAAATTGTCTTGTGCTTTCATATTTTTACACAAATTTTATGTCGATAAAAAACATTTTTGCTGAGAATTATAGACGAGACCTAGTGTGGTGGCGTGCCTCAGATAAATAGTACCTCTTGACATGGGTTGGCGCAATGCCTGACTCACGCAGAAGAAAGGTTTCGACTTTGTCTTATTCTGACCAGGAAAAGATTAAGCACTATGTTATGGCCTCTGTCGATCTTGGCCAACCCTGAAACAATAATCTGAAGACTAGTGCAAATGAATTTTTTTTTTTTTTTTTTTTTTTTTTTTTTTTTTTTTGATGAGGCATGTGAAACTTCAAATCAAAATGATATCCAAGTTAGTAGAATGCCTCTCGGGAAAAAGAAACAAAGGAGGCAAATGGTAGCTCAATATTCAGCAAAAGAGCACACGACAATTACAGAAATGTCTCTTAAAAAACCTACCGTCCCATGTCTCTTCATAGAGTCTTCTTTCCATAATGATTGACACACTAAGTATAAACGTAACAGCTTGTGTCGTAGCAAATGCCAATGCCGAACCACTGTAATTTATTATCGTATCAACGTTATGATCAAAAAGGTAGACGGCTGACACTTTATACTACTTTGATCATCACACAAATTCATGTCTTGTCACAGACGTGAAATATCTGCATGAAAACACTAAAGGATACGTATCATAGGGATATGAATGTACTGTCAAAAAAACACCATAAACTTGAAATTGGAATCATTTTTTATATACCAATGTAAATGATAATGCAAATACAGACAGACAGACAGACAGACAGACAGACAGACAGACAGACAGACAGACAGACAGATAGATAGATAGATAGATAGATAGATAGATAGATAGTGTACGAACACCGTATGCATTAAGGCTAAACAAAGAATGATGTGACCAAACTATACATGGGATACAGTGCTAGTGATTTTCTTCATGCAGAACGAGATTATGATGCAGACAACTTACACATGGTATACAGCACAAGTGATTTGCCTCATATCAACGAATAATTTTATGCTATGTTTATATAATGGTTGCTTTAATTTTCAAAATCGAGCATAATACTTATATCTAAGAGCCAAATGTTCTGCAACACGTCCATGACATCAATACTTGATATCTATTCGCAATGCTATATACTTTACGCTTCCGTTTCCTTTCGCTGTCTGCCTCCAAAAATTCTGTTTCTGTTTTTAAACTTTCAAAACATGTTGAACAGAACATTTTCAAAAGGTTATATCAGCCTTATATATTATAACGGATGGTCAATTAGTAAGTATCAGAAGAAGTTTGTCCCTGAAAGTGCCTTCTTCTCTCAGCTTAGTATTCAACTACGACAACTCACACTAAGAAAAGGGCGGTATGAACAGCTATCCTCAGCTGACCTTATCATTCAATGCAAAGTAAGTCCCGCACTGGTCCAGTGGTACCTAGAATTGCTTCTATTCAATTTCAACGCAATTGGTCAACTGGTTTTGTAGAAAGATGCCTTTTCAAACATTTTGTCCCAAATGAAGCTAAAAATATCATAATTTTTTTTTTAAATCACCATTTGAACAGATTCAGTGGAAGCCCACCAAAAGTACGTACACTCACCCAGTGTGTATTCTCAGCTAGTTTTAAGTGAACCTGGCTGCCGTTTGCAGAAGTGAAAACATGAATTGTGCACGACGGACGGAGAACAACAAAATGAACAACAATTTCCCCAAAAGTTAAAAATTCAATGATGCATAACCATTTGAACAAGTTTGGTGAAGCACTAGCCTAGGTATGTTCCCACCAAGTGTAAAGTGACTATGTACTGACGATTTTGGAGAAGTCGAAAATGGGATCTGTGGAAGACATATGCCTAACCATCACATGATCTCTGCTGACTGGCGAGTCAGTTGAGATTACGTGGTTGTATTGTCCATGCTGGTCTGCGCTACTTTTGAGAACGAACAATCTCAGAGATGACATAATGTTGCAAGATGCCACTGAATGAGTTAAGTGAACCAGCTATGAAGTTAAACAATATATATACGATTTGCATTCCTCACGACCTTTTCTCTGTTAATCACCTATTCATGATACAGATGCTTTAACCGATAACTAACATAAACATCAATAGGTTTGCATGATGTTGAATTTCTGTGGTTGCCCTGCTTCAAGGCGCTTCTTTACAACTGGAGTAAAAGTATCAAATCTCCAAACGGTTGGCGTTAGAATCTCTTATGACTATTATACCTACTCAACACCCATGTCAAGGACATACAGGAACAGGTACTGGAGCACAGCATTGACTGCAACAGACACAAGACCTATCACCGCAGTTGGTAAAACGATATTCTGAAAAACAAGATATAAAAAAAATGATATAAAGTAACATGCACATGGATCGTAAAATACACATGCTATCTTTACAAACCTAATCATCACAGGGATGTCTTTGCGATGACCATCCCCAAAATTAAAAATGTTTAATACAACTAACACAAAAGACACAAACTCTCAGTAAGTTTGTTGTTGGTAATTTGTGTGTGTGTGTTGTTTTGTTTTGTTTTGTTTTGTTTTGGTTTGCTTTGTTTTGTTTTGTTGTGTTTTGTTTTGTTTTTTTGTTTGTTTTTTTGGGGGGGTTCGGGGGGAGGTTTGTGTTTTTGTTGTTTTATTTGGTTTTTAATTTTTTTTTACAATTGCATCACATGCAAGACATGTGGTTGCAAAAATTAAGTGCTTCTATCAACGCAGCAACACCAAAATATGAACCAGTATGCGACCTTTTTCCGTACTGTATGTTATCGAGGCATTAAAAATCACTTAACTTTTTTTCTAATTTGATATCTACAGATACAAATACAAAGATAATCGTTTTTTCTTCACATAGCTTTCCATTCTTTGTCCTATTATACAATAATTATTATTGTAAATGGTTTATTTTCTTTCATCAAAATTCTCAGATGCATTGGGGTCACATGAAGTCATAGTTAAGTATAATTTATAAAGGATGTCAAAGAAATTTTTGGCTTTGAGCAGGCTCGTTGTCGGGGGTGTCGATAGAAACTTCCATCAGCGCCAAAAGGTCCAATAATCCCCCTCCCCGAAACAAAAAGGAATTAAATAATACAACACCGCCAAACGAAATGAAAAGAGCACCAAGCATAAAGGCTAATGCCTTAAAATCCGTCGGCAGTCCACAAAAGGGAATGAAAAATGTATTACCAAAAAAATCACAGAGATTGAACTTGCAATGTTCAAATCGTCAGATGTCATCCGCAAGCAAAGAAAAGCGAGTCTCCAGGAACCATGCACGCAATATGTCTCTGGTGACCTCGAAATTAGGTCAAGTTCACTGTCGTTCCAAATTGAAGCATACCCTATCAAAGGTGTATAAGCTATGACAGTTTCAAAATTGAATTCACTTTTTGAAAGGGAGATCAACTGCAACTTCAAAAAGGGTCATAAAAAAGGTTTTATGAAAGTTAATGAGATAAGGCAAAAAAAAAACAAAGAAGAAACAAAGCACATTGTAAGAAGAAAAAAAAGACCGGAAATAGCGAGAAAAATACTAAAGCATTTAAAATTGAAAAAGTGCATTTTTTACCTTTTATAATGTTGATGTTGTTTTAAGTAGATATCTGTAGAGATAGCAGTCTGCTTTGTGAAAGGTTCACGTTCGTACAATACAGTTAATTTAATAACCAGCTTTGATCAGGTCACAATGTGTCTAACTATGGTATACCTGATAGAGAAATAAGTCTTACGAGGGTTTTAGAGCTGTATCGTCATAAAGACTAGTTTTAAGGTAGTCAAGCTATACCCCGGTAAACCCCAAAGACTAGTCTTAATGTAATCGAGCTTGGCCCTAGTCAACTAAGTCCACTATTCTCTGTCCGACTTCATGAAGGAAAAAAAATCATATGTAAACGAGCAAAGGATACATTGTTGCAAAGGGCATGAACAACAGATCATAAATAGGATAAAAGTATGAACTACGATGTCACGTCAGTGTGAAAAAGTGTGGAAATATCTTGTTACTGGTTTCAACCATATTCTGAAATGTTTCCATTCAATTGCTCCTAACCCTTGTGCATAAAAAGTGGGGCCTAGATTTTCTTTCTTGTGTTTATTTTTGAATTTCAAGACTGAATATAACAGACCCACAGTGTACAGTGGCATCAACTTTGAAGCACTGTTACTTTACTCAAAGCAAGCACAGATAAAAATTCTACATGACACCTTTCCATCCACATATGTAGCGAGTACTTATCTGAATACAGTTTGCAGTTTGATTAAACCATTACGATGTTATAAACATATCTCTATATTCATGTTATATCACATCGTCATTTCTGATCAAGGAAGTTGTTGTTTATGAAATAATTTAAACTAATTGGGACTATTTTAGCTTGTTTTATAATCTCTTGATCATGGCCATTTAAACAATATAGTTTGCTCAGACTTATGTGAATACCTTTCAGTTCTTGCAGCCTGCAAGGTGAGAGTGTACTTAGTGTACAGAGCACAGTTGGACTACCTTCAGAAATAAAGGCCAATCAAATCGGAAACAAACATGGTGTCTTGATGGACCTTTCAGCTTATGCAGTTTTCTTGATTTGGCAGAACAAGCCGCATTCAAATTCATATATAAATATATACATTCAAATATATATATTTCAAACAAAAATGTACATGTATGTATATATATATCGTCATAATGTGAAACCTTTTTCAGCACCAGAATGTAAAGAAATTTTTACTGCTATGAATGTCGTGTTGGTTCATTCCAGGTAGCATATTTACCTGATTGCTGAAACATATAACATCGATGATATAGATGGAAGAATTTATGATCCATAAAAAATTTAATGAGAAATAAGCTAAGATATAATGCGCCAATATTTCAGTCAATTTACTTCTTAGTGTGTACTTGTAAAATTTATGTCCGCAAACTGACCTGTATATTACATATATATATATATATATATATATATATATATATATATATATATATATATATATATATATATATATATATATATATATATATACATGTATCATATATGTCAGCATGTACAAGTACAAATATAGCAGCTAACCCTTTATATCCAATATATTTATTAAAGTTCGGGAACAAGCTACATATATATATATATATATATATATATATATATATATATATATATATATATGTATATATATATATATATATATATGTATATATATATATATATATATATATATATATATATATATATATATATATATATATATATATATATATATATATATATACAAATTCAATACAGGACTGGTGTGTGTATGTATGTGGGCGTAGGGACTCCACTTTTTGGGACAGTATTGTAAACACATGTAAATCTGTACACGCCATATGTATATGCATAACACGATGTAGCACACACGTATGCACATGATTCAATGAATGTGTAACTTTGGACTATGGTAACCCAATACGAAGAAAAAGGTTGTGTTGAGTGAAGGTAACATTACAGTGTTTGCATTAATTAATTACAGGTTAAGGACGAAAATATAACATATACTTGATGTACACAGACAATTCTATATAAAGGAGAATGCACTTAAGTTATTTTACCACCTTCAGGAGCACTGTGATCTGAACCATGTAGGTCAAAGCAGATTTCGCATTTATTTTATTGTTTGACTTGTATCGACAAAGGATATAAAATATTAGCCATTTTAATTGCTGAATAGGGGAATGAGTCAACAGTTTTACCCCATGTACTTTTGGGTATATTGCTGCCAATGTAGCGGGAGAGAAAGTGTAACACGAACAACCAGTGAATGATGGTGGTTTCACATGTTGGCCATTTCACATGATATTCTCAACTCATGAATGAAGCAAGCTTTGCTTATCCCTAAGGTGTCATGGTATATGTGGAAGCCAGACAAAGTTACCTGCAACATCACATATATAGGAAAAATGGATATTTTGGGGGCACTCCAAGTATGCTGATACTTGCATAAAAATACATTTTAATGCTGTATTTTTTACAATAATTTAAATAAACATAAAGCTTTCTTGCTATTGGCACTGTGCGGGCCCATTTACCGCCCTTTTTACACCGTCAATAAGCCTTACAATGGTATGTGCTTAATCTTTAAATACACATCAGCTTATGTATGGTTACATTTTCATGTGATATCTAATCACACAATTGGAACCATTTGTACAATGGGGCTTAAATAATATCTTTTGAAAATATGTCAACCATACAAATGACATTTAAAGCAGGAGAACAATGAAATGTATGAAACCACATCAGATCTCTCCCCAAGTGTCAGAAAGTACCACTGCAGTGCCAAACTGCAGATATGCCAGTATCCAAAGTGCCATTTCCGGGACATCTAAATGAGAACATCAAGGGCAGAGCGTATTTAACAATGGATATATTAGAAAATATTTCAACGCGGAACAAACACCGTAAATTAGGTAAAATTTCAGCTTATTTCAGGGACTGTCCCTGGTGATGAGGGACAGTTGGCATCTCTGGATATGTAAAATAAAGCTGCTTATCCGCCTGGGTATGTTCAGGCCTTTCTCTCTTGACTGAAAATAATGCCAGCTACTCAAAACATTTAAGGTAGCAAAAGCAGCTAATAACATGAATAAGGCAATAGAGAGACTTACTTGGCAAGATAAATATGTCCTCACCAGCGTATTGAAGAACAGGAACTGAAACGATGACAGGATATATTTATGTGCATTTAGCATTTCACGAAAATGAATACTGGAAACTATTGAAGTT
Source organism: Hermodice carunculata (assembly GCA_964020975.1). Taxonomy (NCBI): domain Eukaryota; kingdom Metazoa; phylum Annelida; class Polychaeta; order Eunicida; family Amphinomidae; genus Hermodice; species Hermodice carunculata. The sequence continues at coordinate 67,509,483 of OZ026627.1, read as the reverse complement.
TGTGACATGCTATTTTTAAGACAACTTTGAAAACTATTGTGAAAACATTGGCATGTCATATGCCAATTACTTACATATGGCGCATGAATACATGTGTATCAGCTATTTAAAGACTGAATTGGCTTTTCTTGGTGAGTTTCGGGACCAATGAGCTAAAGAACATCAAGGAATGAGGTGTATGTGGACCTGTTGAATGGCCACGCACTGACAACAGCAGTGCAAGAATTGCTGGAAGGAATGGGGCACTGGCTATCAGCTATGCCAGCTGGGACTATTGATGGAGACAGAGTGAGCACTATGGCCTGGGCAGTGTTTTGAACAGATGTTAAAGGTCTATGAACCTAAAGAAATTCTTTGGAGAATACTGCACATGGTGTGCTGTGGGTTTGTACTTGCAGTTGCATAATTGTTGACAGACTGAACAGTTTGTACCTGCTCAGCTTATTTTACAAATATGGAATGTATGGAAAAAAGGAGTCCAACCCATGGGATATGATAAACAACATCACATGCACCATATCGTAAGATTTCCAATTTAATATAGTACACAGTAGGGAATAAATGGTAATACAATATATCCATGGATACAGGCATTTGAAAAATTGGCTAGAAAACGAAACAAAATCTGAGACTTTAACACTGTAAACCACTGAAGAATTCAGTGACTTGCTTTGAAAGTCCTATGCAGAAGTCAACCCTATAAAGCCAGGCAGTACTCTTACTCCGAGCACTTTCACATGTCTGGGAGCAGCTATTCACTGCTACATAACATCTGTGCCACATAATAGACCCCTAAATATAAAAGATAGAGAATTCAGCAAACAATATATTTACCACATGGTGCAAGATTTACTGCATGGTGCCAGCTAAACAGGGAAGAAAAGCCAAAGCATGAACCCACAATAAGAGAGAAAGACATGATGAAGCTAAAAAAGTTACTTTAACCCCTGGAATTCCAGGCCAGAAGTATTGAGAGAGGCCTTTTGGTTGATTAACATGTGCTTTTATGATAAAATAGATGATATTTAGATATTGAATTACAGGAAGGAATAATAAGCACATTTTAGCCCAGATCTTTGATCCCTGTTAGAGATGTGTTGGTCAGGAAATGTAGTGAAAATTCTGCTACAGAAGTCTGGTAGTCCCTGTGAAGGTCAGTGGTAGGGACAAGGTAGCAGTAGTTGATTCTGCAGCACCACTTAATGTTTTGAGTGGGGACCTGTGCGGTTGATTGAAACACTTACTTGCTTACTGCGAACCTCTTAAGATTAGGGGAGCAGCTAAGGAAAGTTTCCTAAAAAGGGGTGGAAAACAATATTGGTGGAGAGATAACTGATGATCTGATCTTGGGATTGGGCTTCCTACCAGGACATTCGTGTAGTGTATATTTCAAAACCACATCATTGAGGAGATGGCTCTAAGGACATACCTGCAGTTTTGAACAAGGGAGATAGGGAGTCACAGACTTTAAAAGTTCCTGTTAAAAAACAGTCATTCCCCCAATAGCATGGTCAGGTAAATGGGTAAGATAGAAATTCCTTTTGAGGGGGATTGTGTAACATCACCTGCTGATAGCTTCAACAGAATATGATGCCAGGTTTGCTGCTAGAAGCACAGCCTTAGATTCCACTTTCATTGGTGAACCTGCACAAGAAACATGTCACCTTGAAGTCTGGACAAGTTATGGGTACTCCAGTTGTAGCCTTTTATGTACAATTACAGGTACATGAACATCCTACTGTGCACCAGGAGTGTCAGAGCTCTCAGTCGAAGGTGATTCTAGGTGTACAAGTTCAACTGAGGGACATGTTGATGGCTTGGACTCGGAGTGTGTGAGCCCCGGGTTAGTGAGTTATATCATCATGGACCAATGTGAGTGTGCATCATCTTACTGGTGTGGCTGTGAATGTCAGTTTTCCAAATTTACATTTTTGTTAGTTAGGTATTATTAACCATACTGACAAAGTTGAAGGAGATGAGTTCTGTGTTTGTCAGCTAGTAAAGGGGGCTTTGAAAGTATTTTCACTAGCTCTGAAACAGATTTAGGGTGTTTTAAGGGAGTTGAGACATATAGACACTGGGCCAGCAAAGCGGATTAAGCTGCATATGCACAGGATTCTTATGGGTTTTGAAGAAGAGGAAAACCATCTGAAGTCAAAGTTAGATGATGAGGTGATTAAACCTACTAATTCATAGTGGGAATATCCACCAGTCCTGAAGAAAGATCTTTTCTGTGAGGTGGTGTACAGATTTTAGAATGTTAAAGAGTGTCACAGTAAAAGATTCTTACCCACTGCCAGTTATAGAGGAGTGTTTGCAAGTGGGTCAATAGCTTTTATAGTGCCTTAGATATGGCTGCTGCATACTGGCAAATTCCCTAAGCAGAGAAAAACCAGTTAAAGACTGCTTTTGTTACCAAGTATCGTCTCTGTGAATTCACCAGGATGCCATTTGGTTTGTGTGGAGCATCTCAGACTTTGTAAACAGCAATGCACCTAGTGCTGAGGGGAATAGCCTGGAAATCTGTATAAGCCTACCAAGATGATGTATTACTGGGTGTTGATTTCTGGGGTCATCTCAGTAATTTGATAGGAGTGTTTATGCATTTCAAAGCATTCAACTTGAAACTGTAGGCAAACAAGTGTTTTAGTTTCATCAAGAAATCACATTTTTGGAAAAACTTCTCTCAGGTAAAAAGTAAATCAGGAAATGTGTGATTGCTGATCAATTCACAAATTGGCTTGAATGCTGCCTCTTCTTGATCAAGCAGTGGAAATGGTTGTGGCTAAGTTTGTACATGGGTTTGTCTCAATATTAGATTCTCCTTTGCAAATTCATACAGAGCAAGGGAGAAATTTTGACTGACACCTGTTTCAGCCCATTTGTGATTTGCTAGAAATCTAAAAAAAAAAACCTGGACCACATCTGATAAGCTATGTTCAAAAAGCCAAGTTGAAAGGTATGACTGTATTTTACTTTGATGTATAAGGTGTTGTCTATGGAATTCACAGAGATTGAGATCGAGATATTCTTTTATTAGCAGGTTCTATTCACTCTAGTTAACATACAAACAGGTTTTTCTGCCAATAGAATGACATTGGGATGGGAAGTTCTCAAACCAGTTGACCTTCTGTCTGGTTGGCCAGAGGGATTTTACTCTGTTAGAACTCCTCCTGAGTATGTAAAGAACTTGTAATGTGGATGAAATGCAAAGTGTGCATGAAATAGCAAAAGAAAACCTTAAATGCGTTCCAGGTAGCCAGAAAAGATATATTCTAAAGCTGTCTGCACACTTTTACAATGTAGGTGATCTTGTTTATATGCTCCACTCTGCTACCAAAATAGGCCAAAGCAAGAAGCTAAGTCCAATATCAAAAGGTCATTTTTTGGCTCAAAAGTTCTATATCATGTACTATATCATATGAAAGTATGTGCAAAGAGTCTGTACTGCATCGCCATAGGCTTAAGCAGTGCAGTGATAGGTTTACCCTATGTAGATGCATAGGATGAAGCATCAGTTTATGGATTTGGATACTACTGCACCATGAGGCTATGAAGAACAGGATAATGGGCAAGAGGATTTAGGTGGAGTTGTTGAATAATTTGTAGGACAAGAGAGCATGGAAAGCCAGGAGCAAATTTCAAGAGTAGAGCAGGATAGACATAACCCAGTCTGGAAAGGGGATACATCCCAAATGTGCTGCAGGATGTACCAAGGCTAGTAGATGTCATAGACAAGTGCATGCTCCCAGCTGTCTGCTGGACTATGCCTTGTGGTGAGTTTATCTAATACACATCAAGTGCAGTTAGCTTTGATTTCAGGTATTACTGTGAGGGGGCCCATGGGGATTCCAAGAGAAGATAATTTAATATAAGAAGGATAAAATAAAGTGATATATCATTGTCATTTTTGAATTGGGTGTCATTACTGTCATTTTCTGTTTTCAAATTGTTGTTACACATATTAAACCGATTTTTTTCAAAACTGTAGTATGAAATAAAATGGAGTGGGGGCCTTTTGCTGTTCTTGCAATGTTGATTGTGTTTTATTAACAGGTGGCAAGGTGTATTTGAAAATGTACAGTCTTTATTGCATTTTAGAACATTGAGTCTCAAAGTAAATTTCAGTCTGATTATGAGGAAGAGGTGAGCGCCAGTGGGGTAGCTCTTGAAAAGAGTGTATACAAAAAATGGAAAATTGATCAGACACCATCTCAGTATGGTTCAATCTATAATGATAGACCTGTCCATTTGAAGAGACGTGCATTCCCTTGATTTGCCGTTGTATGTATGCCCTACTACTGCATGTTGGTGTTGTGGTTGTCAATTTCTCCAGGCTAGGAAACCTTTTTGGCACATAAGTAAATTCCACGCTGGTGCCGGTGAGTTAAATTGTGGGTTTACAGAGAAGAGTCTGGAGATTTGAACTTTTTTGTTTTTGCAAATTTTCATCGAAAATGTGCTATTTAGGAGCGTGCAGGAGCTGTTCATTAAAGTAAAGATACGTGCAAATTGGTTGGTGTTGAAGTGGCTTAAAGTGATTAGTGGCTCATGAAAGCTTTGAGAGAAGGTGGTCACTCCTTACCACAGAAAACTATCTTCAAACTGCCACTTAACTGCATTGATGCTCTGCTACACTGGAGGAAGTTGCTAACTCTACTCTTCATGCTCGCTGTAGAGAATATATCCGAAGTACCATATTTATATGACCCTTGCAATATCCTAGGGCAGCAATTTATTTAAAGGGGTTGTCTGTTAAGCTCAGGTTATATAGTGTTGCTGTATCTTAGCCTACTTTCCTTTCTAAAATATTGCCATTTAACCCCAAAAACCATATATTTTCTTTTAGAATTAATCTATATTTTCATTATGAGAGAAAATAATCATCATTTTCTCATTATTTGAGGTGATAGGTGATATATTGCAAAGTGGTCCACTTCAGAGTTTTCTGGGCCTACAAAACATAACGTTCAAGATCAAATCTTTAAACTTCGTATGATAAAACTTGAATGTAATGTCTAAGACATTTTTTCTCTTGTTTTTTCTTTAAAAGCAAAAGAACAATTTTTAAAAATTTATAAACAGACAGTTTTAATCTTCCACTTTGCCTAATTCAACATAAACAAAAACTACAAAAGACAAAAATATCTACAAATGCTGCATACCTCTTCTAGGCAAGAACGTTTATTTTTTAATAGCATTTAATTTCATCCAAATCAGTTAAACCATTTCTGAGCAAATCTCTTGAAAACCTCTGAGAAGTTGGAAGAAAATTGTGAGAAAATGCGATACAGGTCTAAATGACTCTCTTGGAGTGGTAAACTGGCAATTGTGGAAAATTTACTAACTCCCTCTGATCGATACTAGTTTGGTGAAAAATACTCTTAGAATACTATACTTCCGATGTGTTGGCATGAAATATATCTTTTCAATCTATATTTAAAAAGGAATCTTTGACGTTTTTCCAGGAGAAGAACACATACATATGGTATCCTAATAGCTGGTTTCAGCCACTTGAATAACAAAAGGGAGCAACGAAGACTGATCAGCCTATAATCTGCTTATCACCATTGGCAACCACCTGGGCCCTCCAGGTAGAGATTTCAAACATGACGGCTGCGAAAAATAAATCCGTGTGTTGTGACCTCTTGTCAAAGTTTGTGTACAGTTTTGCTAGCTATATGGTATTATTCACTGCTCAGTTGATGGATCAAAGAAATGAGTTTCACAAATCTGACAGCACTCCCAGCTCAATCTTCAGTTCAAATCATGATTGTCAAATTGTCAATGCAAACAAGTCAGTTTTTCTCTGCATACGTACATCAACATACCTCGATTACAAACTACCAAGACAAAATGGGATAATTCAGCAACTGCGAGAGTGAACACAGTTAGACAGGAGAAAGTGACAGAGGTTGAACTGAGTGCAAATCAGACACCGTGCATCAAGAACAGGACAGAAGCTCAATGTGGTCTTGGGAATTGATCTGGAGGTACACAGAGATGACAAATACAAGCCGAATGAACTCCAGGAAGAGGGGAGACCAGACTCGCTAGAGACCCCTTTTAGTGCTGAAACTGCGTCAGATGATTAAGACCCGGTAAACATGACAAGAAGACAGCGAGATCAGAATACTGACTGATAACCAGGTCATTAACATGGTCTTGCTTGGTGAAATGATAACTCCAGCAGCTATTATGATGAGAGTGTGGGGGACAATTACAACTACAGGAGGACTGCAGTCGTCATCCTGGGTGTGCGTCGTGTCTAGACCTTGTGTGTACTTCTAGTGACTCTGCCGTGTCCCTTGGTGGCAATGGACCGGCATAGCAAGTGCTTCAATGTGGGGCTCAAGAAATCAATAAATTTTGCCTACTTGCAATGATATCCTTCAAAAAGAGCAGACAGGAGCTACTACATATTCCACTCACTTGAAGCTGTATCAGAGGGTTTCATTTTTTATACATGTGTTTTGGACAACCACTGGACAGTCTTTATTTACTTATTACATGTATGCATTTGATGATTGGCAAATGTTTGTTTTGTGGTTGCTCAAATACTTTGCAGGTTCCTGTGTGTGTTGGCTATTGACACCCAGTCACAGAGTTAGCCTACTGGACAACATTTGCCTCTAAAATTTATGTAAGCCTTATAATGTGTGTGGGGGGGGGGACAAAATAGCACAGTAAGTTCGTAACTTACTTATAAAGTAAAGGTCCTTTCTTCTGTTTACCAAGGAATGGTCATTCTTTATAAATGGAGGGCGGATATACATTCTTTCATACATACATACATACATATATATATATATATACATATATGTATATATATGTATCTATGTGTGTATACACATATATATATATATGTATATATATGTGTATATATATATATATATATATATATATATATATATATATATATATACAGCCGAAATTTCATGACAACACTTAGAGACAACAATATCGAGAACTAAAGATGTTTGCCTGTCTCATGAAATTCATACCTGCCGTCAGATCAGGAAAAAAGGGACATGAGAAAAAAAAGAATTCAAAGCTTGCCTTCTTTGTACCATTTTTTCCAAATTTTCAAAACTTTTCACACATGTACATCTCCTCACATGTTGCTATTTTTTCTGAATATCCAAAAATGTACTGTTCATATTGTTTTTTTCCCCATCATATAAGGTTTCATTGCCAACTTTAGGAGTGTATTTTCAACATATTCACTGAAATTTCTATGTAGGGCCCATATTTACTTTGACGGAACCCCCGTTCGTCTGAAGTTTTTCTCGAACATTATTATTCCACCAAAGTTGCCATAGTGACAGACCTACCAGTGAAAACGGTATATCGTTTGGAATTGTCATGATGTTTTAAATGATGCAAATTGCAGGCAATTAAAGTTTTAAAACCACTATATCTTAAAAATATATATATTATAGATAGACACAGAGCTTTAACCTACACACGTAGGTTTGAGACATCTGTCAAGGTGATGGACAGTGAACAAAAGTTGTAGAATTTTAAATTCTGCTGATTAGGGGCACTAGAACAATTGCACGGTTTTATATCAACAAACATATAGATAGTGGTGCCATTACACCTTTAATTTATAGGTTTCTGATATAGCTGCATCCAATGAACCATGACCTACAGTTGTGACATTTAATTTATGCAAATTAGGTGAATACACAAAATTTAATTGTTCAATAACTCCAAAACTATTATCGACACAGTTGCCATTCCAATTTCAATTCATAGGTTTGGGACATGGCTGCATCCAATAAACCATGAACAGAAGTTGTAACATTTAAATTCATGCAAATTAAGTGAATACATAAAATTTAAATCTTGAATAGCTTCAAAACTATTATAGATAGAGATGTCATTCTAAAGTCAATTCATAGGTATGTGTTATCGCCGCATCCAATGGCCTGTGAACCCAAGTTGTAGCATTTTCATGTATGCAAATTAGGAGAATACACAAATTTTAAACATTGAATAACTTCAAAACTGTTCTCATTTTGAAGGCACCCAGACATATTTGCTGTGAAGTAGATTTTTTCTAGTTAGATTTGCATTCGCACACCTTACATTGTATATACCAAAATATTTTGAAGGTATCAAATACGTCTTGTCTATCAAAGAGGGGGTAGATCAGTCTGGCTGAATTTCATTTTCACTCTTCAACTTGAAAGTAGCTAGAATGTGTTATTTATAAATTCTATTCACTATTCCTGCATTTACTGGATCAGATCGAAAGAATTGTTTGATGTTGCTGATTTTGAAAGTGTGTACTCAAGTGAAGTGAATAATACATGCTTGCTTTATAAACACAGAATTGATGCCAAATGTACAATCTCCAAGTTGGGGAGATTGTTCTAAATATTCAATCCCAACTTAATAAAAGGATGAACTATGTGGACGCCCAATACATGCAAACAAATTCTACAACGTAAACTGATTACACTTCAGGGCAGTACTGAGGCTGATGAGAAGATGAGTGTTGGATGGAAAAGTTCCAGGGGTAGCTCCAGCCACAGTCTCATGGATGAGAAATTGCAGAACCTGCTGATGGATATACCTGTTTCCCTTGATAGTCCTTTGATGCGAAGGGGTGCAGATTCCAGAAATGGTTTCGTTACAGCCATCAGTCAGGACACAGGGGATGTGTTGGACAGACTATATGTATAGGACCTGCCCAGCATGCTCCACCAAGGCCCACTTATATAAAAGATTCTGTGGAGTACTTGGACTGGTATGTTTCCCATGCAGGCAACTTTATGAACCACACAGGGTGTGCCTCGTCAATGAGAGCTTCAGGTGTATATACACATGAATGGGCCCAGTATTATATTTTAAGACCAATATATTCTTTCATCATATTTGGGGAAAAATAATTACAGATTTCCTGTCTCATATATATTGAAAGGTCATTGTGTCTATTTAAACTTAATTATACATAGTATTAGTAACGGTAGTAGCTGCTAAAAACCTTAGAAACCACTACTGTAGAGAACACTTCAGTATTCTACAACAGGGCATACATAAACAATTATGAAAAAAGTTTTGTTCTACATACATGTTTTATTGTACAATACAAATTAGCAATGATTTTGACTAATATCGATGCTTTTGAAAATCTGAGTGTTGAAAGTCATTCTTTCATTCATTCTTTTTTCTTTTTCCTGCTTTCTTCCAACATTGCATGTATTTGATTTTTTTTTTCAAAGTAAACATATTTGCCACAGGAATTAACAATTCTACTGATTTTAACTGAGAGTTAAAAATTATCAATTCTGTCGGGGGTAAATTTGTCAACAAAGCCTGATAAGTACAAATCAGGGGTACTTTGACAGCTGTTATATCTTTTATTTCAGGATTGCAGCTGAAAGATTAGCTTGGTCTGCTTAGCAGACATAAGGCCATTTCAGTCTTCATAAAGAGTTGTTGTATATATCAGTTTCTGCTGGTACAAATTATTCTGGGCTGATAAGAAAGAACTAACTAATGGACAATATGTCCGTTGCTGTCATCTGACAATTTACTTGAAATCCAATAAAACTTTCACCTACACCAATAAAAAACTCAGGTTTATGAGTCCGATAACCAAACAAAACGTCTTGTGTAGACCACATGTACTTAGAAATTTGTATTTGGATCTTAGGCCACAAGCTAAATAACATAGAAGCAGTCTGCTAAGCAGGCAACTGAAAAAAGGGTGAACGTTGTGACAAAATGTGATTGGCAAAAATCAATATTGTTCTTACAGGTTTGAAGAAATCTTCCCAAGATTCGTAGAGAAATGCAACGTGAGGTACAACCCTACATCTGGGATGGAAATCATATGCTTATAAGACTGTGTGTAAAGAGCAAGCCTTATGGTCCAGATCATCAAATTATAAAAAGAATGTATTGGGCACGTGGTGAAGTGGATGGGGACTGGTTTGCGAAAGTTGCTTGGTCTTTGTAAAAAGGAATGGCCACTTTATAAAATAGATGACTGTTTGTCACCTGTTTTGAATATACCAATATATATGACAGAAATAGTCCTCATTATAAATATTCCTCCATCAAGAGATGATACAGTATACAAATTGTCTGAAATAGTAGTTTGGATGCATTTATTCATAGAATGGATGCATCTACCTGTGCATAACATGGAATATACATTATAACATGTATAAAATCATGAATAGTTTTGACGTTTGGATGGTAAAAAACATGTATGTTGGGCTTACCTTGTAAACTGTATGTATATTGAAGTCCATATAGTACTATACAATTATTTTTTAAGTTTGACATGTACCGATGATTGCTGATGTACTATATACGGGCAGAGCAAGTAAACTGATTTTTTTCCTTAAAAAGTATTAAATTTTTATCATTATTCCCCCAGGCAAACCTCTGACAGTTGGAAAGAAACTTGAAAGCAGGGGGTTTTACACTGGCTCTGCCTACGTCTATGTTATTGTACTGAGGACCAATGCCAGAAACCTTGAAAAGATTGCCATAGGCACCTGGGCCATGCTGGGGCACTATGCAGATCCTCCATACCATGATAAGGGTCCCACAGGGGAGACAAACTGGTGCAAATTCTAAGTTGATCAAGCCTTAGGCACAAACAGTACAAGGTAACCACAGTTTACTTCCTTGTGAACAAGGGTTGACCATACCCCCAAAACCATAATGCTTTAAGATGGGTTTGTGCTGCTAGAATCAACAATTCTGTTGATTTTTTTGTCCAAAGTCTTCACAATACGCTGACAGTTTTGCTTATGGTTGATAATAATAGAACATTATTCATCAGCATTAGTATTGATCAATGAACAGACACAGTGCATTTTCTGTATTGGGACAAATCTACAATCAGGGGCAGTGTTTGATGTTAATTACTTAACAAACTTTGAAATCAGGAATAAAAGATCATTGCTTGACAGATAACACACATGCCATGGCAGTTGTAAAATTGAAAGCATAAAAGAAAAAAAGGTAATTTCTGCAAGCAAAGGATTCATTGACCGTTATTACATATTTCATTGCAGTCCATTAGTGCAGGGCATCGAAGGAAGAAAGCAACACAACGTCCCATACCTTCAACTCAACGTCTGGAATAGAGTTTGGGTTGGTGTATATGTTGGGGGTGGGGGGAAATTATCAACTAATCCATAGTTATTTTGAGATTTAAAAAAATAGTGCTACCAGAGTCTGTTGAAAATAGATCAGTTTGTCCATGAACAAGGCCCCCTCCACTCCCCACCACCATGATCACCACCACGAAAAAGTATGTTGGTCCATGTCCTGAAAAAATGGCCTTTCTATATTTTCCCCTGATGTAATTGGAAAACCAAACAAGTAGAGCAGTATCTTTCACTTTCAAATCATAGATCACAGTTTATCACTACATTTGTGTCAGAGTAGTATATATGTGGGTTAGTTCTGAATTTGCCTAAAGGTGGTGCTACCAATCCTGTTCATGGTTGATCGCCTGCATCTTGGGGTCACTTTCCATGACCCTCACTTTTTCTCCAAGATTAACATGGAGAATGAGCAGATATGAATTTAACCTCTCTCTATGTTGCTAAATAAGCATTACACTTTCATTTTATCACACCTCGGTGTATTTGAAAGATAATAATACGTAATTCAGGTAGATTAGAAGATGATAATTCCAAAAACCGCCCTAATATGCAGGGTGACACCTTTAGGTTTACTGTAATGTAATGGGCTTTGCTGACCTACCTGACCTCAAGTAGATGGGTTGCTTGGTGTTACAAACGTGCATCTTTGGCACAAAAGGTTGTGTGTCAAGAAATTAAACCAACCCAGCTCACCCCTACTGGAGTATTATATTTTCAGGCCACCAGCTCAGTCTTTAGCACTAGCAGTTGCAAAGGTTATAAAGCGACTTTTTACAACTTTGATTGATCAAGCTCTCTTGGGTTCCTGCTCATGGGGTGTCACACAGAACGCCAATGAATTACTGCATCAGATTGTTTGGACAATAGTGCCAAATGTCCAATGCTATTTCCCCAGAACAAGTTTTACTTGGCATAGACATGGCATTATGTGGTATAACCGTGAATGTAGTGCAACTGCCGGCCTTTTGTTTGAAGACCAAAATCTGGAAGCAGACAAAGTTGCCCTTGCTTCCTTGTCATCCATGGATAGGAAGCATTTGGTAGACTTATAATGAAAGTTCTACTGTAAAGGAGATAGATACGCCAGGCGTCAGAGCAGGGCTGTGCAAATGGATGCACCTAAGAGTAGGAAATATGAGAAGCCTATGAAGGGACATTGCAAACAGTGCAAGGGACAGTAAACTTTATGCAAAGGTAAAATGATGCAAAGTGGTTATGGACATTCATAAATTATTGACCATAAAGTTGATATTCAGCATCATGAGTTACTGATTATAAACTAGATATAGCCCATCAAGAATTGTTGATCAAAAAGCTGGATATGGACCATTATAGACTATGAACAGATAATGGATATGGAAATGTGTGGTATGTTGAGTAAGCGTGCATGCACTGATATATATATATATATATTATGGAACAAATTCGCTGAAATCATGAACAGCTGTAGCCAAATGATGTGTACATATGTAAATACAAATCCAGTCTGCCTGCCACCAAAAACATTTTTTCAGTAGTATACTTTATTTGTGATTGCCTGTGATCTTGCAATTCTGAAGGTCACAGAAGCCAAGCAGCACTGCAGGTCACATTGCTTGTGATATATGTTCTTATTTCCATAAAAATAAATACTCACTGGAAAATATCATGTAGCTACATACATGTATTGCATAAACAATAGGGGTGAGTGGTCCTTCACTTATCCATTTTTGTGACAGCTTGGTAAAGGAGGACAAAGTGAAACAGACAAAAAGGGGGCAGGAATAAACTTACAAAATGCATGATACCTGAGCTTGGGCAAATTTTGTATTTAGTTTAGTACATCATGCTATAGTAATCAAGCAATTATGTACATCCATTTAGACATTTAAATTCTAACTTGTGTCTCTGTATATAGGAATACATTTATGAATCTATGAGATAAACAGTAATGATGATGGAGGGTGGATAAGAACAGAAAGGGGAAGGTGCAATATGTTGAACAAACCAGAGCATCTTGTCAGGCTATATGCACAAACCCACGTTAGCCTGCAGAATAGCAGTGATTAGGGGTGCCCATTGTTCTCACCACATTCTTCTCTCCCTAGCCCACTGGCCTATTGTTCTCCCCAACCAATGAGCAGCTTGATCACTTCCCATTGCCTAGCACACCCATGTCTGACTGACAGCTCATTTACATTGTGTTGTAAATACAAAACCTTGTGGGTGTTTGGCCAAAAACCATGAGCTCTTTGGCTCCAAAATTCTCATAAAAATTGGCATTTTCAAAAGTCAACATTTAACAATATTGTAGAATGTGCCTCATCTTCTCTATTCTGCAAAAATAACTCTTGCTTCTCTAAAATTTATAATGCAAAATAGCTTTACATACAATCCCTTAAGGCCTATAGTCTGTGTTTTGGAGATTTTTGACCCTCATTTCCATCTGGATGAGGTGTTGAAAAAGGAAGGTTGTTCATCATATCATTATGCTTTGGAGGGACTTTCTTCATCTGCTGTGTCCCATATTATCAAACATACTGTTGCAAACTTTTGCTGTGTGCAGAAATGACCATCATTGTATGTGGTACAGAATATTCTGGTGGATAAGCATCTTAGATTTGCTTATGGGATTTCTAAAGGTGACTAATTTGAGGTCGTTGCTGCAGGTGGAGGGGGATTGTTGCTCTATGTGAGATAGGATTTGAGGATACTAGTCGTAAGAAACCATGTTAACTCATCAAAGCAGGTTTTATGGCGGGTCTTACCCTTGGCAGACAGTTTGTCAGTACCAGTAATTACACATTGTACTGGAAGTGTAGGTCTCAGTGTCAAATGTTTGAGGATCATACAGTCTTGCATGCCTCCTGTACAATTGATACAAAGGCATTGTTTTGCACGATCTTTGGAGGCCACACGGGTATGGCTGTCTAGGTCCTCCAACAAGTTATTTTGCCTGACTCCTACTTTTTTGAAGGCTGAGAGTAAGGCAATAGTAGAAGTTCACAAACAGCTTCCATTAGACAAGTTCGTGGTGGAGAGTGACGTTCCATACTTGATCCTAGCAAATCAGGAAAACATATTAGGTAGACTGTTCAGTGTTGATTCCTGCACTTGTGAAATTTGTCAGTGAGTGCAAAAATATTTTGATGTGGTTAATCGCAAAGGTAACCATGTACATTGCATGTCGGCTCTACTCAACAGTTGATGCAGCCTTTACAGAAACAGTTTAGTGTCTGATTTTGCATCGTATAATTATTAATAGCCACAATACAGTAGAGCCTGGTTAAGTATTATTTTTATCTCAAGTACTTGGGAACTTGATATTGGGAGTATCTTAAATCGGAGCAAGCAATAGCAATTTAAAATTTGCAACCAGTTGGATAAACCAATGTTACACTGTGTGGCTAAATATAGTTATATCGAAAAATTGCGCCCAAATGTAAATGTATATACTGAATTTGAATAAAGTTTGATATTAACATTATTTGAGTTTGCTAGACGTTAGAAGATAGTATCAGCCAGGTCACAATTTTCTTGAGCCTGTGTCTGATTGTTTCTTGTGGATTAAAAATTTGCGACTCAGTGATTTATCTAATATTATGAGTCACTCTCATGTACTAGTTTGATCTGAATGAGGATTGGAGAGAAATTTCCAGTCCACAATAATTATTGTTGTTTGAGTCATGCTGTATATAAGATCAAGTTCAAATCAGAATCAGGGTGGTTTACTTTGGTTCATGTGAATTGAGTTGGTATGAATCGTACTTAGATCTGTTTTACAATGATTGTAAATATGTTGCTTTTATTCATCAGCAAAAGTATGTTCTAGGGTATTTATTTGCTCATGTTGCAAAATATATAATAATAACTGTGAGATGATAATCATTTATACCAATTAGTATCTTATGGAACTAGGTCTACTCTTTTTAACAAAATAGTCTGGTAGTATCAGTATGCACAAAGCAGAATTTTCGAAGATAACACTCATGTGTACATGTATGTGGTAGTCTATTTTGTGTGATGTAAAATTGATCATTTTTTCATAGATATGCAGTGCTAAGTATGTGACCCATTCCTTTCATGAGGAAGGAGAGTGTGGTGCAGAGCCATCAGGCAGCCAGTAGTAAAACAGGTCTGTCGAATGATAATAAATTCATGTCACCCTTTCAACCAGGTTTATCCAGGGATTCACGGGTACGAGGGTAAAAGATGGGCAGTTTGGGACTTGGTGCTGATCGGGAAGGACGTCTTTGTGCAAGCCTTTGGAGCTGCTCCAAATCCGCCTACGAATTTCTGCTGACCGGTTTCCTAGCCACAGGATTGTCACTTATGTAATTTGGACACACGTGCCCTCAGCATAACGGCTTGGGTCGCACTATGTAAGTGATGATGTATTCTACTCATCTGGATATATATATATATATAGAGAGAGAGAGAGAGAGAGAGAGAGAGAGAGAGAGAGAGAGTACACAGGTACACATATACCTAGCTTTCTGCGCAGATATATGAGAGTCACAAGAATCGACCTATGGCATAGCATACCATGACCCACGCAATTTTTCAAAATTGCACCATTAACTTTTAGTTACTCAAAACGTAGATGGGCCCACAAATGCGACCTGGCCCCTAACTTATGATTAGGCCTATTTGCTCCGAGGACTGGGCTACATTACTTTCCTTTATACTTGATAATAATAATAATAATAATAATAATAATAATAATAATAATAATAATGATAATAATAATAATAATGATAATAATAATAATAATAATAATAATAATAATAATAATAATAATAATAATAATAATAATAATCATCATAACTGTCATTGTTATATTAAATGATATAGACATAGTTCAAATGCACTTACTACAGTTCCTGGGATAAACAATACCATGAATCGATCTGCCAGCCTGTGGAATATAGGGTATGATCAAACCTATGATTCTGAAATGTCCTAAAACCAAACAGTACTAGTAAACGTGATCATTACTCTACAATTGAAAGCCTGACTTATATACTCAGACACTTAGGAACGTATATTGAGACACTCTTGTTATACGATATTTTAATATACTCTCCCAAATTTAAGCTATGGTTACACTGATATAAATCAACCTTACTATTTAAAAGCAATCTAGATTGCTACAACAACAATTATTTAATATCTTTAGCTATAGGCGAGCATATATCATACAACTTTATCATATATAGATAAACAAAATACAAGGTAGGGCCTACCTGGCGACCTCTGGGTCCTGGCGCAGGAGCAGGAGGAGAGTGCGACCATTCAACTGCACTGCACAGATAGGTATAACTGCTAATGTGAAGATTAAAATACCTGAAAAATGCCCCTTTTGTCAATGCATTGTATATTGAGACCACACGAATGAACAAAAATGCGTGTATGTTCGTAAGTACGCATGCACACGGGGACATGTATATATATATATATATATATATATATATATATATATATATATATATATATATATTATGTGCGAGAACAATAATTTAATCTAAATCTCTGATTACACTCATACGCCGTTTGTAAGCCGAACTTATGACCTAACCATTTGAGCCAGCATAACAAAATGAACATACATTTTATCGATGAGCCTAAAATATGAACGAAAAATCCGTTACATATATTCAAATGCTAAATGTTGCTTACTTAAGTCTTCCATCTTTGTCTGTATAATTCAATTGTAAACTTCACACGTTTTGACAGTGGGGTTAATTTGTACCATACTATGTAATGGCAATAAATTGATGGATAATGTCATTTACATCTGGATGACACAGCTACATAATGGTACCAACGGAAGCAGCATATATGACATCTATATGACACAATGATGACCCAACAATGATAGCAGTGTTACGATACCCACATTCTGAATATTAGCGGAACTCAACCAAGAATGACAACAATGATATAACTTTAACAATAACAATATATTAGCAATCAAAATCAGTACAAAGTACGTAAACTTATCTCTACCGGTATGTTAACAATTAAACAGTCTTAGGGTTAAATCCTAATCCCTGCTGAGATTATCCACAGGTACTGTCCGACAGTTCCAATTCCTATGACAGCTGCCAAATGATCTGGTACAAATCCCACAGAGGTACAGTTTGGTTCCAATGTGGTACTGAAAGGTGTGGTGCTGATCCAATGCACAGAGGTGAAGCTTTGTTCCAATGTGGTACAATTAACACCAAATATACCAGGCCACTCAAAGACACTGTCCACACTCCACTGGTAATAACAATTGCTCACAGTCCCACTGGCTTGTAGTCACACAGCTTCTGTCATATCCTTCCGAAATTTGTTCTTCCTCCCCGTCAGAAAAATAGCCACTTTATATATCTAAACTTAGAATTCTCACCATTATTCCAGAGTTTTCCAATTAGTCACACACCATACCTCTGTTTGCTCTTTCTAGATCACCTGCGAAACGTGGACAGAGAGTGTACAATGAAATGAGTCATATGAATGTAGGTCAACACTTTGTTTACAGGCTGCCTGAGAGTCACCCCACCAAAGCAGGCTAACTCTGTGACCTCTAAAATCAAAACGAATAGGCATACACACATTCATAACAAGCAGACTGCTGAGACATGTTGGGACAGGTATATTTTAAAATATGATTAGGATCATGATATCAAGATAAGAAGGGTCTCACAATCAGCATCAGAATCTGTTTTATTAACTCTGTCCAAAAGAGCAGATCGCAAGCTGAACCAGACCTGAAGATGACCTCACTTGTTCATCGGAGTGACACGACTCTTCTGAAAGTGAGACTCGACCATTCTGGTACAGTAAGAAGCACAGGGTATGAAAGTGTGTTTTCCAATAAAGCATGCGAAAAAAAGGTTGATAAAATGTTTCCATAGTAGGACGCATATTCTGATTGGCAGTGTCGGTGTAATGCCAATGCTGTTATCAGTCTGGTGATGGAATCACTCTTCCAGCACTTCAGTGTTGGTGTCATTCTGCTGCCGGTGTTACTCTGGTAGCACATTAGTGCTGATGTCACTCTAGTGTCATTCCAGTGTTCATGTCACTCTTTCGTCACCCCAGTATTGGTTTCACTCTGGTGCTGGTGTTAATGTGGCAAAACTTCAGTGCTATTCTCACTGTATCGTAACTCTATAACTGGTGTCACTGTGGTACTAATGTTACTCTGGTGACACCCCAGTTATGCTGTCACTCTTTTGTCACTCCAGTATCGGTGTCACACTAGTACTGGTGTTAATGTGGCAAAACTTCAGTGCTATTCTCACGGTATCGTAACTCTATAACTGGTGTCACTGTGGTACTAATGTTACTCTGGTGACACTCCAGTGCTCGTGATGCTCTGGTGTCATTACATTGCTGGTGTTACTTTGATGTTACGCTAGTGCTGGTGTTCTTGTATTGTCATTCAGAACAAACATACAGATTTATGATAAAGGTGTGATATTTTGCATGCCTAGACCAATTGGAAGTTACCTGTTACAGGTTTAATAAAATATTCATTTCTTCACAGAATTCATGTGCATCTATGTGTCAAAAAGAGTGGGTTTTTTTTTTTTTTTTTTTTTTTTTTTTTTTTTTTGCTTTGTCTTTGGATTTTTTTGGGGGGTGTTTTTCAGGCGTGTTGTTTACAGTCCCTCAATCTTGAAAGTACCAAAATTGTGTGATATTGAATTTAAGTATTTCATAATTTCAAAACAAATGAAGACAAAAATACCCCTGGGACGTTTTAGTTTCAATACGCCTGTATTTATTCTACAAGTTAAAGTCAGGATTTAACAAAGCTGTCAGAAGTTGTTTCCACATTTATACCAGCATGTTTAATGTTTATTCAGCAACTAGCCCCTCAATGTCTTTGTCCAAATTTTAAATATTTAATTCTCTTCCCAAAACTACAAACCTTTATCATGTTTGTAACAATGCCTTACCATCTGGGATCCTCCAAAGTTACTTGTTATAATACACCAAAAATATGTTGGTGAGTCTCTTGCTCTTAGAACCGACTGCACCAAAGCACTGGCGGCTAAAGAATTTGCATGTAGATGACAAGAGCTAAATGAAGAAACAGAAACTTCACAAAAACCACTGTGGTGGTTCACCTGGAGTGCCTCCGACAAAGGAAACAGACAGCATGATGGTAATATTTTATGCTGTTTGTTTTCCAACATGCACAAACTACAAAGTAACTTGGGTAAATGGTGTACAGGGACTCATGAAAACAAGCAGATTAAAAAAAACAGAAGCAGAGAAGAAGACAATAAGATTTGTTGCCCAAGACAAACAACGCCTAGAGGGCTGCGTGTTCTAACAGGCGGGAGTTGCTGCATCGTGGACAGAAATAAAGTGCACAAGACTATTAAGAAGCTCTTTCCAAATCTGATTAATGAAAATGGCAATATACGATGGAAATTACTTCAAAAAAGGAAAGCAGAAGATACGAAGACTAAGACTATTGATATGCGGCTGGCTGATCTTTAGGTGCTGGGGTAAACAAAAGTATGTTGGTCTTGAAACTGGATTGAGGTTGGATGTGTTGGCTTTGCCGATAAGAAAGTAGTAGACTGATGTCACCTGTGAGCACAACCCAAGTTTCTTGATGTACGGATAACGTGAGGGTGCTGCTGGAATAATCTGTATATTTCTGTTCGGTTTGCGGTCACTCCTTATTGAGATGTCTATAGCACATGTGAGTGAAGAGAAAAACTGATGTTTCGCTTAATGAATATTTGCAGATTGGATTAGGTAAAACCTATTGGCAACAGTAATATCGACATTTCACAGATGACTGAGGTCACCCGATTCTTTCAGGTCCACAGTTGGACTGAATCAGCAGCTTCTGTGGCTTTTTTTATCATTTTTAATGTAGAAATTACGTACTACATCAAAAGTGGCCATTATGTAGTCTTAGAACTTGAAAGAGTAGTAGGATAATATTTTGCGTTACTTCTCCTAAGAGTTCTTTTAATCATTCGGTACGTAAATATACTTAAACACCTTTTCAAATAAACATACCGCATTTTTTCCAGTGAAAGTTTTCCTTATTTCATTGAATAAACAAATTAAGAAGCCACAGATTTGTGGCTATCTCGTGCTTGTACTTACTTCGCTGAAATTGCACACCGACGCCTTTTCTGTTTTCACTTCCATATGTCTAAAGCATAACATATATTATCTGAATTATTACCTGGATCATGAAATTGTAAGACATCATGGGATGTACACAAATTTGAAAATTTATAAATCCATCCGCAGATTTTACCTGAATTTGCCTCCAGAAGGGTAAGCTACCTTTACATTAACAAAAACCTATATATACCAGACCAGTGCAACCGTTTAGCATAAATCATACTGCTTCAAAGCTGTCCTAAAGTTTTCAAAGTCGTCTGAAATCCAACGAAATACAATACAGATCATCTTCCCCACCCAGTCCACTATCAAAATCACAAGCCTTATGTCACGAGAATACCTTTATATAAATCAACCAACACATGCACAAGAACAAGCACACACCTTTCCAAATAGCAATGCTTACATTTAACAGTTATCATCATTCATATTTCCAACATTGAAAAGAAAAGGACTGTAAGAGTTCTATGCTCAGCTGACCTTGGATGCACAGAATGAAATGACCACGTGACCATGAAAATAATTTCAAGGTTACCTTTCTTTTAAACCATCATCACTGTTTACTATCTCAGTCACACGGTTCTGGAGTCATCGTATTTAAAATAAAAAGTGACAAGATCGACTATAACCAAGACATATGCCAATATGTCATTTTGACGTTTCAAGACCACTCAAGGTCAAAATCAAGAACACTTAATGAAACTCTGTAAGTACTTTCCTTTCAGTGATTCAAAATAACCATGGAACAGAATCCACGATTGCCATCTTATAATGGATATGTGCGTTTCTCATCTTCGGTTAGGTGGTTGGCGCTGAATATGGTGGGTTGGTAAGAATATTCTGGTTTAGAAAGTCCGAAAGAGCATCCATATGCGCTTTCAAAGATCTGGTCTGAGCGCTTCTAAAGATGAAATTTGTTTAAGATTTTTTTTTCCAAAACCAGAATCAGAGGAATCATAAAAAATACGAAAACCACTGGAGTGTGACCATTTGCATAATCTCAGTCGCCAATCGCTTAACGTTCATTCCCACCAACATTGAAGTGAGTCTGTCACACTGTTTTTTTTTTTTTTTTTGTTTTTTTTTTTTTTGGTTTTGTTTTGTTTTGTTTTGTTTTTTTGACAAGCAGTTGAAAATGTGAATTACTGTGCAATTGAAATTCCCATTCACTTGCATGATACTAAATAGGTATGGATGCAAAACAGAAAGCTTCTCGTATCGAAAAGAAATCTTTAATAATGGGGCTCTGTGAGCAGCCCATGCTCAGCTGACCTAGAAATTGTTACCACCAGTGGCCCTGTGAACTTGGGATAGGGTCGAGTTAACCCATCCGCCGTGTAAGTCCGACCGTCACAGAAAGACACTGAAATGGCCCTGCGTCAAATAGTAGTCAAGTTTTCAATGTTTCGTGTTAGTGGCCCTGTGAGTAATGAGGTCAAGGTCGCGCATATACTTTTTAAGTGTGTCCCTGAGAAAGGAACACCGCCATGTCAAACATGTAGGTCTTGACGGACTACGTCCTCGTGATATCGACAGCAGAATTGAACTCATCGAAATGGCTCTGTGACTTTGTGACTAATATGAAGGTCACCCCTATACTGTGTACGTCTTGCCCTCGTTCCCAGAGATGCCCGTATGCAACTTTAAAATATTGGCTGAGCAGTTTCGGAGATTACTTTCATAGATTTTGCCAAAAGAATTCATTCAAATCCCGAAATCACTGGAGCATTACCGCTAGAACAAAGTTGGAACAGACTCTCCTATTTTCGCGCAGTTTGTTGGCAAACTAACTAATTAAAGTTTGTTTTGGCAGAAATGACCGAAATCTTGACCCACAGTCATTAATTTCAACTCAACAATAGCAAAGTTTAAAAAAAATGATAAACAACTGGGACTCAACAGTCACCAAAACATCAACGATCATCTTCCGTTGCAACGGGAAGGAATGGATTTCACTTTCGACTTGAGGCAGGCAGTCACCTGTAAACGTCACCCCCGTGCGTTTTAGGGGTCTCCTTGGGGTGGATAGGGCTTGTTTCCCTGTGGCCTTTCTCTGCGGTGGTTCCCCGGTCGGCCTGCTCCACTCGGAGGCGGGCCCCCATAGGTTTCCCAGCCGTTGCGCATAGATTATGCACATTCATGTTCATTTTAATGCGTGACCTTTGTAAGTTCCTGGCGTTCGCCTCTGGTCGTTGCGGGTGCACTTAAGAATTGAAAAGCATAACATTTCTTTGTTAATCTTGCTCTATTTATAGGCCCATAACATTTTTTCAGTTATATTTACAGGAAAACCAAAATAATGCGATAAAAGTACAGGATTGAAGCACTTAATTTTGACCAAATTACCAAAAAGTTTTCGGCGGAATTTTTTTTATGGCTGTACAGAAATGACACTTAGTGGTCCCCAGACAAATTAAAGACAACACAGAACCATATATTTTATGTATTAATACATTTCACCTGATGCAAGTTTCAATTTAAAAAACTTATGCATCGGACAGCCAAAATACTGTGGGTCTCAATTTCACACTCAATATTGGTCTCCCTCTGAAATAACAGCTGCTGGAGATTACTGAATGCATGTACCATGCTAACTTTTCAGTGGCACTCTATCGGACCTAACACTTCGCGCTTTAATTCTTTAGTGCACCCTTGAGTCCTGCCCTGGTGGTCCCGGCTGCCCATGATGTCATGCAGCCTTGGCCTCATGAACCCATGTGCACCAGGGCCTGCAAGGTCCTCACTCGACGTCTGGGGCTTTCACAGGGGCAGAGTAATTAATAAACGGCTTGTGTTATGTGTATGAATTATGGTGTCTATTGGTATGATATTGTAAAATAGCCCGATTATGATCTGTATATTATGTTAAATATTGTCTCAAATGTGATGATGTAAAATAGATTAATGTTTGCGTATTGTATTGAAATCCTGTCCGTTCATATTTTATATTGTAAAGTTACCGTTAGGATCTTGATGTACATCTATTGTACCTCAATGTAATTTCCCCGAAGAAATAAATAATAATAATAATAATAATAATTATTATTATTATTATTATTATTATTATTATTATTATTATTATTATTATTATTATTATAAAAAGAAACGGTGATTTTATCTCTCTCGGCGCCACATTTTAGACCGAGTCATCGGCTTTCCTCAGCCAAAGTGCACTGAGAAAAGCAGTTGACCTGGACTATTACGTCTTATGTAGCTACAGGCATTGCTGCTACTTAGATGAAACAGTCTTTTTACAAGGAACATGAATATAAGACCCTTATAATTCAGAGCAGTTGCTTTTTAAGTAGCTCGACTCAAGTCGCAGTGGGCATTGAAGCAGTTAAACCGCTCCTCTCAACCTCAGAAATGGATCCCTTATTAACTACACACTTTGGTTTTAATTTTTTTCAAAACATACAGGCATAACTACAAAAAACCGAAATTTCTCAATTGCGCCAAAGATAAAAAGAGACAGGGCAGGCCAGCCACATTTTCGTTGTCCTGACCTTTTGGTCAGCTGCGTTAACAGAGCAAGAAGAACGTGTGACCAATTTTAAGGTAATCTGGGTAACGAGTTAGGAGAGGAAGTCCAAAATGTGAATTGAGAATGCACGGGCGGTGGAGGATCGGACGACGGGCAACTGACCCTCCTAAAATAACAGCTGTAATGATAGTAGGCTCGGCTTAAAATGTTCTGCCATTTACTTTTATTTTTTCTTTGCACATTTGCGTGTACCAGTAGACATTGTCATCAGTAAAATTTTATGCAGATGGCATCTTAACTTTCCATGTCAGAGAACTAGAGAAAGCCAAGTTAATATAATTTCCTGACAACAAAATCATTCTGCGAGGCAAGACAACATAACCCTTGCAAAACAAATGAAAAGTAACACACCTGAGAGAAAATGGTCTCACAGCCATATGCTAGACCCATTGATATTGATATTGCAGCTGAACTTATGAACTGGAAAACAAAGAAATTAATTCAGAACGTGGTTTCTTATTAATCATTTCTATTCATGCGTCGTACATGTAGCCTGACATAGCTAGCCTACCAAATGGCAATTGTTCCCATTGAAGCTACTACGGAAAAGGGAAACGGGAGGGATATTTTTGTGTTCAAAGTTTTGTTCCCAACATTCTGTCGCCGTATGATTGTCCCTGCGTAAGCTCCATTCCGTTTGGACAAAAAGTACCTGATCATTAAATCACAATAGCAAAGTTCAGCTTGTAACGAACTGATCGTTTTCACAGAATCCAAAGAGTAACATTCAAGAGATTAAAAACTAAAAAGTACCTGTATACTTGCAAAAATAGAAATACAGCTTACGATTTTATCCCTGTGCAATATTGAGCTTACTCTTCAATTTTTGTATATTTTAAACGAGTGGTCAAATTCTGTCACGCATTGAAGTTCGTATCAACCTCAATCCTGCCCCAATATAAGATAGCAAAGTGTAAGAAAGACTGAAGTATGATCAACAAAGCAATTTAATATAAATGAGCCAAGGTTTCACTCCAGTATATTGTCGTAGCAAAACATTACATATTGCAATTTGAATATTGAACAAAACGTGTATACATGCATGAGAAGAGTCGTTTTGTAGCCACCACAAAAGGAAGAATAACTAGATATCTCCAATCGCTCAGAGGAAGCCCCCTGCCCATGCTCCCCCTTCAGTCATCTAACCTCATAGCACCTTGACTTTTGACCATGAGAGGTCACATGTAAATTACCAAATTGTGCAGTGTAAAAATAGCTACAACTTCCGCCCAGCATTATCCAAATGGGCTGAAAATTTTCTGAGTTATGGTTCAATGAAAATTTCAAAGGGTCAAATGACCTTGATCTCGAGATCGCATGTAAATCACAAAATTGAGCCGTCTTACAACAGCTGTAATTTGACCCCAGCTTGGCCCAAATTCGATGAAAATTGATCGAGCTATGGCTCAATGAATATTTTAAAGGCCCAAAAAGCCTTTACCTTTGACCTTTAGAGGTCACAGGTAAATCACAAAATTGAGCAGTGTTACAATAACTACAATTTAGTGTGAACATGATCACAATTGGATTAAAACTGATTGAGTTATGGCTTCAAAATTTTAAACAGTCAAATGACCTTGGTCTTTGACATTTAGAGATCACATGTAAATCACAAAATTGTGTAGCAATACATTTCGCACATTTGGAGCTAATCTCTAAACAAAATCGGGACAAATGTGATCGGGTTTTGGCAACAAAAAAGGTTTTTGTGGGTCAATGACTCTGACCTTATAAAATCATACGTTTATTACAGATGTGCCCGTTATTGCATTGTCAACACATTCAGCCCAACCAGATCAACATCTGTTGAAAGTTGACCGAGTTATGGCCAGTTGAATATTTCAAGATGGCCGCCAACCTTGACTTTAAGTCTTAAAGGTCGAATTTTGTGCTCAAAAATAGGGCGCTGCTAAATATCTATATTTTGAGCCCAACATGGTGAAAGTCGGACAAGTGGCGTAGATTGAGCGAGTTATGTCAAGTTAAAAAATAATTAGATATCCAAATAACCTTGACTTTTGACCTTTCAAGGTCACATGTAACTTGCATAGTTAGGCCTAGATTTGAGCTATGTAACAAACTTAACATCGCTCAAATCCGTTGATAATGATTCGAGGTATATGCCAAAACGTGTTTTCCATACGTAGGTCATGGTGACCCTAAAATTAGGCAAGGCAAAGATCATTAGTAACTCAGAGTAATGACTTCCAAATATTGACAAGAAATATAACTGGAAAAGGTCGTGACCTTCACAACATAGGTCAAGATGCCAAATTACATATCAAGTGCAAAACTCAGTACACAAGTGTAATCCTGCTACAATGATATTTCAAATTTTGCCTCGTCTTTTACTCATCGTAAGCACATTTTGACGTCCTTTATATTCGTGGATTTTCCCTAATCGTCCCGCATGAAACACCCTTATCATTTAGTAAGACTCTGATATAGCGAATTAAAGGTGTTAGAACGTCTTTTTTATTTTTCAGCAAACAAACTGCTCAAAATTGTATGCGAACATAATTTAAGAACAGATCTGTGATTTGCTTATTTGTTCGCTCGTGCACGTCAACGCCGAGTATCTCTAAGTATCATATTAAAGGTCAACAGTTGTGGAGCAATTGGTTGATTTTGCGCTTCATCAAATTTTTGCACATAAGTTTTCAACGCCATCATTGTATTAGAAAGTAAAGATATGCAGTCCTTAACTTAGCAATAACGCCATTGACGCCAACATCAGAAAAAAGTTTCTGTCACGTGTCGTGTAGTCACAATATTGTGGTGCATTCCAATACCCAACCCAGCAGAAAGAAACATTATATTCACAAGTTTTCACAGACACGAGGCCCCACCAACAAAACAAAACCTCAAAAGTTTACCGTAAGTGAGAGGGATACAGCAGCCATTTCGTTCTTCCCAAGATGGCCAGCAAACATTAATGTTATGGTTGCAGGCAGGATTATGGCTAAACCGTAGAAAAACTGTGAAATGAAAAAAAATGTTTCTTCAGTTTTGGTTGCCTATATGAAAAATATAAAGATGCCACAAAATAAATAAATAAAAACATTACAGCGAGATTTGTCAGTGTTCATAAATTAACCATTGGAAATTGCAATACTATCACTAATTTTCCGAACAGATATATTTTTACTAAGTTAACACAGTGGACCCAATTCAGAATTTTTTTACTTAAAGTTTTTTCATGCATAAACTGCATCCCATACACAGTAAATTTGGGAAACTGCGTTCTGGAGCCCATTCGGAAAACCAATTCTGGAAAATCATTATACAGTGAACAAGTTTTTATCACGAGATGCCATATGCGGATGTGGAGGGAAATTTTCATACCCAGACATGTACGCCAATAATTCAAACATTAACCCTACTAACATGCGTTCATGTCCATTTTTTGCAAAATCTGATAAAATTTAGGAAATGAGAAAAGCGCAACTCAACTGGTGGATATTAAATCAAACTGCTTTCATATAAATTTTAAACAGAATACAGCACGTGGTATTTAAAAGGCGCTTTCCTCTGAAGTTTCAAAGGTCAGAGTAAAAATGATCAGCTCTGGAATGTTAAAAGCAAACATATTTTCAGTTTCGACGGTACGTACATACACACATGTGAAACTGCTTAGGAGGTGTTTTATCAAAGGATACCACATTTTCCTGCTTACGCACAATGACCAGAGTTGACAGATGGCACCTCACGTGGCAATTTTTAAGATTGTGGTAGAGTGAAAGTATTAATATCGTTTTGGTAATCCACTCAGAATGATTTAATCTAAAGAATGGCCTGAAAATTATCTTAATTCGGGGTTGCCTTTCGAAGCTAATGTCTCATAAAGTATCGTGTCAGAAAAACATGTCAAACGGTCCTGCCATAAGAGGACAGTTAAATATATGGTCACGTGAAGGTAAACACAGTTATGTGAAAATGAATCCGTTTAAGTCAAAATAAAAATAACAAGAACATTAATCAGTCATTAAGCCCACTACAATAGGAATATAATAACGTAAACAAGGTGCAACTTAGGGCAGTCGAACATAGTTTATGATCATACGAAATACAAAGTGCTCATATTTTTGCCTGCACATGCAGTTATCACTGTTGGTCAAACATCACCCTCATAATACAACAGTGATTAAACGGTGTCATCACAAGCAAATTATTATCAAAATTTAAACTGACTGCTAAAATATCCAAAGCCCATTGAGACCACCAAATTTATTTTTCAAACTCGCAATTCTTAGTTTTTTCTCTAAATTGCATACTATCATATGTGTTCTTCATGTTCTCTGATGTGGGAGCGCTATCTGATACATAAAATGTCATATCATCATAAATCATTCTTATTTGGGAACACTGTTCAATTCCACTAATTAGCATGAATTGTGGTAATTAGCTACCAAAAGTTGGTTAAGTTAAAGTGGCTATTATGAGGGACAGAAATTGATTTCATGGCTTATTTGGACAGTTTGCAACGGTTTTGACATTTATAATCGCAGGCAAGATGGTTGCTGGTATAATCATTAATTTGGCTATATTCTTTACAAGTTTTGATCAGGTTGACCTTCAAACTTGTGTTATGTATTGGTGCACAAATTTGAAGCATGTTGACCTTACATTTAAGGTCAAATTTAATACTATAAAAAAAACAAACGTTTTAAAATATCAATTTCTTTATCACATTTTAAACATTTTGCATAAATGACTTCATGAATTATGGAGCAAACCAGGTCTTAATGTTTTCCATAATAGCGAAAAAAAAGTCTGTCTCATCATGTCAGTCTGCAGACTTAATCATTAAAACCGTATTAATTTTGCATTTGTGACCCTGCTGGTACCCTGTTCATATCATGGTTTCTGCTTTGGCAAGCTACCTTTTGATGGTGGGAAAACTCGAAATTACTGGAGAAAAACTCGTAATTACAAGAAAAAACTCCCAATTACGAAAAAAAGCAATTATGGGGGAAAACGCGCTATTACGAGAAAAAAACTCGTAATTTCAAGTTTTAAAAACTCGTCAAGAGACAAACCTCGTCATTTCGAGTGTTAAAAGCTTGTAATTAAGAAAAAAACTGCAAATTTCGAAATTTGTAATTAAGAGAATTTATTTACGACTTTTCAAAAATAATTTTGGTGGTCTCATTAGGCTTCTGTAAAAACAGCAATACTTCAAATCATAATTGAACGTATGTGGTCTTTGTCCGTGTTTTATCTACAAGCAATACTGTGTAAAAACTGGAGCTTGAGCAACAAAAGTGAGGTGCTGCTACATGTTCGTAAGGCTATGTAATAATATGTTACTGTGTAGTCGATCATTGATAAAATGTTTTCAATTCATGAAGATTCGTCTTTCTAACTATGATTTTCAATGTGGTGTGCAGTAGTCGAGAAAGACTCCCAACATATGCCAAAGCTGCGCAAATGTAGTTGTGTATAATTAAATGAAGTGTGCTGCGGCCTTGAAAGACTCGCACCACATGTCAAAGTGAAAAAGTATATATCTGTATGATTGAACATATGTTGTGGAACCTCAACAAATGCTCCCCAATCTATAATTGAGGTACTTTGTAGTCTAGTTTTTGCGGCGCTGGGCGGCGGTTAGCAGCAATGATTAGCCTGACCGCTGACTGCTGCCTTGGCAAACTGGAAGAGAAATTATTGGCGGCGGCGATCGGCGGCGCCGCCGCCTCCCGGCACCTATCGCTGCTGGCCACCGCCAATCGCAGCCAAAATGTGCCAAAAGCCGCCGAACACAGTTACTAGTGCTGACATATATTACTGCAAAGATGGAAGCCTCCAGACCACAATATATGTGACACTTAAATACCATAACATTTTCCTATCTGATCTCCCTCATCTTTAAATCAAGGTTTATTTTCGGTTTGACTCGTTCAGTGCCACATTTGTGAGTGAGTTAACTGCTGTTGTCAGCGCACTTTGGGCGTAAGACGTGCAAAGCGCGCCAAAGAACGCTGTTGACCTGGTCCATCCTACTCTCTGAAACTATAGACATGCTGGTATTTCAACCAAAAGTATTAGAATGTGAATCTAGTAGCATCTTTATCATAACTGAGAGCAGTTCATCATAAGTAGTTCGCCTTCAGTCGCAGTTGGCACTGAAAGTGTTAATGAGCAAACCAGACACACTGACAAATTTAAAAAGAAAATGCATACCAATGGAATGGCGAGCTTCCACGTGGCAACCATTTCTGGCCAGAAGGGCGTCGGGAACACCATTTTTCCAATTGTACCACACGTAGATACTAAATCTGAGGAAGATTTGCGCCATTTTTTGTTGATGTTTGGCTCTGAAAATAATAGTTTTATAATACAATGCTTGAAGATTTTTACAGCTTCATCAGCATGCTTTAGGCATTATGCACACAGCACTCCAAGCTAAGAAACCTGTTGACTCAATAGACTTACTCCTGTACTTTATCATTATGCAGATGAGGTTTATATAAAATTCCACAAAATCGGCTTGAGCACAAATGACATACCAAAACATCATTAACGTAGATAGTATTAACAAAGTAAAAGTATTGGATAAAAGTATTGGATATTGTCCAAAAAATCCTTATATGACTTTAATGTTAATTTTCGAGGTAATATTTAAACAAGTAGTCCATTATATACTTATGGCGCTCAAATCTTTCACTGGAGTTTTCACACCCCGTTTAGTTTTCAAATAAAGTCCTTCTAACTTGGAGTAGTTAAATGCTTGTTTTTTTTATATATGTTCACTTACATGTTAATGTGTATTACCCTTCTCATGGTGCCCAATATCAGGCCTTGAAAAATGATAAGGTGAGTCACATTTTGGAAATGAACTAGTGTCTGCAGTTAATGATGAATATTTCTAAGGTTGAGAGAACCGGTTTAAAACCACCAGTTGCCTTTTATGGGTGACTGCCTGTCTCAAGTCAGGAGTGAAAT
The DNA here is from genome assembly GCA_964020975.1 of Hermodice carunculata. NCBI lineage: Eukaryota > Metazoa > Annelida > Polychaeta > Eunicida > Amphinomidae > Hermodice > Hermodice carunculata. The sequence goes on along the minus strand of OZ026627.1, from coordinate 67,478,721 downwards.
TTGTTTCTTCACATGTCATTGGTACTGGAAGAGAAATGTTGATGCTTTGGCCAGTCTGGAATTTCTTTGCTGTCATTGTTGGGTTTGGAATTAATGAATATGGATCATGTTTTTCTGCTCTATTTGAAAATTACGTCATTGGCTATGTTGTGCTGTGGGCTTTGTTCTCCAACTCATAGTTAAAGTGGAGGTAGAGTGTGTTTATAATATTCCAGATTCATAAATGTCACAAAAACGATGTAGGCCTACTTTACTCTTTTGCTGTAAACTTAGCCGACGGACAAGTCGGGAGAAATAAAAGGTGATAGGCCTAACAGGTCTCTTTTTATTTTGGCAGAAGTAATGAAATTTGTGTTTTGGGTGGTTAGGCCTATACATTTTGGAAATGAACTAGTGTCTGCAGTAAATGATGAATATTTCTAAGGTTGAGAGAACCGGCTTAAAACCACCAGTTGCCTTTTATGGGTGACTGCCTGTCTCAAGTCAGGAGTGAAATTTGTTTCTTCACATGTCATTGGTACTGGAAGAGAAATGTTGATGCTTTGGCAAGTCTGGAATCTCTTTGCTGTCATTGTTGGGTTTGGAATTAATGAATATGGATCATGTTTTTCTGCACTATTTGAAAATTACTTAATTGGCTATGTTGTGCTGTGGGCTTTCTCTCCGACTCATAGTTATGGTGGAGGTAGAGTGTGTTTATAATGTTCCAGATTCATAAAAATCACAAACTTAGCCGACTGACATGTCGGGAGAACTAAAAGGTGATAGGCCTTGCCGCCTAACAGGTCTCTTGAAATTTGTGTTTTGGGTGGTCAGGCCTATACATTTTGGATATGAACTAATGTGTGCAATTAATGCTGAATATTGCTAAGGTTGAGAGGACCGGTTTAAAACCACCAGTTGCCTTTTATGGGTGATTCCCTGTCTCAAGGCAGGAGTGAAATTTGTTTCTTCACATTGGTATTGGAAGAGAAATGTTGATGCTTTGGCAAGTCTGGAATCTCTTTGCTGCCATTGTTGGGTTTGGAATTAATGAATATGGATCATGTTTTTCTGTACTATATGTCACGTCTGTGCTTTTATGAAGAATATTGATGTATGGCTACGCCAAAATGGTTCTATAGCAAAATGTTTGGAGTATATTTCATCTTTCTTTATTAAAACATGTATAATAAATGGTTTTCAAAGCGGGAGTGGAATGGCTAGTAAGTGCTTTCTGTGTAAAGCACAGTTGTACGCTTGAATTGCTCGACACGGAAGCTCTTTGGAGAACGGTTTGTTATTATAACGAAAATAACTTTCTTGTCTTGCAATAATGTACAGAACCCGGAAAGTCCTTTTTGCCCAAATTTTTTAAGTCATGTGAACTTGGACTCCGTTGGAGGCAGTCCTGATGATATCTAGTTGGAAAACGTGCATCTAGCAACAGACTGAGCAGTTGCAGGCACATGGCGGGAATAAGAATAAACAGGATGGGAAATATGGGCTAAGTGCAGGGACAAACAGAAATAGGTGTTAATGGTCAAAATTATAGGATTACCACAATACATCTATCTAACTTGCTTCCAGCCACTTTTCAAGCTCACGTAGGTTTGGTTAGTAGTTCTTTTTAGGCAAACTTAAAACTCTGGGACAATTTGCCTAAAGAAATAACGGGAAATGGGGTCCAGCTCCCTCAGTGGCGACTTGTTTGAAACTCTGCACATGGGAAACACTGAGCTCTTTGCTTCAAACTTTTGATTTGATAATATTGTGGTGGTACAAAACAGAAATTTATGGACACTGTGACGTAATAATGACCGAGCTGGGACATAGTACAGGCGACAAGGTTGGAGTTATTGCTGGAAAAGACATCCTAATACACCAGAGCCGTGCATGACAGAAAGGAGGTGATGAAGGTGATAACTTTGAACTCTGTAAACTCCCGAATATGGTCTCAGCTCTCAGCAGGGGAGGAAATTGTCGTCGAAGGCCTATAAGGCAGACGATCGCATGTGAAAGAAGTTCACGAGCCAAAACCTCAACTGACCCTTTGAATGGTATGTCTCAAAGTGAACATAGACATGCAGAGAACAGAGTTACTGGCAGTGCATTAAGCCTGAAATCAGCCGAAATTTGGAACGATCGGCTGCTACGCAAACTTGCCAGCATGTTGCAAATGAACTGGTAGCGTGTGTTTCGTACTTCATTACAATACCTCTGGATACAATAAAAATTCTGCATTGATTTCTGTGAGTAGGACTATATTACCGTTACAAAGCGGATTTTGAAGATACTCTACAGAAAGTTGTTTCCTGTCTGTCTGAGGAGCAAAACTAGGATCGGTCTGGCAGAAGAAAAGTATGGACTTGTATGATATCTCTGAAATGTTGCACAGCCGTGGAAGTGGAAAATTGCCGAACTTATAAGGATGATAGATTCAGTTTACTGGAAAACTTGACTGGTTTCTAACCCAGGGTTTGGGGCAAAGGTCAGGACTTCACACATCCTTTGATGTACTCCTATGTCTTTATTTATGACCATTAATCTGATACGAGAAACAGCAGTAGAGCATGCTGGTAACTTTGTATATATCTGAAAGAGAAAGCCATTAACTTGAATGTCGTGGCAGGGAAGAGTTCTTGTTGACTGTTTCCCCATTTATCATTTCTTCTTTGCTTTTCCGTTCACATCATATCATTGAGTCATAAAGGAAGTAGCCATCAAAGTTCACTGCTTGATCTAGGTTTTTAGACGCTGGTGTCCAGCATGTGTAATTTGTCTAAGTTGCCTCCTCTGAGCATGACCAGTTTTAATTTTGTGCTTTAAGAGTTAACTGAGGTTAATGAGGGCAGATATCAGATGCCTGAAACTATTAACTGGATCGTAGTTATTATTAGAGCTCAGGCTGGCAGGAAAAGCCTTTTTACAAATACTGAACAAGATATTTTCAAAGGCATGTGTAATGATTTACTCACTGAAACAGATCAAGAGAATAAGATATGTTACATTATGAGAGACACGGATATAAAAGTATTGAAATGAGTCATATTTGCTCACAACAGATGATCTATATTTATTATATTCTCACTCTTTTATTCCTTTAATCAACAGACCGACCAGCGTAACAGTTAAGTCTGTTGCTTTTATTGATCACATATTATTCAATAATATAAGTACCAGTTCTTCTTCCAGTGGTATTCTTTTTACAGGTGTATCTGATCGCTTCCCTGTTTCCCATATGTGTAGTAATAACAAACATAATAATACTGCAACTCAGATTTCACAGAAACACATTATAAAGGAATCATCTGTTAATGATTTTTCCCATGAAATTGCTTCTCATACATGGGATAATTTTTATAATTTTTGGCCTCGTCAGGGGAAACACTAAAGATTGTATAAACTCTTAGACACTCATGACCTGGACAGGATGAAATACGTTCTGAGGTAGCGAAGAAGATGGGATGGGATATAGCTCTCCTCCAGCATTTAAATGTAATCTAACTACGTTAACCATCAGATATCCTACAAATACCAAGGATTTTTCGGTCAAATATGTGTGCTAACTACATTCTCCAAATCGAAAAATTAATGTATTTGCGATTCATGGCTTTAACCAACAAGCACAAAATCTTTTTGTAAATACCAGTTTGGATTCAGACAGAATCATTCCACACTTACTAATCTATTAATTTTAACTTAACATATATCAAATACCATGGATACAGGTGACTGTGTACCTAGTGATTGTATGGACTTATCAAAAGCGTTCAACACAGCCAATCATGAAAGAGTATATAAAAAACTAAAACATTCTGGATTCAGAGGTGTTGCTCTTGAGTGGTATAGAAGTTATCTGACTCACAGATACCAGTTTGTCACCTATGATACCACCAGATGTGATGAGCAAAATAGTACATGTGGCAGTCCCCAGGGGTCAGTGTTGGGCTCCCCATTGTTTCTTTTATATATACTGACTAGTCAAACATATATATTTTTTTTTTGGCTGATGGCACAGGTACATTTTTATCAGACAAAAGCCTAGTGAGTTTGTATATTAATGTGAATACTGAACTATCCCATGTATCAAAGCAGTCTAAAGCAAACAAGCTATCTCTGAATATCTGCAAAAACTAATTTTATGATATTTCATACAAAAAGAAAAAACGCTATGTGATCACCCAAATCTTTCTTTTGTTGTAGAAAAGTTAACTTTGATGTCTGATGTCAAATTTTTAAGTGTATCGCGGATTCCACGTTGCCCTGGGAACAACATATAATTTACACGACTAATAAATTAGCAAAGCCCATAGATATCATTGTAAAATTCCGCAGATTACTAGCTTCAAATGCTCTACATAATTTATATTATATTTGTTTATATGCTTGTCTCTCCTACTGTAATATAGACTTGGGCACAAATACAATAGTACTCGAGAAAAGTTTAATGCTTTGCAAAGATGTATAATTTGTCTTACCATCTGCCAAAATTACAAAACTTTAAAGCAGATATTTTTTAAAATTATATGGTGCATATTCTATCTTTACAGCTGTTCAATAAATTTCAGACAGGAATCTTTATGTATCTTTTCACCAATGGGAAATCTCCAGAAGCCAGCACAGAGCTGTTTACAGTTAACATTAGTGTTTATAATTATAATACAAGACAATGCCAGGATCTCCAAATCATTGGATGTCATACAAACACCAAGAAGTTTTCAATCAAATGTCGTGCTGCTCAAATCTGGAATAATATCCCACCCTATCAAAGACAATAATTACTCCAAGGTCAAAAATAGCTAAAATTACATTATTTGAATCTGACATATACGCTTCACTGTTTGCTCATTCCATGTATCTACATGTATTTTCTATTGTGAATCTCCACAGTCGTGTGGATATTTGTTTACCTTAACAACCAATCAAGCATTGTATCTGTGTATTGTTTCAGTGTGCCAACAAGGGTATAATTTGTACCATAGAGGAGGGCCCATAAGCATTTGTTTGCTTCCTTCCCTCCTGCCTGTTTGCGTTGTATTGTATATCTTACATTTTGTACTGTTACTTTTTTGGACAAACAAACAATCGAATAACAATCTTTTATTCCAAATCTCATAGCTTAGTGACTGATCCAGGACGTGCTGCAGAAAACCCCGAGAAGCAAAACGACCAAGCGGAGGTGCCAGATGAATAGTAATTAGCTTTTCAGGCAAGTGACAAAGAGTCACGTGGTGACCAGCCTCGTGTGCCGCGAAACTCTGAGTGGGACTACGATGGAACTGGAGTTCTGGGTGAAGATGATGATGACCACATGGCCTTAGCTATTATAAATGTGCACAGTAAGTGTCCAAGAAAGACTGAGGGAGGGAGACTCAGGAGGGACGAGGTTCTAGTACAACAGTTTGTGAACGAAATCAATCCAATCAAACATTGGCCATCAATAGAGTCCCCACACCACAAAACACATGAGAACACGTGTCTCTTGTGTAGGTTTTGGGCTTCCAGTCAAAAGAGACCAGGAATGTAGGCCAATGTAGTGAGTACACATAGAAGTAGTTGTATACGCAGTGAGCTAAAGATGACTAACACTGAGGGAACTTTGCCAAAGAAACATAGATTTCTAAACTCTAAATTTGGATGATCTAACGCTGAAAGACAAGAAGCTGTTGGTGCCTACAACAGTGCCAGTGCCAACACAGGAACTGGGCTCCACATATTGGACTTGATATTGGACTTTGCAATATGAGGACCAGTGATGCAAGGCATTCTGGGAGCCTACGGACCAAAAAAGATGAAACCAATGCTACAGTGTTAGAGAATGGGGAGAGGATAGACATGAGAAAACCTGTGGCCGGAACAAGAATTGTAAGGAGAGAGACTCAAATAATTCTTAAGACAATTGCCCATGGTGGTCATGTGACCAGAGACAGAAGGTCTCCAGCTGTGTTGGAGTCTTCGTATATAGGCTTCATACATCAGCCTCCGTAAACATGGTTTCCATGTGAGGCAAGTAACAGATGGTATGGATGTGAGACTTGATCAAATACAAACAAGGTACAATGGAAACAAGTTTTTTTCTCATTAGAGGCAACAGATACCTAATTGTCAAGCTGCTGAGCCCTGAAGTATGGCTTTAACGTTTTACCAGGCTGCAATAGAGAAACGGCAGATTATCACATTATTTCTTGGGATGCATTTTGTAAGTCAGGAGAACCAAAAAGTGGGAGGCCTATCTTGTCTCTTGTCTCTTGTATCTTTGGTATAAGTTTAAATTTTGGGTTTAAGTGGTTAGGCCGATATGTTATGGTACAATATTGTCTGTAGTTAATGAAGAATATTTCAAAGGTTCACAGGACCAGTTTAAAACCACCTGTTGCCCTTTAAGGGTGGCTGTGTGTCCCAAGTCAGGAGTGAAATTTATTTCTTCATATTCGTAATGGGAGATGAATGATGGTGTTTAGGTGATTCCTGAATGCGTGCCTTTCGCTGCATTAAACGTTGTTTTTATTGCTGAATTAAAATGAATGGATATGGGAATGATTTTATATTTATTATGTGGGCCAGTAATGGAAACCCAGACATGGAAGGTTATTTGTCAAAAAACATGTTTAAATCCAGAATGAAGTTGAAATGGAGATTTAGGGCATGTGAAGGAATGGAAGATCAACATAGAACTAAAACACTGGCACAAGCACTGGGTAAAAAGGATTTTTCAACTTTTGTGGAAAAGTTTAATCCCATGAACAACAACAAAAAATGAATGACAGAATGTCCTTGATGATTAGTGCGGTGAAGAAGAGATTGCAGTCGCCTGGCAACAACACTATCCCCTTATACTAAATGAGACAGGTGATTCAGAGGTCCCAAACATCACGCATATACGTGTTGTGATACTTTCTATGGTGACCTTAACGTTCGTCGAGTAGACATTGAAATAACAGAAAAGCAGTTACAACTTGATAGTGCTGGCGAAGTTGATGGTATTATGGTGGAACATTTCAAGTATGCTGACAAGAGGTTGATGGTGTTATTATCGAAGGTTTTACTATGATGTATGCCCATGAACTTATACCAGGGTATGACAGGATCTATTATTGTACCACTGGTTGATAACAACAATGGTGATTCACAAGACAAAAGTAACGACACAACTCTGGCATCAGCAACCGTCACACCTAAAATACTGAACGGGATAATGATAAAAGAGTGTATAACCAATCATGCCTGCACTGACAATCAGTAGGATTTAGAAAACTTCATGCAACCAGTCTTTGTATATTTGCATTGAAACAATAATGCTGCATGGTTATGCATCTGCATGTAGTCCTATGCTTAGTTATTTGGATGCTTCAAAGGCATGTGGCTGTGTGAGACATGCAACTTTTGAAGAGCTGAAAAAATGTTTTCCTATATACATTATCCGCATGTTGGCATACTGGTATAAATCACAGGTCGTGTGTGTGAGATGTGGTGCTGTTATGACAGAATATTTTCATGTAAGAGATAAAGTACGCCAGGGAGGAGGTTCTCTTTCCTGGTCTATTTAGTAAATATATTGATGTGATCAGTATGGAATTGAAAGAAATGGATATTGGTTACAGGATCGATGGTCAGATCCAGAATTTTAGCCTGTAACAAGAAAATATATGCAGATGACATTGTCATTTTGCATAGCTGGCTCTCTTGACAAGCCAACAGAATTGTACACATATTAAAGATGGCATAGTGTACTTTATGTAAAACAATTCACCACTGTCACAAGGATACTACACTGTTTTAGCTGATACTGCACACTGTATATATTGTATATATAAATGTAACATATCATGTATCTGCAACTATATGTGTTTATGTATAATGGAGCTATCTTATCTTTTCCAAACTTATCCTATCCTATCTTATCTTATTTATATCTTCCTTGATCTACAATAATCTCGGTGTATCCCCTGCTCATAGAATTCTTGAAATTGCACGGGACTTCTAAGATTTATGGAATGAACCTCTCAGAATGCTCATGAACCTACCTGGACATGCATCTTCGACCTCCTTCATCTTTGCGTGTCAAAAAGTTGAGGTAATGTGTCGTTTATGTCAGGTTTCCGCTTACGTTTGAAGAAAACGTTTCTAATTACAGAAGCATTTGTAATATAGCACCGTCCACTTGGTAATAATGCATTTTGAGATATCACATGGGTCATGAAAAAAGACTGTTTATGCAAACAGCATGTTCCATGGATACAGAGAAGCGCAGTGTGAATACGATATGTTGTTTACTTAACTGCAGCGCACCAGATAATGTACAATGTAGCAGTTCCTTTTTATATCTGTTTTACTGTTCCACATTTGAATATCACAGCTCACCTGAATCACAAAAAACTATCACAACCAGCTTTACCAACATGTTACTCCACATGTTACAAGGTAAATTCATGTCGATATCATAATTTTGGTTGGAAACAGGAAAAAGCACTCTTAGAATTATACTGTTTATAGGAAATGTGCCTGTGCTCGCGCCAAGCGAGCAAGTCAATACCAATTTCCTTAGCTATATTCTGTCAACAGTAGGCAGAATCTCACAAATGCAAATTATTGTTTCTGGGTTTATGTTACAGGCTAAAATTCTGGATGTCATATGCGTATATATTTGTATATGTATATTTTGCAACAGCCGGTGATACAGCAGCTATATTCTGCTAGAATACAATTAGCCAATTTATCCCATCACATGTTGTGGAAAAGGTGCAAATTTGTTAAAACAACACTGATGGAGATCCCAAGTAGTTAGCCCTTTCCACTTAACTCTCTGGCTGCCAGATGCGACTAAAGTCAAACTACTTAAAACGACGTTTTCTGAATTTTAATAAAGATGTCTGCTTCATATACCTTGTAAAAAATACCTTACGTTCAAGCACGAGCATGTCTGACCTTTTATAGAACATAAAAGTCCAGGCCAATAGCTTTCAATGGCGAACCTTGCGCGCATTACACCCGCACACGCAGAGAAAAGCTGTTGGGACAGTCCTAAATGTTGCTCCAAAAGAGTTATTCCAGAAATTGTAATATTATTCTGTTTTAAATCGGAGTTGTTCTCTCTCTCTCTCTCTCTCTCTCTCTCTCTCTCTCTCTCTCTCTCTCTCTCTCTCTCTCTCTCTCTCTCTCTCTCTCTCTCTCTCTCTCTCTCTCTCTCTCTCTCTCTCTCTCTCTCTCTCTCTCTCTCTCTCTCTCTCTCTCTCTCTCTCTCTCTCTCTCTCTCTCTCTCTCTCGGTAATTTCTATCGGCACATGCGCTACACCACTATTCACATAACTTTCAACAAGGGTGAAAAGGCAGCAACCATTGACGTACTATGTGAGGATATATCAACATTTTCTGAACTTTGATCGGTTACAGTTGACATTTGCCTTGCCTTTCTTTACGATTATAGTATTAATGAAAGGCCCCGATCGGCTGAGGTCGGCTTTCAGAGGCCATTCTGCAGCATCTTCTGATGGCCACGACTATTGTGTGTTGACCTCAGGATTTTTTACTCGAAGTGATATTTAAATATATATACGCATGTATGAATAAACGTATTCCCCTATCGGACATGTATCGATGCACGTTTAGCTAAACGCTATGTCCGTAAAACATTGACGGTTTTGATGATTGATGTTTGACGATAATTACTTCAGATCATATTTACGATACTGGTAGCATAATGTAATTGACAAATACAGTGCTTTACAACCCAATATCAGATCTACATACTTGATTTTAGCATATGACTCTGTTACAAAACTAGATTATTACAGTGTTTGAACGTCATATATGACATTACAGAAAAGGTGTATTCAACTATCTTGATGTGGATTTGCTGAATTATCAGTCCAAAACAGGTTTTCCTCAATGGATGATGTATTGCTCTGTACTGTCACGTATGTAGGACACGTGGCCCAAGCACCAAAGACAGGCTACATACCGTACATGTAGTACGTGATTTCAGATTGCTATTGACCACTTGAGAGGGGTACTGTTATTTTACGGATTGGGTTTTGAAATACGGAATACCTGCCTCATGGGAATCATACAATGTCTCGGCATTTTATCAGCTGAAACCTCAGTTGACCGGGGTTGATAATAAACGCCAAACAGAAAAAAGGAGGAATTGTCAAGGGGTCTTTTTAATACCCCATCCATGCTTTCTCAAAATTGCCATATAGCTATATATATATATATGGCAGATTTATATTTAACCTGGCTTGTATTTAAGTATATGAATAAATTGATGAAAAAGGACTTTCAAGTGGCTACAAAATTATCAAACAACGCAAGATATATTGATGACATTCCTGGCGTAAATGTACAAAATTTCAGTGAAATTGCAAAAGAAACTTACCCAAAAGATATCCCTTTGGAGGGTAACAATTCAGATGGTTTCAGAGATGTGTTTTTGGACTTGGATATTCAGGTCACTAATGACAGGTTTTGTATTATGTCTATCACAAAATAGATGAGTTTAACTTTGAAGTAGTTAATTATCCTTTTCCGGACAGTAATATTTCGGAAACTATTGGATATAATACGTTTTTGTCACAGTTTTTGAGATTTGGTCGTATTTGTTCTCAATTTCAGGACTTTGCATCTAGAACCAAATTTATTTACAATAAACTTGAGTCAAGAGGATTCAAAGATGTACTTTTGATCAAATATTTCTACATATTTTGCTGTAAATATCCCGAGATGGTTAGAAAGTTTGACTTCAATAAAATTTTAGAGATTTTAGACTTGCCTGTTTTGCTACTTGATTTTATCTTTTAGCATCATTCTGTTTTAATGTTCACCTTTAAGACATTTTAGGCTAGCTTGTTTTCTGTTAGGTCAAACCCCCAGGGGCTATAGGTAGCAAGCAGCTACTGACGACAGTTACAAGCTTGCTTAACTGTGCTTGATATCTGGTTAAGAAATATTATATTTTCATTCCATTCTCTTGACTTAAATACAAATTATTTTCGTTCTTTTCTGACTTGCCCTATAATTTAGCTGTTAATATCCAAAGATTATTAGAAAGTTTGGCTACAGTAATTTACAATTTTTAGAGTTGTCTGTTTTGCTACTTAACTTTATCTTTTGGCATGATTCTGTTTAAAGTTTTACCTTTCAGACATTTTAGGCTAGCTTGTTTTCTGTTAGGTCAAACCCTCAGGGGCTAAAGGTAGCAAGCAGCTACTGACGACAGTTACAAGCTTGCCTAATTGTACTTAAAATCCTGTTGAGACAAATTGTTTTGATAACATGTTTTTGACATAAATGCTAATGACTCATTCTTTCCTGACATGCCTAACTGCACATTTTCTCAAAATTGACTGTATTTTCTCAAATGTCACAAACCTGACACATTACGTTGATACATTGACTCACGTTTGGCAGTTAAATAGAGCTTAAGTGTTGGAGGGGTAGATGTCATCATAGTGTTTGTTTTACATTTCTGGTGCAGGGTGTCCATTGTTGCAGTCTTTGTTGGGATTTCCCTTGGTTTGTACAGGTGGTCTAGCTGCAACTGTTTATTTTATTATCACTGGGACTGAATATAAGGCCCCAGCTTGTTTCCACTTCAGTTATACACTGGCGGGTGGTTTAACTAGGATAAGCTATCCAGCTAGAAAGGGTTCATATTGGCTCAGGGGTAAGTCAAATTGTTCTTATCTGAACTTGTACTATACAAATTTAGTAATTATGGTTTGTTTGACGGGTATTCTTCTTTCATAATGAAGCTCTGCATTTATTAGTAAAACTTCACGTATTTAGCTAATTCATCATTTGCCATGTTCATATGTAATCTTTATCACGTGGGTTGTCTTTGCTGAATGTTTAGCTTAGACAAGGAGCCGCTACTCAGAGATACATGTACGGGTAAAAGGCTCCGAAACATGTTGAGTAGTTACCCGCTGAAGACCCTTTAATTTATTTGGGCTGATACAGCCATGTCAAAATTTTACAGGGGTACGTGTGCAATATGGACAATAGTAATTCCATATGTACATAAGTTAGACAGGGACAGGTTAGCTTATGGAGAGTAAAGAGTTCGGACAGCGGAATAGGGTATTGACTACTAGGAAGCGGTTCTGGGCAAAAAGACACTAATAAAATAGAGAAATATCCAGATTTATTAAAATACTAGATATGTAAATGTTTATTCAATTGCGTTTTATTTATAATCCCTCTTGGATTGTGCCAGCGGCAGGATGATTATTGGACTGTTGCTCTAGGCCCCTGCCCACACCCCTTACGGAGCTCTTTCTGTTTGTGGCCCAAGATTAACAGCACATTTAGGCGGGCAGGTGCTATTACGTGTACGTGATTCCATGTATCTCTAATTATGTCTCGGTTGGCACCCAGACATTTTGTTTTTTTCCAAGAATGAATTCTTTCTTCCTTCTTCACCACCAAATTTGTCCGGAGTTTTTCTCGGACACTATTATTCCCTAAAATCCCTCAACTTGCTTTGATGACTGACCTACCAGTGAAATTGTGTAGTTGGTTTGGAATAGTCATGATAATTTAAATCATGCAAATATCGGGCGGTTAAAATTTCAATGTGCATGTGTAGGTTTGTGACACCTGACAATATAATGGACAGTAAATGAAAGTAGTAAAATTCCAAATTATGCTAATTAGGGGCATTGGAAAATTCAAAAGTGGAATGTCTCCAAAACTACTATAGATATTATTATTATTATTATTATTATTATTATTATTATTATTATTATTATTATTATTTGTAGGTGCCAAGAATTCTTTGTTTTTCCTCGGATTGTTTACTTCTTTCTTTCTTTCCATTGCACCCAAATTTGTCCGTAGTTTTTCTCGGACACTGTAATTCCGAAAATCACCAAACTTGCCGTGGTCACTGACCTGCCAGTGAAATTGTGCATATCGTTTGAAATAGTCATGATGTTCATAATTAGGGACAACTAAAATTTGAGAACCTCCATCTCGTCCAAACAATGGCAGATAGACACAAAAATTCAATGTGCATGTACAGGTTTGTGACACCTGCAAATATAATGAACAGTAAGTGAATGTAGTAGAATTATAACTTACGCAAATTAGTAGCACTGAAAAATTTCGAAGCTGACTTTATCCAAAATTATTTTAGATAGAAGTGCTATTCAAACACCTTTTTTCTTTTTTTTTTTTTTTTTTTTTTTTTTTTACGACAAAGCCGCATCCAGTGAACCATAAACCAAAGTTGTAGGATTTCATTTTCTGCAAATTAGAGACATTTAAAAATTCACAGCCAAAAACCTCCAAAATTATTTTAGATAGAGGTCCCATTTCAGCCTCAATTTATAGGTTTGAAGCAAAGCCACATCAAATTTTCTTTTTTAGTTATGGGTATTGTTGTTGCGAGCTAAATAGACCTAAGCCTACCTGGTATATACACAGGAGAATGAATTTGATTGTAAATTTTTTTTCTAATAGGAAATGATCATCACAAGCGAAGAAATGACATGGGTGGAGTGAATGAATGAGATGTAATCAAAACCGAACATTCCTTTGAAATTCAGTATTCTGGAGGAAAAAAAATCTAAATTGGGTGGGTTCGGATTTATTTGTTAACCATGTTCAAGTATGTTTACAAGGGATGCCTTTACACTATTTGAAACAAATCATATTTTCAAACTGACTTTACTGCAAAATAACGGCACACGCTGTCCACTTTCTCTATAAAATCTTTCAGCCAGGGTCGATCAATTTTTATTGGGGATGGGTGGCTTGAAACCTTTTGTTATGTTTCATAAAATTTATTTAGGATCCGGCTTTTTCAGTAAGGTCGATTGAGCTGCCGGAACCATACATATATTTCTGTTAGGCCTTAGGCAGCTTGAACATGTGTCCAAACATGTTTACAAGGGATGCTCTTTGCCCTTTTACGCATGACCTCTTTTGACGTCAGTTTACTTTAATTTGTTACCTGGGCACAGCAAAAGGCACTTGTTTATATAAAAAAGTTCATTGTGCCACTCCTAAAAATGGGAGGTATGCTGGTTTCTTTATAATGCTTAAAAAGTGCTCTGATGACGTCCGCCGGATAATCAGAAGAGCAAAATCTGCTTAATACCAGATAGCAAGCCCGTCACGGGGGGGGGGGGTCTAGGGGCTCGAACGAACCCCCTCCCAATCAAAAAAATAATTTGGAAAAAACACAAAACAATTAAACAAACAAACAAATAAATCCAGCCTCAATGAGGTATGTCTGTCATTTTAATGGACTTCTGAACGAGTGTCTGTGAATCGTCCGCGCTTATAATAACACTTCCAGCAATAGGCTCTCTACCTATTATATATTAACTGCATTTGTGGTATGTATAAGCAAGCAAACTTTTTAAAAATTATACAAAGAGTTTTGCGAAACATACAGTTGAATTTGGGTGCCAATACTAAAATGGAATTATGCCATATATGTATATAATTTTAAACCCTCGTCTACACTTTGTTGATCCTGGCCAGCATACTATCACTGTATTATTGCTACTGTTAATGTAGTACTGATTGATTCGTCTTATGATTTTAAAGCTGAGCAATTTGCTCTGCAATTAAATAAATGGCCGTTTATGTTTGTTTGTTGAGATCTTCAAAAAATCAAATGTTAAATTAATTGCAAAAATAATAGAATTTCAGTTTCGTCTTAAAGCTTACTAAAGTAGTCAGATATTGATGTTAAGTGCATATCCAGGAAGAAATTTATCATGGGCAAATTAGATAATTAACATCATGTCGAATTAACCCTTCAAGAGCCAACTGCAACTCAAGTCAAACTACTGTAGTCCATCTCCTCTGATTTATCACGAAGACACTAGATTCATATGTTTTGTAGAAGGACATTTCATTCAAATACCAGCATGCATATAGCAACTTTTCCTGTTTGAATATTTTTGTTCCGAAATATACTTTTTTAACCTCAAAAGTGTTATTTGCACTATCTCAAAATTATGAAATACCAAGGTTAATACGTTGACACGGAGTGGTGTTCTACCTAGTTTGGCAGGATTTTTTGACAGAAGCTTAGTATAAATGCAACAAATAACAAAATAGAAATTTGAACAACAGGACCATGGTAGGCAGATTAAAGTTATGATTTTACAAGTTTAAACATCTTAGACAAAAAAATAAAACTTTCTGGCTGAAAGAAAAATACATTTTTGAAGTGACATTTATGAACACGACAAGATGAGATTCCATTTTTGATCAAAATCAACCATACTGCCTGTTTTATGTTGTCATCTGTAGATCTGGATAACTCTGGAAGTAAGTACTTTTATAACATTTATGAAGAGCAACTATTTTGTGAACCATCAAAATCAAAGACGTTTTTCGTGACTTAGCCTTCCACTGGCCACCTGACGCCCGTGTGTGTTGCATGAATATCTTGAAATAAATGGCATATTCATTTAGCAACTGTCTGATCTGAGTTGGATATGGTATTGGTTTATGGATAAAAATTTGACCCAAATACTAGCCAGAACCCACTGTTTTGGTTGTTATTTTTCCAAAAGCTCCAACCTCGGGAACGTGGCAAACTCCCTCCCAACCCCCGTTCGGCCACTTCCATCGAAATGTCAGTATCTTCACAATCCGAACCCCTTTTTAGGAAAAACAGGTGTCAGACCTCAGGCAGAATTTAAGAAAGACAAGATTGAGATCCAACATACATAGACAACTGTTAAGGATATCTTTGAATAAATCTAATACTCATAAAAATTCCCCCAAATACTTCAATTTGAGTAAAAATCGAATAACAGACACACAGGGCATTGCATCCCAATTCAGTACTTTCCGCCGAAGCTGGCGCTGCAGTCGACGCATGCGCATAGACGCGCAAACTCGCCTTGCGGGGTTCAGGCTTGTGGCACCATTGTGAATGAATAGAGAGGACACCACTTTTTAATGCCTGCAAAGTTGTAAATATGTATATATATAGTTAGTTTTTTATTTATGTAATGTATTCTTTGTCAATAAAGGTCCAGTAATAGCTAGCAAAATAGACAGTCTGGGTGTTAAATCTTTTCAATCGTACCTAGGAGGCGTTAATGTAAACTCTTCAGTCCAGTTTACTTATGTGGACGAAGAATAAATCCAAAAAGTAATATGCAACTTAAACCCCTTAAAACGTCAATTAAATTTAGTTGATAATATGTCCTTAAGTCTCCTTAAACTAACCTCAGAAGCCATATGTATCCCATGACCGCTATTATATATCAGTTATTGCAAAGTGACATTTTCCCAAACAAATTAAAAACTTCCAAAGTATTACTAATTTTCAGAAAAGATCATCAACATGGCTTTAATAAATCGCTGTGTATCTCTAAAGTATTTTAATAAGTCGTTCATAAACAACTCTTCCAATATTTTATAGTAAATAACTAGTTTTTCAACCATCAACGTGGCTTCAGGAAAAATCATTCTACAGAAACCACTGTTCTTGAACGTGTTGATCTTTCTAAGACCTTTGATACCACAGATCATAATGCACTTCTAAACAAGCTCAAGCACAATGGAATTTTAAACACAGAGGTACACTGGTTAAACAGTTAGTTTAGTTTAAACAAATTTGTTTATTCTTGATTACCTATTAGTACATTAAGATACTGAAAAGTTGGCTATCAAGACTTCAAGCTAAAAGCTACTTAAATAATAGATCTCAATATGTGGAAAGTGAACTCATCTTGTCAGAAACGTATAGCTGGAGTTCCCCAAGGATCCATTCTGGGCCGTCTCTTATTCCTTATCTGAATAAAAGATCTACCCACAGCCTGCAATTTCACTGGAATTATGTGTGCTGATGACACAAACCTATAAAGCACAATGTGCAACTTCGATTATGAAACATTGTTTCAATATGCACTATCATTTAAAATAAATAAAGAACAAACTAAAGCCAGTAACTGGCTAGCGGTGAATAAATTGTCAGTGAATGCAAAAAATTCCCAATTTATGATCTTCCATACAAAATATAAATACTTACCCCCTAACCAAATACCGAATATAAAGATCAACAACAAACCACTTGAAAGGGTCGAAAACGTCAAATTTTTAGATATTTTAATAGATTAAAACTTCGCCTGGAAGAGTCAAATAAAATTTTAAAGCAACGAAAGTATCACGAGTATGTGGCATATTTCCAAAACTGTAAAATCTGCTAGCTAAGGGCATATTACAGTTGATCTTATGTGCCCTATTCTTATTTTATTTAAACTATGGAATAACTGCATGGGGGTCTCACCCCTGAGGCAGACTTGTTAAGCTATAAAAGAATGCAATAAGATCAGCAACAGCAGATAAATGCACAGACATGTCCCCTTTTTAAGAACTTAGTCCGCTTAACTTCACTGATATATTTAAGTTGTCTTGCATCAAAACACACTATAAATTCAAAACCAGTGCGTTATGTAATTACGTTCAGATTCTGTGCGACTTCACCCACCAAAGACTACAGATTGAGCAACCTAGGAAAGCTGTAGTGACCTCAGACAGGTATAAAGCAGCAATTCATGACATCCCCATTTAACCCCAACCATCCCAATAATCTTCACAATATTAAGATAAGTCGCCTGTGTACAAGACACAGAATACCAGACTTTATTAATGACCCGAAATAGTCATGGGCCTACCTTAAATTAATCAAGTTTGCACTCATTCCCATGTGAACAACTGTATTACCGTGTTCGACTTATTATTTGCTGTACCTAAAATCAAAAAGGGCTTCGTTTGTGAGCATTGTTCCATAGACAGGTCGAATATTAGTGCCTGCATTGATGTGGCGATATATCGCAATTTACATACAGAACTGAACTGCTATAATTATTGTTAAATCTAAAGCTTCTTTGAATATTTTATGGTGTTCAATCGATACACATACTAATGCTCTTTGATATAAAATCAAGTGCTACACTTCGCCGAATCATATGTTCCAATAGACTAATTCACATGCGAGTCATAGCAAAAGTAATGCCATAAATGTGCATATGTATGTATTAAATTATTTTTATTTGGTAGTAACTGCCTTCATCCTGATATTCATCACTATGAGAATCATTGCTTAAATTATATCCATCAATTAAAATTAGCTTTGTTCACCAACAAAAACAAAACATACCGTTTTTTTTCTTCTTTCTCCGCTTTAGAATGGAACACCATCTCCGCTCCTTGTGAAATATATACTTTATAAACGTTCTATCATGAAGTATAACGATAATAAAATAAATTATTTCTTTATAATAGTGGGAAAGTAGCGCGACATTAACACACATTTTCACCTCCTGTGCTCATACGAGTTCATGGTGCTTCTCTATTCTGTGTCATTCTTGTGTGGGGCAAATAATATCTGCTTTTATTATATGTCTTGCACAGAGAAACAGTACACAGTACACACACCAGTAATCTCTGATAATTTTGTTTTGTGTTGTGTGTACTTAATTAAGTTTGATACTTCCACTTTGAGGTATGCTTTCTTGAATGCAATAAAGTATGAATCGAAATGCATAACTTTAATGATCAATATTTTTGGCAGATTTTCGTGTATATTATTAATTTGTCACATTACAACCACCTCTTCCTATACATGTATCATATTACCACTACCCCTTTGCAAACATATATCATATCCTTTGCACACATGTAAATGACCAGGACCAATGCCCAACGTTTAATTACTGTAAAGTAAGGTCGATTAATTTGATGCCGACTTGCTATGAAATAAAAAATGCACACATTCAGTGAAAACTGCGATCAAAATGGGCAAGTGACTCTCTGACCTTGGATCATCGTATGTTGCTAGACCGTTATTGACGTTTGCTGGTCTGCGACCCCACAGTTGCACCGATCAATGCAGTCCCGCTTGATAAAGAGACGGCAGAATTTACATGTATGTGCGTGACGGCATTTTGGCAGCATAAACTCCCTAAATTTCCTTTGTTCCTCATGAAATGCAAATCTCCCAGTTGCAGCGTTGAAACTGCTGTTGCTGAGGGGGCGGGCCATCACAGTGGCAGACCTTCCGTCATGCAAATTCTTTGTTTTTTGTGCACTTTTTGCATAAATACCCAGTCTGCTTGTCTGGGTAGTTGACAGTTTAGCGCCCAATGCTCTGTTAGCCCAGGCCATGATATTGTCCTGCATTGGTACCCAATGTGCATTTATCTGCCTTTTGTTCAGCACGCGTTTGCAAACGTTCTGTAAATTTTCTTTGTTTGAAGCTAAGGCAAACGCTCACACATGTTCTGGTATAGTGAACACACCCCCCAGGTTTGTGCTCTTGATGAAGCAGCACCCTGGCGCATGTTTTCAGACCAAAATAAACTGTCCCGTGGAGCTGAAGGTTCATTGTAAGTGGACGCTTTTTGGAAAGTAATATGACTGCCATTGTTTTAAAAAGAACTTTTCACTTTTTTTATGATGCATAGACTTGGGCTGGCGCTAGCCACTAGACAATTAGCAAAAGGCTTATGATAGTGAAAGTTGGCTAATGGAATTTACAACCTTTTATGCAAACCGGCAAAAGATTTTCTTTTTATTCTGCTGCTTCAAAATCAGTTTAACAGTTTTATCATCGAACCGCTGGATATAAGATGTTAAAAGTTTAGAGATGTGAAATGAAATTTAAGTTTGGCTGAAAGATTTAAGTGATTTCAGCCAAGTTGGCTAACAAAATAAAATCCCTAATGCAAGCCCTGTAGACATGCACATTTTTTCTGTCCAAATGACAAGGACGAGAGAGTCTTTTCCAAATAATATACTAAACATGTCCAGTGTTCTAGCTTTTCATACGATCAAAGTTAACATGGTTAAGTTAGGCACATATTTATTTTCATTGGGCCATTTACTTACCGATACAAAAAGTTAGAAGCAAAAAACAAACAAATGTGGACATCGTCAGTGTTTAAGTGAAATCGGAATGTTAATATGTGTCTCAATGGAAAGGCCCTATCATTAACAAATATGTATACACTACATTATACCATACACACATCAAGGCAAGTTATTACCGACAAAACGAAAATGCGCGAATTGTGTTGAGAGTCTAAATCTCAAAATTTAAAGTAAAATTCTGCTGTGATTTAATATTGAAGCATATTTACGTGTTAACCTTATTGTTACCTTTGTGATGCTTTTGGCCTTCCGTTTTAATGCGATGGCAACACGTATACTGTATACATGTGTCACGCAGCTATTGGAATAGAACTACAAAATACCAAATATAATACCCTTTGTTTTTCCCTCAGTACAGGGGTAGCACCAATCTTCGTTTGTTGTTGTGTGGTTAAGCGTTATCTGTTATATACATTGCAATAAATGCACACCGTTGGTGAAAAAGAAAATGAAAAACGAAGACAGTAACCATCATTGCACAGTGCTGGCAACTAACATATATAAACAGGGTTGTAAGAGTTGCTCTGCTATACATTAACATGAACTGCACAAACAAACCTGTAAGGATTCCCTTTAATTTCTGTTTTGCAAAACGACTGAAATTATTTCTGTCTTCTGTTTTATCCAAAATATATGTTACCATGTGTATACGTTCATCCAATAAACTTCTCTTTCCCTGTACCAATATGTATTTTCCCTTGTGATATTGTATATCCCCATGAAACTTGGAAATGGGGCATTTGAAAAGTTAAAATGCTGAATGTCTTCATGTCATGTGCAATCTTTTGCATACCCTAAAATCATTTACAACGATTGGGACACTTCGCACTTCACACAACTGCTCATTGTCAAAGGATTGTCTGCCTCGACCGTCACATACCTGTGACCTGTGCAGACATGTTGGCTGCATCTTGCAGCAGAAATGGGATGGACAGTTGCCAAAGTAGTTATATTCAACCTGAGCTTACAACTCCTGATAGGAGTGGTTGCCTCTTATTCATCACGTTCGTACTTGCAACCCCACGCGAAGTCGCACACCGATCATGTGGGTCTGCAATAGGAGTTAGGCGTTGAAACATTCTGGGACATATTCTATTGTGACAATGCCATACATGTTCTCCATCAGAACAAAACTATAGCTAGTCTTACTGACTTTAACATATTTGCAAATTTCCCTTCTGCTGGTATGCAAACAGGAACAACAGTGCCACATCTTCCGTGTTGTTCTCAAGCCCCAAAAATATTGCAATCCAATATATCTATGCTCCATGGCCTACCTAGTCTGTGTCTATGTCTAAACTTATAAATTAAATAATGTATTATTACGTTCGATTCAAAATTCTCTAAGTCCTATGCTTCAAATTCCAAATGAATTCATAAATAGGCCATCAGCGGGAAACCGCCAAGCATGTTTTGCAGCCTTA
The DNA here is from genome assembly GCA_964020975.1 of Hermodice carunculata. Taxonomy (NCBI): domain Eukaryota; kingdom Metazoa; phylum Annelida; class Polychaeta; order Eunicida; family Amphinomidae; genus Hermodice; species Hermodice carunculata. The sequence goes on along the minus strand of OZ026627.1, from coordinate 67,457,407 downwards.
ATTTTCCGGAAATGCTCTTTAATGTGGTGGCAGTTGCTTGCTTTTACCTTGCTTATGGTCAGGACAACCCACTTGAATGAAAAAAAATATTTTAGCATATGAACGAGAAATATCAGCAAATACATAAATGCGTACTGTAAAGCAGGTTTTTGCTTATAATGGCAAGAGTTGAAGAAATTATAAAGTTCAAAGTTCTTCATTTATCCAGTTCCGCCCTCTAGGGGCCAACAGTTAAAATACAGAATTTTAGATGCTATTATGACAAACGCTTCCTCTTGGGGCATGATTACTAACTAAGAGAAGGACCACTATCACACAATTCGACCCTCAGTAACCATCACCTATAGATAAGCTATTTATAAATCAATAAATACAAATACAACAGCACTTTCTCAGTATGACTGAGTTCTGTGTTTTGCTGTTGTTCCTTCACATGACATCTAACAATTCTATTTTATTTTCTCCGTTCAAACCTGACTAGAGCAAAGTGTCTCAGTGACTTTAAGGTTTCTGGGCTGAATTAAGCATAAAAAGATGTGATGTTCTTTTCACATCATGTAAAAATGAATCAAATCTTCACGACATTGTTCAAAACACTTTCTCTAAACTTTCAACTTTCTTGTTTTTTACATTCTGGGATGAAGTTAAATAAGCTCATCTTCTACTAGACCAATGGTACACTGCTTGTATTTTCTTTCCTCTGTTCTGGAATCTAAGTATTCTACTGTGTCTGCCAACTTCAATGTTCAGTCTGTGGGCTTTTGTCCGCAACATTGCGATCACTGGTCTTTGTTTTGGGATACCGTAAAAATTAAATACTGTTCATATTTGAATTCCCATTTGGACAGAGCACAAAACCTAAATTTGTTACCAATGAAATTATTATCTTTGTTTTTATCTACAATGACATGCCACAAACTTGAATTTTTTTCCCCATTGAATCCAGTAAATCACACCAGTTGTGTTTTTCTGCATTTTCATCACAGACGACCAAAATTTCATTCAAACCATTCAGATATGTATTTTGATAACATTTTTACTTTAATGCTTCGTCGTATATTGCTTTCAACACACTGTGATCTTTAAGGTTTTGTATATAATCAAGATATTTTATCACATGTTTCCATATATCAATATATATACATATATGTATATATATATATATATATATATATATATATATATATATATATATATATATATATATATATATATATATATGTATATATATTCAAATACAAAGGATATCTCCCTAACTCCCCGTACAATGCCGTTTTATCATTGAGCTGTAGGATATAGTAACAAAAATTGCATTTTTTCCATTTCAAGACTCGTATTGTCAAACCGATCAGTCTTTTTGCTTAACTCTTGGGCTAGTACCACTGTTAATGGGACCCCATAATTTCGACCATAACGTAGAATTGGTTTGATTAATTCATCAAACAGTGTGAGACGCAAATGAGGATTTACCTTGCTACTACTGAGTGAACTTTTTAACTGGAATAGGGCTTTTCATGCTTTTCTGTACACGTTATCTATGGTTGGGTTGTAGTGCCACTGGCAGTAAACCCAATGCCCAGGAACTGGTACTCAGTCATATTTTCCATGATTTGTCTGCCACAGTTAAACTTGTGAGCACCCAGACGACCATTGTTGTTAAATTCAATAATTTTTTGTATATTGTCATTCAGATGCCATTCATTACAGTACCCATGCAGTTTGTTCAGTTGTTCCTTATGTTTGGCTTGTGATGTAAGCAATACAATTATATCGTCGGTATACGTTGGGCAATTTACTGCCTGTTCATTTAATCTGGGTGGCTCTTCATCCACACTAATATCACTAGGCAGGTCATAAATAAGTAGATGAAATAAATAACAATGGGACTAAATCATCCCCTTGTCTGACCCTAATATTTGTTGTGAACATTTGTTCTTTTACTGCCAATTTTTACACTGGTTTCTACCTCCTAATACCTGTTTTTAATAGTTGTATAGAAAAGGCCCTTGATACCTAGTCTCTGTAAAATGTAGAAACGTCCAGCTACCTATGCCCTGACAAACACCTTCTGGAAGTCTACAAAACATACATACAAGTTCTTTTTCATTCTCGCAACATATATCTCAAAAAGTATCCTGATTACAAACAATGCTCTGTCGTACGTTCCTTCTTTCTAATTGATATCTGGTTTATATTTAAAATTCCATATTTGTCTACATATTTATTTAGCTGCTCACTTAAAATCACGCCAAATACTTTTCCCAAAATATTGTTTACGGTGATACCTCTGAAATTTGAAGGTTCCTCAATCGATCCTTTTTTTGTTTATGGACATAATATAACTGTTTAATGAACTAGTGTATGGTAAAATATAGGAAAAATGGAAGTTTCAAATCTAAACTTACTCTGAAAAAAGGATCCATAAATATTCATTCCTTTCTGTGGAAGGAAATCAAATGGACCAGGTAATACAAAGCCATTGGCAATGAATGATTGCCTTGCAACCCAAAGTGCATGCACAGAGAAAAGAACAGGCAAACTGTATACCTAGATTGGCTATTCTCCTTAAATTAAAACACGGCGTTGTTACATGCTAGTAACAAGCTCAGGCTGTAACATGGTTCATTTATGCCAGGTTCCCATTGTATCCAATGTGACCCTTTGGAGCGATGTTTCATATGTGTCCCCATTAAACTGCTCAAGCCTGTTGGTAACGTTTCCTGTGAGTATTTTGCATCCGATTTGTCTGTGCCATCTGCATTGTTGCCACGAACTATGGAGGCGGCCAGGCGAGTGCCACCATGACACTGCAAATAGACATAGACAAAAACAATACTATTTAAATGAGCTAACAGACGTTTACAACGCGGTTCCTGTGTGACTTGTGAATATCACTGCATATTATGGCAATTTGCAATTATACATACATTTATTTTTTTGGCCTTCACACGATCACCTCTGCCGCTGATATAAAACACTCTCATTGATCAGTTTTGTCACTGCAGTTCACACGTACATCGCGCACGTAATCGTCCCCCAAACACTCTTGATTTTGACATATGAATTCTTCAAATGTACATTGTCACAGAAGTGATTTTGTGTGATTCTTCTAAAAAGCCCACTCATATGTGTCAGTCTGTTAACAGATATTTGTCTGGAATCGCAGAAATACCTGATGAACTTCTTTGTACTCAGACGGTGATATATTACCATAGGAAAATATCGGTATTTCTGTTAAGATTTAGTAAGCAACTGGAATATGGTATCATTTTCTTCACCGAGTATACAAAACTGTTTATCATTCACTTCCAGAGGTCTGAAATGCGAAGAAGACGTTTTTATTCTTTTATTTCCATGACCAGAATATAGAAAACTGTAATGTTCCTCTGTAAGAGCGCATATATTAACTTTATTTTCCCCATTGTTCCTCACGTTTTCCGTAATATGAAAGATCCTTTCCATGACTATATATCGCCTCCTCCTATAACCAAGAGCCCCCCCCCCCCCCAAAAAAAAACCAACTTAATTTTACCTTTCTGACTTACTATCATGTTTTTCCTCTTGATACAACTGAATTGTACTGAATGAACAATAGTAAATGAAAGCAAGTATCTTCATTTCTACCGTAATGTACTGAGTAAATACAAGTAAGTACTTTTCAGGCACATTCAGTACACGCCTGGGAGTATGAATGGCTCCTTTATTTTGTAAGTACAATTCTAGAACAAGAACAGATAGGCTGACTTCAAAGGTTGGGATCACAGCGGGGTTATCGTAATTGTCAGGGGGCCATAAAAATGTCCTCTTGTGGCCTAAGAATGTATTAAGCAATGGTTGGAGTGAAATCAGCACGAAGTAAGACCATGCAAAATGTTACAGCACCGGGACATGAAACCTTCAAGAAAAGTCACTGGTTATAGGGTTTTTGTCTTGACTGGGATAATTGGCCGGGACCGACAATATCTTCATAAGCAAGCCCAGATATCTTGATAAGTTACTCACTAGATCCTTCCATAGTGCAAGTTTTTAGATGTAGCTTGGTTTGTGCAAAAGTTGTCACGTCTGCAAGGGTAACAGTCTGTTGTGTTAGGGACCACTAGCTACCCCTCCCACAGGTATTAGTTTAATAATGATGTGTAGGTGCCACAGGGATGAACCCCATTTTGCGAGCTGTTCACAGTTTTGACACCAATGACACAGTAAACATAGTGCCCATTTACTGCATATGGTATGGTGTTCTCACTGAAATGACATTTAATTAGATCAACTGACTAGCTTTACTCCTCGCAGATGACTGAATCCAGTTGAAACTTTATTTCATAAATGTACACAATGTACACACAGCATGACAAATAAAGGATAGGTGTGGAGGACTCATCTGGCTGGGTGTTGCTGTAAATTGTTGGTAAAAATTTTGTCCTGCCAACTACACCTAATCAACTAAACTAACTAGCTGCCCAACCAACAAGAACCTCCCCCCCCCCCAAAAAAAAGCATAATGATGATACGTAACAGTGTAATATTTACACTTACCCGTGTTCTACTGGTACTGCCTGATCTATCACAGATTGAAGGTAGTAATACATAATACGTATGAAAACATGAAGTATGCACAACTATCCGTGTGATTTCCAGTTTAGTTCACTTGATCAAAAAAAAAAATTCGATGACAGTTACTGTACATGCGTATGAAGATTGATAAATATATTTGCTGATGTAAAATACATAAAAATGTTAAGCCAGTTGAACAGAAATTAAATAACTAACAGATCTGTTCTGCTTGTTTCTCCACACTTGAATTTGGTTTATTTAGTTGTCATTAGTTTAAATATACTTTTAATTGCTTTTTGGAGACCGGTGATCTAGCTACATGTTTAAGATTACTTGGGAGTTGATTCTATGATTGGGGTCCCATGAATCTAGTTATGTTTTGTCCATTCTGTTTATTCACATAAAGTAGGTAGAGATTATAATTATTCCTTGTGTAATGGTAAGGTACCTTCGTACAAGGAGTCAAATAATCGCTGTATATTGATAGTAGTTTATTGTTTATGTGTTTGTGGACAACATTTATGGCAGGAAATTCACAGATGTGAGTAACTTTTAATACTTGGACTTTGCTGTGTAATAGGTTTACATTCTAGGATGGTAGTTGAGTAAGATTTTTAAAGATTTGTTTTGCGTGACTTGTAGTTTTTTAACGTTTCATGCAGAGGCCTTGCAATATGAGATTTTGGAGTGGAGGAACGCACAGTATATTTTTGCATAATGGCTTAGAATGGATTTTTCTTATATATTTGAAGCAGTTTATGTACTTTATATCAGTATTTAAGATGTAATCGACATGTCCATTCCAATTTAATTTGTCATCTATGATGACTCAAGTATTTTGCTGATTGCATGTGTTCTAATAAGTAGGTAGCTCTTGCACCAGTCCAGGGATTTTTCTCTTACTCCGTGGTGGTTTTACATGGTGAAAAGGTATATCATGATTTACAGTGTCAAATGCTTTTGCAAAGTCTATGTATATACCCAAAACATGAAGGCCTATGTCGAAATTTTCACGAATTTTGTCTGTTATTTCAAGAATAGCCAAGGAGGTAAATAGGTTATGCTGGAAGCCAACTTGATATTTGTACAATAAAGAACTTTTTAGAAATGTATATTGTCTTTTGTGCATTATTTTTTTCTAATAATCTTTCAAAACAGCTGAGTATGCTTACTGGCCTTTAGTTTGATAGTACTGGTTTTCAAGATTTTTTCAAAAGTGGTATTACTTTTGCCAATTTAAAGTGTTCAGTGTAAATTGGTTTATCAAATGACTCACTACATATCAAGGACAGAGGTTGAATTATTTGATTGACTGTATCTTTAGTCAGTTTAAAAGAGACTACATTGGGTCTGGCTGATTAATTTTTTGTATTGAACTTCATCATTTCTCGTCGGAGTTCATCACGGGTCATGGGAGCCAGGTACATAGAATGCAAAGGGATGTATTTTTAAGAAAGTCTAGTACCTTGTCAGGATATCGCTAGTTTCTCGCAAACATTGCAAAAATAATAGTCATTGAAATTTTCAGCAATATGGATTGAGTTTGTGATTTCCTTATCGTCTACTATAATTTCATCGACTTTTATTATCACAGAGGCTCCAAGTAGGAGTAAGGCAAATGTGCCCCTTCACACTGACTGTGATTTCCTCATTGTTTACCCACAATTCTATCGGCTTTGTGTGCGTATTTGGGTTTATTATTTTACCAAAGGTATCCCAGAGGTGTTTCACTAAGTTATTCCTTGAGATAAATAGGTCTTTAGTGTAATACCTGTGCTTTCCTCAGTGTGTCTGTAAATGTGTTTCTATAGTGATTGTAAGTTACGATGTTGTGTTTGGTAGGGTTGTCCAAGTTGCGTTGACACAAGTTGTTTATATGTAGGACACATTTCCTCATGTTTGGAGTAACTCACCTTTTGTAATTAGCTCTTTTGTGTGATAATTTTGTTTGGTAGAAATTTTTTTTCAAAACATTTATAAGTAGAAACGAAAGGGTCACATATTCCATCACTTGATTTCCCTGAAAATTCATCACTCCAGTTTATTTCTGAAAAGACTGCCTGAAAATTGAGAGCTCTCTGCTTTTTTCACACATAGGTGCTTGTGTGATCTTGGCATTATATATGGCAAACAGCCTAAGGTGTTAAAGGTTTTCGCAAATGCTTCTTCAAGTTTAATATAGCCACTGATATGAAGGTCCAGCATGTGAAATCAAGACTAAGACTAAGAGACTTGTCTCCTGAGGGTTCCCCAGACTCACTATTACATTTGGGGGGGGGGGGGCACTCGTTGGGAACACATAAGAAACAACAGAGACCTGAGGGGATCCCATGGAGGCAACCAAGAGACACTCTTTGGTAAACATTGGCTTGCCCTGCGAATCAGTAGGTGGAGTACATTTATGAAAGGGCTAAACAGACACTCAGTCTCGCACTTTACTTTTGACTGCTATGTAATAAATATTTTGAGGACTAAACATTAGCAGCAAAAAGTATTTTGAAAGTTTAGCTTATTCTTTTAGCAGTGTATATAAATGGGAAAAAGCAGGTGGATCACAGTCAAAAACCCTATTTACAGAAAAGAAGCCTTTAGTATTCCAACATTTCTCCATGAAGATAAGTGTTATAAAAATGTGTATGGCTATTTGTGTTTATTTGGAGAGGTCACTGTCTTCATTCAGTGTGTGCCGGGTCATTGAGTTCAATGAATACTGTGCAGAGCCATGGAGTCGGCCTGTTTTGTGGGTGACTCATATGTAATTGGTAAACATGTGGAATAAGCTAGAATTGTGACCTACATTCATGTGAAGTCATCCAGACAGATCTCAAATTGCACTGGGATGAGTGACTAATGGGAAAACTCTGGAACAAAGTGGACATTTCTCTGTGTTTATATAGCGCAAATATTTTTCTGACTGAGCAGAGAGGAGAAGAGAGGATTCTGAAGGATCTGACACAATCTGTGTGTTGTCATCAAGCCATTGGGACTGTGAGCGGTTGTTTACATTGTACCTGTGGAGTGTGGACAGTGTTTTGAGTGGACTTGTATATTTGGTGCTACCCATTTGCACTTTGTACCTGTGGAGCATGGACCTTGACTTTGAGTGGACTGGTATATTGTACCACATTGGAACCAAACTGTACCTCTGTGTGATTGGATCAGCACCACACCTTTCGGCACCACATTGGACCCAAACCATACCTCTGTGGGATTTGTACCAGATCATTTGGCACCTGTCATGGGACTTACAACTGTGGGAAAGTATCTGTGGATAATTTCACCAGGAATTAGGATTTACATAAGACTGTTTGACTGTTGAAATACCAGTGGAGATAAGTTTACCTGCTTTGTACTGAATTTGATTGTTAATATATTGTTATTGTTAAAGTTATACCATTGTTGTCATTCTTTGTTGAGTTCTACTAATATTCAAAAGGTGGTCATAGTAACAATAAGGCATTTACAGACGATGACGCAAAAGCCCAGCTTCTGAACGACTTTTTTAACATCCAAACTTAAGTTATGATGCAAAGTTTTGCTCCTGGCACTACAAGGTAGTACTTTGAACATTTTGGAATATGTCATAAACAAACAGAACTGGGCGTTTTGTCTGATACAATGCATAGATACCAGCTCTTCAGAGACTAGGTTTTTATTATTTGCCATTAGTATCAATGCGCACCTACTCTAAAAGGTTGTTCCTGTTATTTCAGAATCACTTGCAAAATTATCTGACTATATGAAGATTGTTGTACTTTACTTGGTCAAGCCAGCTCGATACTCCCATACCTTTCTGACAGGAGATATCTTATTGCCCACCTTTAGCCAGAGGTTTAGCGCTCTCTTGGGATGAAGGGTTGGCTCTGATATAGCCACAGCCAGAATCCTTCTTTACACTCCTTTTCATCACGCTTACAGCCTTTTGATGGGTCTACTCAGTTATTTACGCCTTAGGGCCAGAGACATCTTAAACATGAGGAGATAGCCAATGTTTATGCGAGCTGCTCGACGGGGGCGGGGGGGGGGGGCAGCAGAAAAACAATAGTTTCTTTTCCATCAAAAACCCACCCAGCTAAGACTTAATACACATGGGGTTTCACAAACATTTACCAGACTCTGCACATGATTAATTTCTACATTTTGTGCAGCCATGTTCTTGACTAGCTTTGTGGCAGCACAGCAACACATCTTAACATGCATATACACACTTGATTGCACCATGGACCTATCATTCGTTTACAGCTCCATGATTGCACTATAATCTTAATCCCAGATGATTGCCTGCTTGGGACATGCCAGTGCCTCTTCTGCCTGCAGTAACACAAATACTGACCCAGATAAAGATGAGGGCGCCCAGGCCGGAATTTGCTCTCTACCCACCTGACTGAATATATACATCTTTATTTTCGTACTCATGGTACACAGTTCAAACAGGCTGTTAACTTAAGCATTAGAAAAAGTAAATAAGTAAACTTAGCTAATACACAAATACTCAATAAGGTCATCAATTTCAGTATGACACAATATCGCGCTAAGTCCCCCGTCACGAACGTCACGGATCTCACGTATGAGGGACGTCTTAGTCTGGTCACAGAGGTTTACTGACTGGGTATGACTGATGATCATGGCATAAGTTCTTTTGAAGGAGCTGCAATTTACAAACAAATTCCTGTTTATCTCGCATGTGGCTAGTAAAGCATGAAGTGATTTGCCAGTGGCTGAATGGTTTCCAGCCAAAGTCAGTCGGGCACATAAATTTACAACTTCATTTTGTTTATTAAGCATACTATGCATGAATTTAAAGAATCGCTTGTGCAACTGGATTTTAATAGACATGTCATTTGAAACTAACGGCAGTCGATTGCAGCGAGTCCTGACAGGCAGTTGCTAAGTGAGACGTATAGCTTTCCTCCATGCTACAAACATTTTGCTATTTCCCTGTTTGAAAAATCGAGAAACTGAGACCCATATAAAATGACATGCAATACGATTTTAAAAAGATTATATCTGGTGGAAGCAAACATATTCAGGAACTGAGCCATGCCACGAGTAAGTTTACCGCGAATAAAATTTTCTGATGCATCGATCAACATTACTTCTAGCGGAATTTGGACCAATCAGATGACCAAGATAAATGAATTCCTGAACTTACTCAATGGGTTCACCGCCCAAAGATAATGAGTCGATGGTTCATTTGGGTGATATGACATCCACTTGCTTTTGTTGGAGTTAAATATCACATTAAACTCTTTAGCAAAATTAGCGCCGATATCCAATAACTTACGAAGGGCATACATTGTAGGGGATAATAAGACCAGATCATCAGCAAAAGCTAAGGCACCAAGACAGATATTACCAATGTGGCAACCGAGTCCTGATTTTTCTAGTCCTACTAATGACTCATCAACATATACACCAAACAATAAAGGAGATAACACACCACCTTGTTTGGCTCCATTTTTTGTATGAAAAGGCACCTGATGCTACATTACGCCACACCACACGTACATTATGAGCAGTATACATATTAAGCAATATTACATATTTAATACAAAGAGAAACTTAACAAACCTAATTGTGTAAGCCCATGTACCGTTTGAACACTATCAAATCCGATATTCGTAGAGCAAAGTCCTATTCCGTACCATTCACTGAAAAACTGCATAGTTCTAAATCATAAAAGCAAATTGATTTATAAAAAGAACAAATCATATTCATAAAATTTTAAATTTAGAAAATTTTAGGCATTACTAGCCTTTATAAAATCGGGTCATCAGCGGGGAACCAGCACAAGACTTGTTTCGGTGCCATTATGTGGGAGGTAATTTTTGTTGCAACAGTAACGCAAGCAATTCATAATGCACTTGGCCAAACGCCTTAGTACCATCGAGGAAAGCCAAATTAATGTTGGTGTTATGAGAGGTGTAATAATTGGCACATTCAAGCAATATATAAGTGTAATGTGTTGGGGAACTGTTGGCTTTAACCCTTTCCCCTTGAATTAAGACTGAGTCAACAGCCTTCCTTGCTATGCCAAGGAAAGCTGTTGACCTGGGTCATGTGATCTTGATAGGTCTTAGCTACAATTCTCATTCAAATTGTTTCTCATGGCTGTTGAAATTAGTTGAAAAAACTGAAGCAGACGACATCTGACCACCAGCCGGTTTTGGCTGGTTTATAGGGGAAACGTTCAAATCCAAATTGCATAGCAGAAGTGCACAGAGTAGGCCTATCAGAATGATCGTTTAAGATGACCCTGTCAAATAGTTTTCAGAGAACACTACTACACAATACCAATTTTTCAGAATTACTCAGTGCCTTTCTTTCATCCTTTGGTGTAGGGTTTAGCTTGTTTTGGTAAGTCCATCAGGAGCAGTATCATCCACCAACATAGATGAAAAAAGAAGCGAAAGATACACGTTGAGGCAGCCTGTGCCATTAATGACTTGGTCAGAATAGCATGCTTGATCCGCGTCATGTTTACCTTTTTTCAACTCAAACAGTCAATTTACCATTCTCTGTGTTGATGCAGAACATTCAGGTTAATGATTGGAATTTTTTCTCCATAAGATGGCACAACCGCCATATGGTCTCCCAATAATAAGTTCAGTATCTTTCATTCCTGAAATACCCACCACGTTTACATCTTTACTCAATTAGTTTGTCCAGTAACCAATGCTCCTGTAATAAAATGACATCATTTTGGGTGTCAAGTTTATTTACATACCCCCCCCCCCCACCACCACCACCACACCGACGCCATGTCCATGTGAATTGTATGAGACAAATGATAGACCAACCATACAGGTAAAGTAAATATCTTATTAACATGATGAAAGCTAATCAAGAACCTCGAGAGATGATTGAGCAGCTCTTGAGAGAATAAACTTGCGAACTTTTACTCCATTGGGCCACAGACTATCATTTAGCAGTTTTTTAAACTGTGATACAGACACGGAAGTTTTGCTGGAGCTGTCAGACAACTATGTGAAAAAGCAAGGAAGTCTGTTGGTCGCTTAAAGCGAACTTTAATCAGTGACATTGTAGATATTCGATTGCATCTTGATTTCTTTGATAAACTTATTGCTCCAATCTTTCTTTACGGGTGTGAAATATGGGGTGCTTATACAATTTCTCCACTAAAATGTATTGGTAGGGATGATATTAGTGGATATCTTAGGACGGAGTTTGAAAAGATGCATCTGAGTTTTCTTAAGTACACTCTGGGAATGAATTCAAAAGCCTCTAATATTGCTGTACTGAGTGAGCTCGGAGCATATCCATATTCGTTAAAAATAATGAAAAGTGTTTGTAAGAACTGGCACCGCATAAGAAATTCTGATTCACATGAAATTTTATACGATGCTTACGAATGTAATGTTGAATTGCTGGCATCGAATAACTCGACCTGGTTGAACAATATCAAAACTACAATGTCGCTAATTAGCTGAAATGATATTTGGAACAATGACGGTGATGAATGCGGGGAATTTTCACACAATTTAATAGAGAAATTATTAAAAGAGAAATTTATACTTCAGTGGCAGAATGACTTCCTTAAACAAGCCTATCGAGATAAAAAGTTGAGAACCTATTCGAAATTTAAATCAGATTTCAAAATAGAAAAGTACCTAATTGTATTAAAGAATTTGAACGAAAGGAAAAACTTGACCAGATTACGAATAAGCGCACATAATTTGAACATTGAAAAAGGTAGACATAGAAGGCCAGTTAAGGTTCCCATTTATGAGAGAATTTGTGATTCGTGTTTGGAAGTCGACGATGAAATTCATTACGTTGTAAATTGCCAAAAGTTTAGAGAAGCCAGAAATAGATTATTTGATACTCTGAGTAAATTTATCGTAGATTTTGACCATTTATCGTCCGAAAACAAATTCATGAAACTTCTGAAATGTGACGAAATTGAAATTATATGGCAATTTACAAAATTTGTATCGGAAACAGTGAAAATCAGGGGTACACTATAGTACTCTGAAGTCATTTAAAACCTACGATTCTTTGAGCTGTTTTTTGGGGGGGAGCTGCCCCTAAGGCATACGTATCAGGGATTGTTGCAATGTACTGTGTTGTATTGTACTGTTGTGGTATAGTGTATTGTTTAGTGTATTGAGTTACAGATTACCATTTATTGTACTTATGGTGGAGTAATAAAGTCATTCATTCATTCACGGTTAGACGGAATTACTTAAATTTGGCACGTTCATTGGATACACACTCCAGTGCACGTATTTCAAATCCCTTAAACCGCCCTTTTGCTGGTCTTGCTTTGCCTGTAATGATGCGCTGACGGTGTCATTCCTGACGCCTGTGGTTCTTGGCTATATGGGCTGGGATACAAATACCATCCGAGTTTTTTGTTTCATCATTCATATTCTGATCACCAACATTAGAAATACTACTGGCAATAGATGAGTGACTAAATGCATGGCGAAGAATATTTTCCCTCGACCTCGATCTGTTCCTCGTACTTTTTTCTTGACTACGGTAACCTAGTCACCCCCACCACACCCACCCCCACCCCCGTCGGGTTTGTTACTAATATGGGAATGTTACTAATAGGAGATCGGAGCGCCATTGTTAAGGAATATTTGTTCCCCCAGGAACGAATATTCGACGATTATTAGTTCCTCCAAGGAAAGAAATTTTTGTCCTACACACAAACACTTGTCCCCCCCCCCCCCCCCCCCCCCAGTGTGGGGAACCAATATTCAGCAAATATTTGTTCCTACCCATTAACATTTGTTTCCATCTGTTTTCACTCTATGTATCTCTGTACTTGTGTGGATGAGGATTTAATGTTCAGTAAATATTGTCCTCGTGCTCTAAGCACTCAATTATTCATACTGTTCACCCATAAGTATTATTTTTATAAAGACATTCTTTATTGTATATATTACCATTCCTATTATGTACTTCTGTGGGGCACTAATATGCTGCAAATATAAATGTATGGTCACCATGATTTTTATAAGTATAGTTAACTTTCTGTATTTTTCCCCATTTTTACAGAGGCATCCCTGTATGCTCAATATTTCTTACACATCTATATATACAGTAGGATTGTATCCGTTAGCAGAGCTCAAAAGAACCTTAAAATGTAAATTGAACAATGGGTATGTTCCTCAAGTGATGCAGAAGATCTAGTGGACAATTGTAAGTCACTGAATGTTTTTTGCTTCAAAATGTAATATCCATGTGCTAGGATAAGCATTGAAAAATTCCTTAACCCCCACCCCACCCCCACCCCCCACCCACCCACCTTGGCATGCAGGTATCTCTACGACACTTGTGATGAAGTAAGTAGGCATAACACGGAGCTTGGGTTTAACCCGAAGACAACCTGCCTTGATAAGTACATTGTCTTTTGATTCATTACGGCAATCTTGTGAAGTGTTATCACATCATAATGTGCAAGACCAGGATTATGCAGCATAATAATGTGAGTATAGTCAACACTCTTGGGATTGACAAAAAGTACCAGACTGTAGATAGGTTAACAATAAGTACAAGTATATTAACATAAGAAGAAAAGGAAAGGAAATTGCATATCGGTGCGGATAACAACATGGTTTTCACTGTCTACTGTATGGGGGTCTAATAAATAAAATTTGACTTCAATCGCTAAATATATATATATATATATATATATATATATATATATATATATATATATATATATATATATATATATATATATATATATATATATATATATATATAATATATATATATATATATATACAGTGGTAACTTGTTTAGGCGTTAGTGTGTGCGTTTCGGAGTCTCAGGGTGGTTCCCGAGGTTTGCCAGCGTGAGACAGCGTTAGCCGTCTAAGCCTGCGAAACGCCAAATCCGACTAGGAAAGGTGATTTGCTGCATAGTAAATCAATGTGTGTCTCTTCAAAGCATATTGGTATGGCAATGTACAACTAGACCATAACACAGGAGTAGAAGTTGGAATGGCATCTCTGTCTATTATAGCTTTGAAGTTATTAATGATTTAAAATTTCTAATGGTGCATTTTAGCATAATTTTATTTATTTATTTTTATTTTTAATTCATTAGGTGAGCAATGGTCAACAACCCCCTAGTAGAAGTTGGAATGACATCTCTATCTATTATAGTGTTGAAGATATTCAAGACTGAAAATTTCAAATACTGCTAATTATCATTTTAAAATTGCTACAACTTTTGTTTTAGATTCATTACATGCGCAATGGTCAACAGCCTCCTAGTAGAAGTTGAAACGACAATTCTCTATATAATAGTTTTGAAGATATTCGAGTTTTGAAATTTCCAATGCTGCTAATTAGCATAATGTAAATTGCTACAACTTTTGTTTTAAATTCATTAGATGCACACTAGTCGAAAGCCCCCTAGCAGAAGTTGGAATGACATCTTTATCTATTAAAGTGTTGAAGACATTCAAGATTTAAAATTTCAAATGCCCCTAATTTGCATATTTTAAACATCTTCATTCCTCTGTATAAAACGGTCAAACTCCTTGTATTGAGGTGCAATCATGCCAGGTTTGGAGTTTCTATGTTAATGGTGTCCGTCTTCCGTAAAATAATAAACAAGGCTGTCGCGGCTAAAAATGAATCACGTCTGTAGGTCTCATGCACAATTCTTTCGCAAAAAAACTGCAAGATGAATTTGAGAGAGTGCCTACATTGTTCTCCTTTATTCATTGACTTAAAGTCAAATGGAACTAAATAAACATATTTCAAGATTAACATCAGCCAGAAGCAATACATGGGGCTCTGAGCAACAGCTACAGGCCGCGATAAGAATCAATTAGTGATGCACTTCATAATCCTAACAATGATCACCTGCAAATGACTCAGTAGCTGTGTCACTGATACCAATATACTATCAGGAACCGTGCAGTATTATTCACAAAAGGTGAACAGTTTGTGCATCACCATGTAGCAAAAATTATTCAGAAAAGACGATATGCAGTGAGCGTCTTTTCTCATCGTCCCAATCTTCTTGTTGACTCCCACCTGCAGCGTAGAACCCAGGAAGCGCAAGATATTTATGAAAACAGCTGCTCTCAGCGGGAGTCCCATTCACTTACTAAAAGGGGAGCCCTGTCAAGCAGGCGGGAGGTTGTGAAATCAAGATTTTCATGACATGAGAATGCGCGCATCTCACGCCCACGTCGGGAGGGTTTGAGTCTCTGCCCTTGCAACATGTGAACAATGCGCGTTTGTCGCTACAATGCACGGGAATTCGTCCCGTAATTTTGATTAAAGATACCAAAAAGTAAGCTTGTTCTCTCTCTCTCTCTCTCTCTCTCTCTCTCTCTCTCTCGATACCAAAAAGTAAGCTTGTTCTCTCTCTCTCTCTCTCTCTCTCTCTCTCTCTCTCTCTCTCTCTCTCTCTCTCTCTCTCTCTCTCTCTTGCAATAAAAATATATTAACACAGTGTAACCCAATCAGGCACAGAGTGTTCTTCCACGGGGTCTTGCAAGTCCATACAAAGTTTCAATACTAAACGTTAATACGTAGCAGTATAACAAATGCCAAATTAAGTTACAACGACGACAAAACTAAGTCTTCGCCTCGTAGATTCACAATGTGAATGGTGGCTATGTAAATTTCATTTAATTTCCAAGAATCACCTGAGCATTTCGAGCATTTTGTTATCATTATGCCATCTGTTGCCTTTCAATCAACTACTGTCAATGTGACATGTTCGCCCACACATGCAGTTGGCCTATCTGCATTATCAATGCACGGCAGAATTGTTGCTTTATAGATCAATTCAAAAGTGTTTTGTTTTGTTTTTCCGATAAATTAGACTCCGTGTGAGAAAAAATGTACAATATAAGTGTCGATTTAATGCATGCATGTACATACATAAGCTACATACATAGGCCTACATGTAAACATATAACCTATATATATGCACCGAACACACGCGTGCGCGACATTCAGACATTATCCCACTCCTGTGGTGATTTTGATTTTGTAGCCAGGAAACAGGTTACCGGCTTATTCAAGCTCGCACATACCACCTGAGTCGCATCGAATTTGTTGTTTTCAGCGCACATCAGTGAACTCGGCTGCTACTACTTTGATCAGGTGATCTTAAGTGTCAACGGTGGCATCATAAACCAACAAAAACCTTATGTAGGCACACTGGAAATTTGTCTTCGTGATAATATTGATGCGGCTGGATAGGAAAACATGTTGAAGCGCGTAGCCAACGACATGCTGCCAGGGGATGTGGGTCATGTCAAAATGCAGCATCTTCGGATGTACAGCGAGCTTCCAAGCATATACTCGAGATTACATTAAGCCAGTTACCTGTGAATTTGCGGCACATCCGAAACAAAGCGCATCGTGGAGTTTCACTTTCACTTGGCCCCTCAGCTAAAGCTACAACGATGCATGGTGGGGCTTTACGCCTGCCGTGTATATTCACCCTCTGGGTGCGTGTTTATCTTTATGTCATATGCATTTTAACTGCCAACATGAACACGATTACATCGGCCAATATGTCAAGCTTCAGCCTTTTATATCCAACCTCCACAAACACAATCCCAGACAGGGAAAGCTCGGACTCGCACGGTTTAAGGCAAACATCATTCGTTTCACCGCAGCGGGCAGAAGTTAGGACATCCCTAAAAGTGATGACGCCCTCGTTGCCAAATGCACAAATGACGTCTATTACAGGTCCAGTTGTGGTGGTCACATCCAAGAGACAAGAAGTTACAGACAAGCCAGAAAGCACGACCCTCCCTTCGTTAGACTCGGGGATAAGCGGGCCACAATCAACTTCTCCAGTTCAAGCGAGTCGGAGTGAGAGAGCCGGTAAAAGTGTGTCTGGCCCCTCTGAAGTGTCCAAACAACAATCGATGGTAAGCAGCGCCGGACCTACACCAGTGAGACCCGTATCGTCCACAGATTTCAAAACTTCCAGACTAGCCAAAACACGGAGCTGGCCCGGTGGTGGGTTTGCCAGCAGTTCTGCAGATATGACTAGTTATAAGACTTTAAGATCACCATCGTTTGATTTGAAAATGTCTGTGATATCTTCAAGCATAGTTGCAACAGAAACAGGGGAATTCAGCAGCATAAGTACGAGGCCGTTTACCACAACGGGAGAAAGTATAGGACAAAAAGATGTTTCAGACAGTTTATCTCTCTCCCCAAGTATGACAAGTGCTGTCAACAATCTGAATATTAGTGCTTCGACAATGGTGCAGCTGAGTCCGTCTTTTCATGCAGACAAAACTACAGGTCCTATGATAAGTGAGCATGGAAATGCTACCATGGTAACCAGGAATGTCCCTGAAAGTGTGACTAGTTATAAGACTTTAAGATCACCGTCTTTTGATTTTAAAACGTCTGTGATATCTTCAAGCATGGTTGCAGCAGAAACAGAGAAATTGCGCAGCATAAGTGCAACGCCGTTTACGACAACGGGAGAAAGTATAGGACAAAAAGACGTTTCAGACAGTTTGTCTCTCTCTCCAAGCATGAAGAGTTCTGTCAACAATCTGAATATTAGTGCTGCGACAATGGTGCTATTGAGTCCGTCTTTTCATGTAGATAAAACTGCAGGTCCTGTGATAAGCAAGCGTGGAAATGTTACCATGGTAACCAGGAATGTTACTGAAAACGTGGCGTCTGAAGCATTAAGTACAAGTTTTGCAAGAACCCAACCACCGTCAATGGTGGACATGGTGACTGAAAGTGTTATTGTTAATAAAACCGTGGTTACTTTGGAGAGTACAAGCCCAGTTATTAATACCATGGCGATTACCTCGTATATCTCATCGACAACAGTTAGTGTACATGCAAGTATGACCATGGAAACTGGATATTTTAATACAAGTATGACAGCGAAAGTTGAGATAAGTCCTTCACCAATCACGGATAGCTCGGTTTTTCCATCTCCTAGACTTTCTTCCAGTGCAAATATGTCTATGTATGACGTGAAGATTTCAACAGCAGCACCAGCTCAATCAACAGGAGCTTCAGACAAGACACTAACTTTATTTGGTCAGTAAATTTGGTCCCGTATAATTTTTGCACTCGTATGTGGCAAGCCAAGCCTACAATATGCGAAACTTCATTTCAGGGAGGTTTTATACAGTTTTAAACTCTTTGTAGGCAGTTAATGCATGCTACTCCAGTTTTACTTCCCCGCAAAGAGATTTGAATTCACTGTAGGTAGTGTTGTAACTTTTTGCCAATATTCACAGATTTTCAAGAATCAAATTTACGAAAACTCATTGAAAAATCAACCATTCGAGAGAGGTATTTGACCACTGTCCAATGGCTGTAGATGTGCTCACTCTGTATGTTGAGAACTTCTCTTTTTTTTTGAGCTCAGCTGACTTATCAATAGCTGAGCTTATAGGATGGTCAGTCATCCATTGTCAGCCATAAGTCCACAATTCACATTTTCAACTTCTCCAACACAGTAGCTGAATACCCTTCAAACTTGGTGGAGATCGACCTTGGATGAGGCTGTACCAAGTTTGTTCAAATAGTCACACTCCAGTGATTTTTGGATTTAAAAAAAAAAAATTATTATTTTTTTCTTTTTCTTTTTTGCTCTTTTTCGGGGGAAATCTGAAAAAATCTTCTTCTGCAGAACCACTCACCCAATTGCTTTGACATTTTCTTGAGAAATTTTAAGTGTTTTCACAATTTTCGACTTCTGCAGAACCATCACTCAGATTGAGCAGAAACTTGGTGGACATGTTCTTTGTGAAAAGGTCAAACAAAATTAATCACAATCCGGCATAACTGTGGATTCCTGATTTTTAACGATTTTTTCAGGTGGGTTACCTATTGGTAAATGCACCTTTCCTATTGATTACTATAAAAGTCAATAAGTATTCTAATGCTAATTCACATTTTCATCTTCTTCTCTGAAATCATCATCCAGATTTACTTCAAACTTGGTGGCGATGTGCCTTTGCTGAGTCTGAACCAAATTTTTCAAGTGGTCACGCTCCACTGATTTTTGGATTTTTTTTATGAATTTTTTTTGGGGGGTGGGTGGGGGGAAATAAAAAAAAATATCTTCTCTGAGACTGCTGAAAATTTCCTAGGGACTCCTGGTTCTTACTTTGTTCACCAGGTGGCACTGATTTTTTTCTTTTATCTTTTAAGATTTTTTTTTTCGTGTTGTTGCTATTTGTGATTTCTTTTACCTAACCATCACTCAGATTAAGCTGAAACTTGGTGGTTATGTTCCTTATTAAAAATTCAAACAAATTATTCACTATGTGCTGCTGCTGTGGATTTCTGAATTATAATGACCTTTTTTACCTCAGCTGACTTGTCAGTCAGCTGAGGTTTTTTGAGGGTCGGTCGTCCGTCCATCGTCCGTCCGTCCGTCCGTCCGTCATCCACAATTCACATTTTTGACTTCTTCTCCAAAACCGTCAGCCAG
The DNA here is from genome assembly GCA_964020975.1 of Hermodice carunculata. Classification (NCBI taxonomy): domain Eukaryota; kingdom Metazoa; phylum Annelida; class Polychaeta; order Eunicida; family Amphinomidae; genus Hermodice; species Hermodice carunculata. The sequence goes on along the minus strand of OZ026627.1, from coordinate 67,437,415 downwards.
ATTCACTTTAAACTTGGTGGATATGTGCCTTGGGTGGGTCTCTACCAAGTTTGTTAAATTGGTCACGGTCCAGTGATTTTTGGATTTTTAATGAATTTTTTTGTTCTTTTTTGGGTAAATCTTAAAAAATCTTCTTCTCCGAAACCGCTTACCCAATTGCTTTGATATCACACAGGAACACTCCCTGGGACTCCTAGTTCTTAATTTGTTCACCAGGTGGCGCTGCAATTTTTTCCTGATTTTTTATGAATTTTTGTGTGTTATAGCTATTTTCAACTTCTCCAGAACGGTCACTCAGATTAAGCTGAAACATGGTGGATATGTTCCTTGTAGAAGGGTCAAACCAAGTTGTTCACTATGTGGGAATGCTGCGGATTTCTGATTTTTAACGATTTTTTCAATTCGGGTACTTGACGGTCAATGCAGCTTTCCTATTGATTACTATGGAAGTCAATGGGCATTGTAATGCTTATTCACATTTTTGACTTCTTCTCCAAAACCGTCATCCAGATTAACTTCAAACTTGGTGACAATGTACCTTGGGTGGGTTTCTACCAATTTTGTTCAAATGTTCATGCTCCAGTGATTTTTGGAGTTTTAATGAATTTTTTTGTTCTTTTTTTTTGACAAATCTTTAAAAATGTTCTCCGAAGAAACTGCTTACCCAATTGCTTTGATATCACACAGGAAGACATCTAGGGACTACTTGTTGTTAATTTGTTCACCAGGTGGCGCTGCAGTTTTTTTCTAATTTTTTATGAATTTTGTGTGTTATAGCTATTTTCGACTTCTTCTCCAGAACTGTCACTCAGATTAAGCTTACATGTGGTGGATATGTTCCTTATGGAAGGGCCAAACAAAGTTGTTCACTATGTGGGAATGCTGCGGATTCCTGATTTTTAATGATTTTTTCAATTCTGCTCCTTTGGGGTCAATGCACCTTTACCATTGATTACCATGTAAGTCAATGGGCATTCTACTGCAATTTTTTTTATGCATTTTTTGTATGGTTTTGCTATTTTTCACTTGTTTTCAGAACCGTCCCTCAGATTAAGCTGAAATGTGATGGCTATGTTGTTGAAGGGTCAAACAGTTGTTTAGTAGGTGGAACTGCTATGGATTCCTGATTTTTAAGGATTTTCAATTACGGTACTTACCAGTCAGTGGAGCTTTCCTATTGCTTACTATGTAAGTCAATGGGCATTGTAGTGCTAATTCACAGGACAACTGACACGAAATTTACTGTCTACTTGATAACTTGAGATCTGTTTTGAGTTAGCTACACGTGTTAATTATTCTGTATGAAGGTCATGCTGAGACAGTACATGAATGACCTTGACCTTGTTTGTGGAGTCACAGTGCAACATACATGAATGACCTTGACCTCGTTTGTGGGGTCACAGTGCAACATACATGAATTTTACTCTTCATTATAACTTGAGAACTACTTAAACTTTGATGTTGCACATGTAAGTGTTCTTCTATAAAGGTCAGACTTACTCAGAACATGGTGTCCTTGGTGTTCTTGATCCTTTCCCAAGTTCATAGAGCTGTAAGTGTGATGAATGTCAAGATCAGCTGAGGCACGGGCTGTTCACACAGCCCTCTTGTTTTTTCAATTGGAGTACTTTTTGGTAAATGCAACTTTCCTATTGATTTCTTTGTAAGAGAATGGGCATTCTAATGCTGATTCATTTTCGCCTTCTCTGAAACATTATCCAGATTCACTTGAAACTTGTTGGCAGTGTATCTTGGGTGAGTCTCTACCAAGTCTGTTCAAGTTGTGGCACTCCAGTGAGTTTTGGATTTTTACAATTTTGTTCTTTTTTTTTTTTTTTTTTGGCAAGGCTTAAAAAAATCCTCTCTATATTTCCTCACCCAATTAATTTGATATCACACAAAAATACTCCTAGGGACTCCTAGTTCTTAATTTGCTCACTAGGTGGCCTGCATTTTCTTTTCTCTTTTTCATAATTTTTTTTTGGGGGGGGGGGTGGTTTTGCTAGTTTGGACTTCTTCTCCATAATCGTCACTCATATTGAGCTGAAACTTGGAGGATGTGTTCCTTATGAAAGGGTCAACCAAAGCAGGTCACTAGGTGGCACTGCTGTGGATTCCTGATTTGAGGATTTTTTCAATTCAAGAACTTATCATTTAATATATCTTTCCTATTGATTACTATCTAGGTCAATGGGCATTCTCATGCTCAATATTTTATTTTCTCCACCAAGTAGCAATGTTCCTTTTTGAAGTTCTGTTTAGATATTTTTCAATTTGTCTTACTTCAGTAAAATTTATATTTTAATTATTTTTTCTCTTTAGGAAAATCTTAGAAATACTTCTAAATGCCATATATGCACTTATAAATCGAAAGCTCAACACAGTTCTATTTTAGCTGCGACTTTGACTTTGTGAATAAGCTTAGGTCAGTTGAGCATGGGCTGTTCAAACAGCCCTCTTGTTTTCAGAAGACAATACTGGCAGTATTCACTGGGGTGAAGTGGTGTTTTTTAGCTCAGCTGACTTGTCATTCAGGAGACCTTATGCCATCATTCTTCATCCGTCTGTGAGTTCAGAGTCCACATTTTAACTTCTGCTCTGAAACTGTCATCCAAATTACTTCAAATTTGGTGGCAATGTACCTTGAGTGCATTGCTTCCAAGTACATGTGGTCATGCTCCAGTGATTATTTAAATCTTTTTATGATTTTTTTTGGGGGGGGGGGGGAATAGAAAAAAAATCTTCTCCAAAACCACTTATCCAATTGCTTTGTTTACACAAAAGAACACTCTTAGGGACTCCTAGTTCTTCATCTGTTCACCAGGCGGTGTGGCAATTTTATCTACTTTTTAATGATTTTTTTTGTGTGTTTTTGCTATTTTTTATTTCTCCAGAGCCGTCATTCAGACTAATCTAAAACTTGGTGTATGTGTTTCTTGTGAAATGGTCAAATACTTTTGTTCACAATGTGGCACTTCTGTGGATTCCTGATTTTTATTTATTTTTTTCAGTTGGGTTACACATTGGTGAATGCACCTTGCCTATTGATTACTATGTAAGTCAATGGGTGTTCATATGGTAATTCACATTTTTGACATCGCCTACCATACTGCCCTCCAGATGCACTTCAAACTTGGTGACGATGTACCTTGGGTTAGCCTTTACTTAGTTTGTTCCAATGGGCATGGCCAAGTGATTTTTGAATGTTTCAAGATTTTTTTTTTTACTTGGAGGTGTGTGGAGAAGGGCAAATGTGAAAAAAAATCTCCAAAACCTCTAGTTCTTAATCTGCTCAGCAGATGGTGCTCATATTTTTTATGATTTTTTGTGGGGTTTTTTTTTGTATATTTGGCTTTTCTAGAGCTGTCTACTCAGATTGAGCTAAAACTTGGTTGAAGTTTTCGTTGTGAAAGAAACAAAGGTTTCACTCGATGGCACTGCTGTGGATTCCTGATTTTAACGAGTTTTTTTTTTTTCGATTCGGTTACTTACTTAATGCACCTTTTCTGTTGATTACTAGTAAGTCAATGGGCATTCAAATTCATAATTCACATTTTCCACTTCTTCTCCAAAAGCGTCAGCCAGATTCACTTCAAACTTGGTGAGGATGTGCCTTGTGTGGTTCTCAACAAAGTCTCTTCAAATGGTTATGCTCCAGTGAATGTTGGATATTTTATTAATTTTTTTGTTCTCTTTTGGGGCAAACCTTAGAAATCTTCTCAGAAACCACACATCGAATTGCTATGATATCGCACAGGGACACTCCTGGGGACTCCTAGTTCTTCATTTGTTCACCAGGTGGCATTGCAATTTTTTCCCAAGTTTTTATGATTTTTGTGTGTTTTTCCTATTTTTCATTTCTTCTCCAGAACTGTCATTCAGATTAAGCTGAAACATGGTGGATATGTGCCTTGTGGAAGGGTCAAATAAAGTTGTACACTAGGTGGCAATGCTGAGGATTCCTGATTTTTAAAGATTTTTTCAATTTCGGTACATCTTGGTCAATGCAGCTTTCCTCTCCAAAACCATCATCCAGGTTGACATAAACTTCGTGGCAGTGTACTTTGGGTGGGTTTCTAGCAGGTTTGTTCAAATGGTCACGCTCCAATGATTTTTGAACTTTTAATGATTTTTTTTTTGCTTTTTTGGACAAATCTTACAAAATCTTCTTCTCCACAACTGCTCACCAAATTGCCTTGATATTACATAAGAACCCTCCTAGGGACTTCTAGTCTTGAATTTGTTCACCAGTGGTGCTGCAATTTTTTTTTATAATTTTTTTATGAAATTTTGTGTGTTTTTGTTACTTGTCACTTCTTTCCAGAGCTGTCTCTCAAATTAAGTTGAAACTTTGTTGATGTGTTCCTTGTGAAAGGGTCAAGCAAAGGTGTTTACTAGGTAGCACTTCTGTGGATTATTGAATTTTAGCGATTTTTTTTCAATTCAGGTACACCAGTAAGTGCACCTTATCTGTTGCTTGCCATGCAAGTCAATGGGCATTCTAATGCATTCTAATGGTAATTCACATTTTGGACTTCTCAGAAGAAACTGTCAAGCACATTTACTTCAAACTTGGTGGTAATGTACCTTGGGTAGGTCTCTACAAATTTTGATCAAATGGTCATGCACTAGTGAATTTTGGATTTTTTATGATTTCTTTCAAAAATCTTTAAAAATACTTTAATAGGAAAGTTTAACATGGGAATTTTTTTTTAATGGTTAATAAACAGGAATAATTTTGGCCAGATTTGTGCCAAACTTGGTAGGGATGTACCTTGTAAAAGTGCCTGTCTATTTTATGCAAATGGTCATGCTCAATGATGACGTTTGGACTTTAACCTCATTTGTATGGTCACAGGACAACTGACACTAAATTTACTGTTCACTTGATAACTTAAAATCTGTTTTGAGTTAGGACCTTGATGTTGCACATGTAAATGTTTCTCTATGAAGGTCATGCTTAGACAGTACATGAGTGACCTTGACCTCATTTCTGGGGTCACAGTGCAAAATACAAGAATTTTACTTTGCACTATTACTTGAGAACTACTTGAACTGGGACCTTGATGTTGCACATGTTAGTGTTCTTCTATAAAGATCAGGTTTACTCAGTATATGGGTGACCATGATCCTATCCCAAGTTCACAGAGCTGCAAGTATGATGAATGATTAGGTCAGCTGAGCATGGGCTGTTCACACAGCCCTCTTGTTTTTTAACCTTTGTGTACCACAAAAATTTAATTAAACTGTGATGAAACTTGCCATGTACCTAACCTGCAAGTGAAATTTGATTAGTAATTGATATTACAGACAGTACCAGTGGCCCAAGCAGCTCGCCGAAGGTGGCAACCAGTGTGCATACGCTAACCACAGGGCCCATAATAATGCCGAGTCTCAGCCAACCAGGTAAGGCCCAGCCATGCCACAAAAGTTACTCTGAACTCTTTCAGTGCCACATTTTGGACTGGGTCAACGGCTCTCCTCAGCTTGCTTCATGTGCAATGAACCCAAAGCGCAGTGAAGAAAGCTGTTGACTCAGACCATCGTACTGTGCTGAGACTACAGGCATGCTGGTACTTGAATGAAAGGTCTTTTTGCAATGAATATGAATCTACCATCTGTATTATAATCTAGAGCATTTTATCTCAAGTCATTCAATTTAATTGGCAGTTGGCATTGAAAGAATTAAATATAGACACGGGACAACTCCTGTCAAGACAGGAATTGAACCATAGCGTAGCCTCTGAGTCAACCTAATAATATCGTGCAAACAGTCTCGGACATCTCATTTGTACATTGAGTGTAAATTAACTCTTGCATTGCCACATTTTGGGCTGAGTCACCAGCTTTGTTCCGCTTTGGAGGGCACAGTGCACCCAAAGTGGACCCAGGGAGGCTGTTGAGCAGGGCTTTTATATTCTATTTATATAAGTACAGGCACGTTGGCACTTGAAAGAACAGACTTTTTACAAGGAACACAAATTACCCAGCATCCTTTACATAACTCAGAGCAGTTCTTATAGGTTCCTCAGCTTTGGTCACAGCGGGCACCGAAAAAGTTAAATGTACCAGACGAATCCATAAATTCTAGCTTCAATAGATGGCTGATATATGGAATAAGTTAAAATGATCAATCTATCTCCGCAATATCAGATCTGTATTCTTACTACACTCTCAATATGTCAGTCTTTACTTTTAAATAGCATGTCTATACAACAGCTACAAGTGGCATACACATGTTGAGAGACTACACTGCTGAAGTAAACAGAAATTTTACAAATACATATTCAGGGATTGATCGAGACCTATGAAAGTTCATAGCTAAATTGGAACATAAAGCAAAAAATTGTACATTTCAGCCATGGACTTCAATAATTCATATTGAAATGATTTATCCATTGATAAAATTTATTGGCCAACTCGATGACACTGTGCCATCTGGCTACCTGGCCAATAGCAAGGGTGATCCCAACATGGTACTGTATTTGAAAAGCGTAGCCACATTTAGTTATAATATGATCCCACTCAAACAGCCACAAATACCTGCATGTTCAACATCTCTTCAATGTATTTCCTGATTTTTTTTTTTTTTTTTTTTTTTAGAAAGGTTAAAAAGATGTTGGATAGTATTGGTAAAGATGCATGCATACATGTAGCTGAATTAGAAATTGCCTAAGTCAACAGTTGTCATAGCAACATCACCCAACCTCTGTCAAGTTATTATATGTTGACCCCATTTAACAAGGAACAGACAGTTATTGAATGACGTGCGGTAGCCACTTTGATTTGTCAAAGATATATCAGATTTCTAATAACACTTCATGGCTAGTGCAGCACGGTGAATCAGACATTCGGTGAGGTGTTTGCACGCAGCTCACGTTCAAGGGATACAGAGTACATGATTGTTTAAGTGGTAACACGCTCTCCGTTTACCAGCTGTGCAATCAGGTTCGGTTCTCAGCTTGGGAGTGTCATTCTTGTGTTTTACATGTTTTATAGGCAAATCGTGGATGAACGTGGTCATGCAACCACAAACATGCCTGATAAATCCGTGGTGCTATATTCTGCCATGAAGGTCCACGATTTGTCCATGTTAAGCCATGATCTAAGTTTGACAATTAGAATATCTGTGAAATCATCATTGACATGACAGACCATGAACTAAGATGTTTAGACCATGAAAAAATCATGAATTTTGTAGAAAAGTCTCAAAGTTGGCAACCCTGCATGTAGCCTAGGGAGTGGACCATGTGATCGTTTTTCCACGTGTATATGGTTGCTGACTCCAATCCTAGAGCCTCCAATTAAGTCCCCTGACTCAGTTGGAGGTCTGCTTTTCCGTACTTTTTTACAAATCTGTGGCGGGCCACCAAAATTAAGAATCTGGTGGTCATTGTATCCCCCTGTAAAATGTTCCGCTAATGCTCATCCATATGATTAATATCCTTGAAACAAGCACAACACAAGACCATCAGGTATGACAACACAAGATTATATATTTCATTATTGATTTACTTTTCCCATATAATGTGGATGGGGACATTTTTTTTGGCATTTTTTAAACGTCAAAAAGGTTACTAATATTGAACACCGTCAGCTCATTTTGGAGTATTGTACTGTTTAGGAAACCTCAAAGTATGTTACTATACAAATACGGTAGTCCATGTATTGAAAGGCCACCCCAAAGGCAGGCCCAAAAGTGGCCTTTCAAGACAGGTGGCCCCTCATTAGAGGTACAATAACATGGAAAAGATAGCAGCAGGGACCTGCCAAAAGTGACCTTTCAAGCCATGTGGCCTCTCATTGGAGTGACCTCTCAAGACAGGGACCCCTGTATATAAAATCTCCAAAAATTGTAAAAAATTTACAGATATTGTTTCAAATCATTTATCAGAGAATTGCTTAAACAAATTCCAAGAAAACCTGCTGACATGGTAAGTTTTCATCGTTTGTGTTTAGTTTAACCTTTAAATAAACTTGCTCATGAACGCAGAATAAACTCCATTATACTGACCACAATAAAAATGCAAGACAGATTATCCCCAGACAACAGAATGGACATTAGATGAGCATGGTCATCTGTGGATTTTGTTGTTAAAATCACACATACATAGACATGTTCATATACCTTAGGCCATAGGTGACCATGTAAATGTAGATGTATAATCCCTATTAAGTAATCATGGTCCTCCATGAATCATCTGTGCATGGTGCCCTATGTCCATGGTATAACTATGGACGACCATGGCTAAAAACATATGCAAAACCACCACAAAGCATGGTCACAATCTGCGGTCTAACCATGGTCAGATCACTATAGTCTGTGGAATATCCTTGATGGTTTTACAGGGGAGCTGCAAGTTAGTGCCTGACTTTATGTAGTAGTTTTCTCTCAGGCCTTCAGTTATCTCCACCTCACTGTTAGGAAAGGATACGCCAACATCTGTGCCATTGAGAGTGATTAGTATGGGTTTTGCCTGCTTCACCACCCATGTAAAACATATTGGTCTGTGCTAGAAGCTACAGGATTTGCCTCTATCTGTCTGCATTTCAGATGAGACACAGACAAGGATGTGGTCCTCCATCCAGCCGTCCCCATCTCTTGCAGTAACACAGCCGCCAGTGGTCCCCACTGCATCAGGTAAGTGTCATACGACAGCACATGGCTGGCTTAATTATATACTATAAATTGTTTTAATTTCGCTGTTTTCTTATTTTCGCATACATGTATTTCGCTGGCAGCACAAAAGCGTGAAAATAAAAACACAGTAGAAGAGTATAAACATTGTTTGAATAAGAATTATGTCCAAAACAGGGAAATCAAAACTACAGAGAAATGTCAAAAATACCAAAACAATGAAACTTAATGCAACAGAAAATACAGCAATGTACAGTAAATGACTACATGTTTATAAATCTCCACATGTGGAGTTTTGAAATAGTTTAGAAAAACATGACCCATATTCATAAATTCCAAACCCAACAATGACAGCAAAGATATTTCAGAGTTACCAAAGCATCAACATTCGTCTTCCAATACGAATGTGAACAAAAAAAAAAAATTTCACTCGTGACTTGAGACAGGCAGTCAGCCATAAAAGGCAACTGGTTGTTTAAACTGGTCCTCTCAATTAACCTCTGAAATATTCTGCATTAAATACAGACTATAGTGTTAAAAAATATATAGGCCTAAACACTCAAAACCCAATTTTTATCACTTCTGCTAAAAATAAAAAGAGACCTGGTAGGCCTATCACTTTTCAGTTTTCCCGATAAGTCAGTCAACTTTTACAGCAAGAGAAGAAAGTAAGCCTATTTCATTTTGGTGATATTTATGAAGCTGGTATATTATAAACACACTCTACCTCCATTATAATTACGAGTCAGAGAACACAGCCCACAGCACAACATAGCCAATGAAGTATTTGTCAAACAGTCTTGAAAAACACGAAATGAGTCAGCCTCTACACAAGGCAGCTTGGGTGCAAAGTGTCCCTTAGGAGGATGTTGACCCCCAACCATTCTTGCATGTTCTCTGGATCTTCAGACCCGTGGTGTACATGAACAATCAGTCTTGGTGAGGATTGAATTTGAATTTCCAATCATTGTAAGAATTAAAGTGAGCACAACTTTCATCTGATCGTATCTACATCATCGTGTACAAGGGACATATTTGGTTCATAGAGGGTCAACCACAAAACTGTCATAAGAATTCTTGTTTGCTACAAGGCTGAATATTACATGGGGGGGGGGGGGGGGTTAAGGAGTTTTCCCTATACTGGGGTACTGGGCATTTTTATTTGCCCTACTTACATACTGGAAGGCCTTTTGATTTCCCTACCTCGTACCAACCATTATTTCTACACGTTACTTTTTGTATCTTTATAGGGCAAAAATATTACTTGTACCATCTTACAAGGATCCCCCCCTTATGCACCTCATTACAACGTTGCTTCACAAAATCCTTGCTGCAGACCACAGTTTCAGTGCTACATGCTAACATGATGCATTGCTTCTGAGCATGAGCAGTACCACATGGCAATTTACATGTAGTTCAGGGGAACAAAAACCTAAGATAATATGTAGCCCAAATAGTTACTGTCTGCAGGAAAGTACGGAGCCCCAGAGGGGACATAAGAGAAAAAAATATTTTTTGCAACACCTTGCAAAAGTTTTGCGTTCCCTCGCAAAAACTTTTGCATTCCCTCGCAAAACCTTTGCAATCCCATGCAAAGCCTTTGTGTGAGAAAACAAATACTACAATCCTTTCTCTTGCAAAACTTCTGCCTTCCCTCGCAAAAGTTTTGCATGGCAAGGCAAAATATTTGTCAGGAAAAAAAAGTAATTCTTTTCATGGCAGGACATAAATCTTAATCTATGATAGCTCCTCTGGGGCTCCACATACTGCTTTTTGCTGCAAAAAAATTTTATTTTGTGTTCCCACATAAAAGATTTGTGAGGGAAGGCAAAAGAAATTTTTTTCCCTCATGTCCCCTCTGGGGCTCCATAGGAGAGTCATCAAATTTTGTGGGTACTTTAAGTGGACCATAATTTTCACACCTGACTAAGTTTTATCAGAATTCTCCAACCACAAAGTGTATTTTAAAGAATATAACTGAGCAGCCTCAGGAAAAGTTGGCCCAGGGTGAAAGCCGCTGTTCCTCTGACCCAGTTTGGACTGACCACACCTCTGCTGGTGCTCAGAGCAGTGTATTGTGGATGCATACATTCGTCAATACTGCATGGTGGCAGCACCTGCTTCTAGTGTCACATTTTCAACCAATGAGTGAAGCAGGTTTTATGTGCCCCAGATGTCTCAATGGATACCAGGGGCATGTTGCCTCCAGTGCCCCCTACAGGCGACGTGCCCCAGTAAAATGTGAGGAGTATAATCTAATTGCCTACTTCAGATGGCTCAATATCTTTCTTTTTTCCATTCAGTTCACAACAAGTTTTGCATTTCCTGATCACAGACTGAGATGAAAATGAGTCTTACTCACCCATAGAAACCTTATTTTTAACCCTTGAAGTGACATAAATCATTTGGCTTTCATTCAAACACTGGGACCAAATTCGTTAAAAAAAAAAACAGGACATAAATTTGTTAAGATTAATTATGGTATTCACTTCCTAATTTCACTGTACTTTTATTTTCACTTGTTTTGCTAACGGCACGCCACGGACAGAAGAATAAAATAGAGTTTTACCAAAGGTTTAACCGGAATTGTGTCAAAAATACTGTATTTAAAACTTCAGTCAAAAGACCTGAAATACAAAAAACATGAAAATAAAAAAAACCCACATGAATATTCATTTACAGTGGTTGAAGTGGATTTGTGAATGTAGAATGAAACAGAAATATTTCATGACCTGCCTTTTGAAACCTAGTGCACATGTTTATTTGCTTGTATCAACTGCTGTGAAATATGTGGGGAGCCAATATACATGTAGAATTAAACTGAAAAAGTTCCAGCTTTGGGTGTCAGCTTGCACTCCAGAGCTGCCTTTGTGTTTTATGCGAGATGTTGACAGCACATTTGGAAAATCTTAATAAATGTGTGCAATAATTGCTCTGCGTTGAAAAAAGAAATTAGCATGTATATTATGATATATCATATCAATAAAAAAAAATGATAATTTGAATTTGATTTACATATATTGATTTGTGGAGGATGTGGTAGCGTGACCCAGATGCATCATTCCATGACATCTCTCTCTGATGATTGCTTGCAATGGTAATGTGACCCAGATACCTGTATCCGTTACATCCATGATGATTGCTTGCAGTGTTTGCTGTCAGTCATCGGTCATCAGTTTCTACTAAAAATGTGCACCCAAACAGGTAGAACATAAGATGAATTGGTTTGAGTATGTGGGCTTTTGAAATATCACCCAAATGACAAACTGTAGTGAATCCGATAATTTTTGGGAGCCCTACACATGCACACTTGCACATGTGTGTATGCGACACCTGTTTCAAAAGACCATCTTTGTATGTACATGTGGGAATGATCAACTTTTGATCTCTCATGACAGCATCTGCCATTAATGTAAATAGTTTGAAAAGCGTTAAGTGCAGTATTGGGAAACATTGGTGTGTCGATCAGGGCAGATGAGGTCTCATTGGAGTGATGTATCAAGACAGGGACCATGCACTGTATATTGAGTGGGGATAGAGAGGGGACATACATGTTTAAAAGATCCATTGCACAGACACTTTGGGTATCTAAACACGTAATACATGTATTGTTGGTGTTCTGTCCTTACAATGATGACAACTTGGCACAGAAAGTAGACTGTGTCTGTTGACATGCATGGTATTCCGTGTCATCATTACATCTTTAAAATGGGTATTTAAAGAAACAAGAGTAGGGACTGCAAGGAGTTGTGCACCGTATCGGTTTTGTTTCTTGTGAAGCTCAAAAACCACTATCTTCTGATACTGCAATTACCACAAAACATGAGAATTTCTCACATATGTATAGGGATAACCCTTTTGACCTTTAAACCCATTTGGCAATATAGCTGAATCATTTAGCTATATAGCTACATCATTCAGTGATATCCCTAAATGTGCATGATGTAGCGATATCGCTGAATGATTTAAGGATATTACTGTAGGATTTAGTGATATTGCTAAATGATTTAGGGATATTACTATAGGATTTAGTGATATCACCAAGTGATTTAGGGATCGATATCACATAGGATTTAGTGATATCACTAAATGATTTAGGGATATTACTATAGGATTTAGTGATATCACTAGATGATTTACGGATCAATATTACTATAGGATTTAGTGATATCACTAGATGATTTAGGGATATTACTATAGGATTTACTGATATCACTAAATGATTTAGGGATATTACTATAGGATTCAGTGATATCGCTAAATATATTTCTGCTTCTTGTCCCATTTTTGTCCAATATGGCTGCCAATTGGAGGGAAGTGAGACACGGCTCCATCCTGCCAAAGTGTTCTGTCAAGAAATGATCATCTTCTCTGGCATTGTTGATGGGTGTATTATGCTGCGAGGACAGTGTCTGCTAACTAATGTTGCCAAACTAAACGAGCCTACCAGTCCAAATGCTCGCTTCTGCACACCAATCACTATAACAGCATATAGTACAATTACCCAGCATGCACTGATTCACTTGTGTAGGGATATAACTAAATGATTTGTCGATATCATTAAATGGAACTTAAAATGTCAAAGCAGCTTGCCATACATGTAGGATGCAGTGCACACAAAGGACATTGCCGAACGTTGGGGATCATGGAGAGGCAATTAAGAAAGCGTGCAGTAACCGTGAAAAAAGGTGTTAGCTTATTGATTCATCTGTACTTGAAGACAAGGGATTCTAGGTGTATGGGCTACACGTGATTATGGAATGTTCGTGTTTCCTGGGAAATGTCTCATTTTTGTCTCTTTAGAAGTTCAATTGACCTTTTTATATCCCTGTTTGTATGAGGAAGAAAAAGAAGTGGTATTAAATTAATACCTCATCTCCTGTCTTGAGATGTCAGCTCCCGCTGTTTTATGTAATTTTACCGGATTTAATTTAGATTTTTACCACATTGATTAATAAAACCAGTTGGGTTTTAAATCTGATAAGTGGAGAAAATAAACATGAATCTCCCAACTGTGTGTGGAGCAATTTTAGGGGGGCCTGAAGCCTGTGTATCCCCTAGCTGTGCATCCCATTACCTTATATAAGGGAAAGAACAATTGAAAATGTAGCATTATATGAGGCAAGGGTGCCTATTGTCCTATCACATTAACACCAAACAGTTTCAGAGCTGGTAGATCCAGTGATTATTCTGTTTTAGCTCTGCTGACCAAAGGTCGCAGAGCCTATCGACCGCGCTCAGGTCTGTCTGTCTGTGCGTCAACTTTTGCTTATTAGCCTGATACCGTCCACAGTTTTCAAGTTAGCCCAATATAACTTTCAGGACTTATAGGTTGTATGAAAATCTAGGCCGAGTTTGATATTAGTGGCGCCACCTACATTATTATGTAACATAAGGGTCAAAATGTGAGACTCTTGTAATTACTCTAGCATCTTTAATTTTTGGCCAATCTTCACCAAATTTGGTGGGATTATGGGGGGGGGGGTCAAAGTCTGAGTTCCTAATGATGCTAGTGGCGCCACTTATAATTTGACAGAAATTATGAGCCAAATGTGTTTTAAGATGTAAAACTCCATATTTGGAAAAGCAATGGATTAGACTTGCCAAATTTAAATGATGTATAGGCCACGGCCAAAGGTAGAATGTTATGTAATATCAGTGACCTTGACCTATTTTTGTGAAGTCATCCTGCCTATGAAGTTGAAAAGGTGATTTTGTAATGGCCGGGTGTAGCTTGGACATCAATGGCAAAGAGAATTGAGCCTCCAGATCAAAATTGCACTTGATTACATAATACTTAAAACTGTACTTGGTAACCTGCTATTTAGGTCGCTGTGACCCAGTAATTATGGAGTTTGGTGCTTGTCCAAGTTTATTGGTTTTTTCCTCAATGACTCAAAAAGTTATGACCCGATTTGAACAAACAGACTATATATGAAAAGCTGGATGTTGGACGCATATTTTAAACATAACAATTATTTATTTCAAGTTGAACATCAAGGTCAAATGGAAAGTTTAAAAAGTTATGAATGCTTTGCACCCAGCAATTCTTGAGATACGCCTATGTAGTGTTTAGGAGTTATAAAGTGTATAAAAATCTTTGTCAACATCAATGTTCGTGGCGCCACCTATAGTAATATGTAATATACAGGTCAAAATGTGAAAATCTTGTGACCGCAGTACTGTCCACAATTTTCAATTTAGCTCAATATAACCTTCAGGACTTATAGGGGGTATAAAAATCTAATTATGTCTCTCCGTGCAACGGGGGGACATATTGTTTTTGCGTCCGTTTCTTCTTCTTCTTCTTCTTCATCTTCTTCTTCTTCTTCTTCAACACATTGTTGTGTGCGTTGCGGATGCGATAACTAAAGAAAGATTTGACTTGGGAAGTTGAAATTTTTTGTGAAGATGTTCCTATATAAAACCTTGCTTGCGATTGCAGATCGATGACCTTGACATATTTTTAAGGTCACATGGGCATGTCATGTAAAATTGATGCGGATGCAACAACACTGCAAGGATTTGACTTAAGAGGTTGGAATTTTGCATGTTTATGTACCATAATACCAACTAGGTTGGGATTGTACATGGGTGACCTTGACCTATTTTGAAGGTCACATGGCCACTTTAAAAAATCATTGCAGATATACTGGAGAAAGATTTGACTTAAAGAGGTTGACATTTTGTGTGATTATGTTTCTATGTAAGACTTTTGTAAGACCTTGCTTGTAACTGCAGATGTATGACCTTGACCTACTTTTCAAGGTCACGTGGGCATTTCGTCGAAAATCAATGTTTTGAAATGTCAATAAAGAGTGTACCTTCACCATATCTGTAGATCATTGGGATCAGTATGCCTATTTATGAAAATAAGGTGGACAATACAGTAAGGGCACACAGGGAGACATTTGATTTTCTGTTGGAAAATCAGCCTGTTCTAGTTTCTTGATATTGGTGGTGCCACCTACAATATTATGGAATATAGGGGTCAAAATATAAAAATCTTGTGAACACTGTAGCATCTTTAATTTGTTGCAGATCTTCACCAAATTCAGTTGGATTGTGTGGGAGGGCCAAAGTCTAAGTTGGTAATGATACTAGTGGCGCCACCTATAATTTGATGAAAATTATGAGCCAAAATGTGTTTTAAGATATAACATTCCGTATCTCAAAAAGTAATTGGATTAGACTTGCCAAATGTGCAGGATATATAGACAATGTCCAAAGCTGGAAAGGTGTGTAATATCAGTGACCTTGAGTTATTTTTGTGAGGTCACCATGCCTGTAAAGTTGATAGAGGTGATTTTGTAATGGCAGGGTGTAGCTTTGACTTCAATGCCAATGGCAGCACAGCACCAGGCAGGCCTGTGGGCCTCTTATATTACATAATGTGCGTGACCTTGATCTTCTGTCCTAAGGTCACTGAGGACATAAAGTTAAGGACTCACTCATTGTTGTCTTGGCACACGCATCAATATTCATCACAGAAGTTGCACAAATAAGCTATGATTACATGTGGAGCATAGTGCCATCTGGTGTACAATTTTTACATTAAGCTTTATATGTTCAGAAGCCACTTGAGGACTCAGAGCTTTGAAATGAACAGGTGCAATATAGCCACAATGCCAGCAGAGCATTAGGCCCATGGGCCTCTTGTTTCAATCTTAACACTTCCAATTTTCTATTTGATTTTGGTGGGTTATGAATATCTAGAGGTAATCCCATGCCAAATTCAGTATCCACTTGCCTGTATGGATCTGAAAGCCTCTATGCTCCCGAGACCTGAAAGGTCGAGGGAGGATAGAGGCTCAAAAGGGATCCATGGAGGCAAGGATACTGAATTTGGCATATATAATGATTTATGTATCCTAAATACCAGTACTCACAATTTTTCACCAGTTTTTAAAAGGACACAAATCCCCTGTCAGTTAGTGCCTCATCATGCATAATTTTGTCAGCCCGAATGTCCAGATGCCTTACATGTAATTTTCTGTTCAGTTGCATGCATTGCACGGTCTGTGAAGACCAGTGTGGTTGGTTGTTGGGGCAACAAGAAAGGAGCATTCTCATTGGCTAATGACAAAATGAGGGATGTACTGACTTTCAGTGCTGTTTCAATGAGAAGGCTGTATCTTCCCTCTGGAAATACTGAATGTTGCTGCGATAAAGTTTCTCTAGCATTCTAATTGGACAGTTTCAGCATGCTGCCTCATTGTGATGTGGTTGCATGAATGTCCCTCTGAACACACTGTTTGCTACAGGACTAAAATTTCAGTATGCAGGCAATTTTAATGCTATTCTAGAATATACATTCCAGTATTTGTGCTCTAATCTGAGGGCCATGGTGGTCCTGTCTGGGAAAATGTCTTCTACAGAGCTTGTAGAATGTCCATCTTGCTAGTGTAATAGATATGCTCCTGTAATCTGTTCATGAGCTCGACCGACATTCTGATTGTTGCACCGGGTAAGGCTTTGCAAAAGATAGATCAAGTTGTAGTACTTGCACGAGCTGCCTTATGGTGTCCTATATACAGGCATCTGTGTGTCAGGAGCTCCTGACTTTGCCCAACACATCCATTTTTGGGTAATATCCGCCATTAGTTGTGTTACATGCATTGTGTCCCCTGGTTGTATCTAAGGGTGCGGTTTGTCGTGTTGGTATCTGTGGCAGGGCTTTACTTAAGCTCCAGTTATCTTGAATGATGTTTTTCACCGGAGGTAGAGTGGGACAGTACTGCCTTATCATAAATAGTTTGTTCAAGTTGGTTTGCCTTGTACTGAGTGTGTAGTCTCTGGAATGACATGTTTCTCTCCCATCTGTTCACCTTTATTCTCCAATGTTTCATTATTAAGGAGACTTTATATAGCTTCTGAGTTTGCAGTAGTAGATTACTGTTGATGAGAATATAAATGTTCAAAATCCTTGTCTTGTGCAGATCTGCATGACTCATAAAAGTTGCGTGTATTGGTGTGCTGTTTTTGCAGTGTTTTATTATCATGCTTACAGGGTGAGTGGATCTGAAGCGTAGGTATGTACATGTGTCTGTAGGTTTTGTGCATAGGAAAAAAATTACTTAAGTTTTGTCACAAATTAGTGTACCAGTTAATGAGAATTAGACAAAAGATTTTTATGTCATGAGAAGAAAACTCAGGAACACATGTGTTTCTCAGACCATGAATTCCAACTGCAAAGTCTTGTGCTGAATCACAGAAAGTGTGTTGAGCTGTTCATATTGGTAATCTGGTGAAGGGCGAAACTCTGGAAGTTGCAGGGAGGAAAACGACAACTAACTGCAACGCCATGCTCACCATAAACAGGCTTTCCCATGAACAAATGCCTGAGGAGCTACAAATAGCTCTCCTTAAGTTCACTCAAGGAGAGCTATGAGCAGAGCTGCTTATATGAACTCATTGTGAAATATGCTGTTTTCAAGCAGGTCAGCTACAAATAGCTCTCCTTAAGTTTCACTCAAGGAGACCCATGAGCAGAGCTGCTAATATGAGCGAGCTCATTGTGAAATATGCTGTTTTCAAGCAGGTGAGTCACTCACAGCTCTGCTGAAGTGTTTCACGTATGTGTGTGAGGAGGGGAGAGCTATTGATGGCTCCCCTTAAATGGCAAGGTCTGACATAGGCTATAGCTGGGTGGTTGGTGCCAAGGGTTGAAGGTTTGAGACTCGGCTATTCCATGGTCAAAAGAAGCAAGTATATTCTTGGTGCTCCATTGATGCTGGTGGACTCACAATTGTATTTATCGATCCAGTCCACAATGTGTGACAACTATGAACAAAGTAATTGTATTGGATTAACTAGAATTAACTGGGTCATGTGGATTATGGCATTCATGCATACCCACCTCCATTGAGCCATTCGAAGGGCTGATGTTTTTCTGTTTTTTTTTTTTTTGACCTCAGCTGACTTGTCAATCAGCTGAGCTTATAGGAAGGTCTGTCGTCGATCCACAATTCATATTTTCGACCTCTACTCCAAAACCATCAGCCAGATTCACTTCAAACTTGGTGGGGATGTACCTTGGGTGGGTCTCTACCAAATTGTTCAAATGGTAATGCTTCAGTGATCTTTTTATATGTAATGAATTTTTTTGTTCCTTTTAGGGACAAATCTTAAAAAATCTTCTTCTCCAAAACCACTCACCCAACTGCTTTGATATCACACAGGAGCATTGTTATGGACTGATAGTTCTTAATTTGTTTACCAGGTGGCACTGCAATTTTATTTTTTTTTTATGAATTTTTGCATGTGTTAGCTATTTTTGACTTCTCCGGAAGCTTCAATTTTCATTTTTTGATAAAATCAAATAAAGTCTCCTTCTCCAATAGCACTTGATTTTTCAGTGGTGTCCTCAGATTTTCTGCAATTGCTGAAAATCATCACCGGTACATTCTTTATTTAAGAATGGGATTTGGTGCTGTGGATATTCATATTATCCATTTTCAACTAAGCAGTTGGTGCTGAAGGTTGCTGTTTCAAGAGTCGTGGCTGTTCCATGGTCCAAAAAAAACCCCCAAAGCAATACAGAAAAGAAAGGGAATGCTATATTTTATACAATGCTCTGCAATCTACATGTAGTATTGCAGCTTCGTTAAAATGGCAAATCTTGCAGCAAATCACATAAAATATAGTGAAAACTCATTATAATGACACCATCTGTTCCGTAGGAAGTGCGTCACGTGACTGAATATGTCAGAAAAATGAATCAAATAACAAAGAAAGTAAACGTTTTCCCATGAAAATTTGTGTCATTATATTGAATATGTCAGATAACTGATTGTCGTTATAATGAGGTTTCACTGTATGCTTATACAATGTTGCACATGTAATGAAAACTCCCTACACCGAAAGACCTCCACCAATAGGTATGACCAAATTGTGATCTGTAAAAACAGGTGGTCTGTGATGGGAAGTATAAATAGCAATAAATATACT
Source organism: Hermodice carunculata (assembly GCA_964020975.1). Classification (NCBI taxonomy): domain Eukaryota; kingdom Metazoa; phylum Annelida; class Polychaeta; order Eunicida; family Amphinomidae; genus Hermodice; species Hermodice carunculata. The sequence goes on along the minus strand of OZ026627.1, from coordinate 67,417,827 downwards.
AAGCACGATATCTGAAAAAGGTGGTCATTCAAGGCAGGTGGTCTTCATTTGAGGTGGTCTCTCCAGACAGGCAACACTATGCAACACAATTAGTTGAGTTCCACTCTTAACGCCACACTAATCCTGCACTTTCCATATGAATAAGCCACTACATGGATACTGTTCCCTTAGTGTAGTATGAGTATCAATTCTACACTTATACCACACTAATCCTGCACTTTCCATATGAATAAGCCACTACATGGATACTGTTCCCTTAGTGTAGTATGAGTATCAATTCTACACTTATACCACACTAATCCTACATTTTCCATATGAATAAGCCACTACATGGATACTGTTCCCTTTGTGTAGTATGAGTTCTACACTTATACCACACTAATCCTACACTTTCCATATGGATAAGCCACTACATGAATACCATGCCTTCAGCTTAATGTAAGTATCAATTCTAGGTTAGTGAATACGTGAAGTAGACAACAAATTAATTATTGTCCAGGTGTCTTTGGGTGAATTTAACCGGGAAAGGTTAAGTCACCAATTCAAGATTCAAATCATTTATTTGATGAAAATAGTATGATACATAATTATACATGTACAAGGCAGCATAATACAAGTCAGGTATAATACAGTACAATGAGGTATGTTCGTCAATGTCAGAAATAACAATAACTTTGATTTAGCAGACTCGTATGAAGATTTAAAAGTCACTATCATATGAGCCACTTATTTCTCTCCTACATCTTATGGTTTATACCAAGGTGACACCCTTTAGCTCTTTGAGTGCAAGAGCCACACTTTGGTCTGAGTCAACAACTTTCCTTGGCACTCATTGGATGCTGTGCAGGGTTCTTCAAGATGCAAGATGATGGGGCATTTTTCTTTCATTTTGTAAAAAGTAGAACTGATTGTGAATACAAAGATCTCAAGTATAAATTGAGTATTGAGGGCTGTCTATGAAATTTTAAAATGGTGTGCAATATCAATATAATATTGTAATTCAGCCAATCATTGGCCCCAGAAAGGGCCCCCAAAAAAGCCATGGCCCTGGAAAACAAAAAACTCAGACGAGAAGTCCATGCATATGCACATGACTTCATTTTTTATGATACCAATATTCATATAAAAGTTTGGCTGTGTGTTTGCAATACATTAGCTGGTGTGTCATATTTGTTTGATTCACTCAAGCATATGACACACCTGTGCATTGCAAACCTATGGTAGGTCAATACGTACAGGTTCATCTTCGTGGCAGGTCAACCATGATATTTGCATCATCACCTGTTTGATGACGGCAAGTAATTTGACTGGAAATGATGCTGACTCATAAAATTATGTGACACACCTTTGAATTACAAACATCCAGTAGTCCAGGTACCACTAGTTCTTCATTTTGGCAAAGCAGCCTCAAGCTCCATACTGTAAATTGTTTTAATTTCACTGTACTGTTATTTTCACTTATGGCAAGAAACCACGAAAATAAAAACACAAATTACAGTGCAATGGTATTTTAACATTGTTTGAATAGGAATTATGTCCAAATCATGATCAGTGAAATTAAAACTGCAATGAAATGTCAAAAACACAAAAACCTTGAAAATTTATACGTGCGAAAATAAAGCAATTTACAGCAGACAAGACCACCTGCTTTCTCAACCACATTAACATATACTGTATATGTTTTATTAGCATCTTGTCATACATGTACACGTATATGATTTTTATATTTTTTTTAGCTGATAAAAGCCTCATAATAGAAAATGTTTTAGAGGACAAGCAGCATTTATATTCAGATAACTGTCGCCATGCATGGGGGAATACACAGACACGTGACAGAATATATGCACGTATGCGCATACAGTGAAACCTCTTTTGAGAGACCACTGTAATGAAAGACCACCTGCCTTTTAAGACCATATTTCCTTAGTCCCTTTTGCTATCTTCCCCATGTTATTGCACCTCCATTGAGAAACCACCTGTCTTATGTGACCACTTTTTAGCCTGCCATAGGGGTGGTCTCTCCAAACAGGCTTAACTGTATCTCCAATATGGCCACCTCTTGTGACTTAGAAGTTGCAATGTGAGAGGGCTGATCCTTATTTCAAGGAGCAGTTTAATAGAGACGTACTTTCTGCATGAAGGCAACAGCCTTAATTTTTAATGGACCGGCCTTTGGGTGAGAGGAGCCTTAATGTGTATGGGGCAGAACATGTATACATTGTATGTATATATATATACTTATTGCAAAATGCATTTTAAGGATATACGGCAAGTTAGTGCTGACTTTCACAAATTACTGAATATAACTTCGGATTCAAATGTAAAGTATGGTAAACTGTACATTTTCAGAAAGCTGACAAATCGAGGATGATTTATATTCAAATCAGCTTCACTATTTTTCAGTTGGTTGCAGTGTTTGTTTAACAATCACACAAATAATCATCATAATTTAGCACAGATATCGTCTCAACTTATTCAAGTCTGAACATATTTGTCTCAAATCTGCAGGAAACTGAAGTTAATGTATTGAATCAAGACAGTGTGTGTCAGATTTTCCGACTTTTGTTCTATTTTGTCACCAGATTTGATCAATGGTGGCTCGTGTTTGATGTGTCATCTTTTCAACTTCAAACAGCTGTATATAACAACAACAGAAGACCAAAGTTTGAGACACACTTTTTACATTTATGGGGTATTCTATAGTTTACCAGTAATTTGGTATTAAAATCTATTAAAATGTAGGAGTTGAAGCCAAATTTGTATCAAAGAAAGATATAGTCACTTGCATACACTTTGATCATTGATGTGTAAAAATATTGTTGCTAGTAAGCACTGCTACAGTGCTACGGAGTTAATCTTTAAGTTGTTTGCTTTCCAAAAATGTATACTTTATGGACAGTTTGGGTATATTTAGAGAGTTATCAAAAGAAAAGTGTCCCTCGTCACTTATCCAATGGTAACTTGCCATGTGTACTTAAGTCAGTAGCCCGGAAGGTATTCCAGATCTCAGTGGACCACATCTGTACATTGTAAATTAATCTGTGAAATTTCCCTGTGATGATTTGCGAAAGCCATTCGTGATGTTCCTGATATTATTGCGTGTTGTCACTGCATAGATATTGTGTTTCAATTGTGTTCACGTAACGCTGAAAGCATTTACATGTTATTATACAAGGAGGAGTTACTGCACCATATTTTCCATGTTGTTCTGAACATTAAAAAGAATTACAATCCAAACTGTACGCTCTAAGGCCGGTACAGTCACTGTTGACATCTTAAGCTATAAAATTTAACATATTATCATATTTGATTCAATTTTTTTTTTAAATTTAAGGCTTCAACAGTTAAATGACGTTTATGAGCAGGTCACAGTAGAAAACCATCAAGCATATGTTGGGCATTAGGCCCATGGGCCTCTTGTTTCTATGGTGACTGTTGCTTGGGTTTTCGTCGTACAGTGGTCCCCCTCTAATAAGGCCACCCCAAATGCAACCAAAAAGCGGCCACATTAGAGGGGTGGCCTCTCTTGACAGGGACAATCCAATGGAAGTACCACCTTTATGGCGTGGAGAAGTAACCTTTGTAGAGAGGATGGCCTCTCTTGAGGGGGGTCTTATGGGGGGGGGGCACTGTATTTGGTAAAGACAACCCACTTCAATTTAAAGAATGTGTGAATGTGGAAATGCTGGAAATGACTGGGGCAACAGCCTTCCTTGACATGGTTTTGGGCACTTAATTGCCATGCCAGTGAAAGCTGCTGATGCAGTGTGAATACAAGGGGAAAGGGTTATTGAGAGAACACGGGGTTAATTAGCTATATTTGTGGTTAAGGGGATGGGTGAGAGAAAAAAAAAGTTTAATCAATATATGCACAGTGGTCTCTCCTTTGAGAGACCACGTACTCCAATGGACCACCTGCCTTTTTTTACCACATTCCTCGGGCTTCTTGTGTTTCCATGTTCCATTTTTTCCCTTTATTCCAAGACCACCCTCTTTATGTGACCACTTTTGACCTGCCCTAGGGAGTGGTCTCTTAATGTGGGGACACAACAGAGCTTGCACTAACAGCACAAGCAAAAATATGCTTTATGTTTTAATTGCTTGAACAGGCCTTCTGGAATAGCATGCCATCTAGTGGCAGGAGTGTGAACTTCAAATTATTCTAGCACAAGACAGGTACAGACATGTCTGGTATGCTATAAGTTTTTTTGCTAGATGTGTTCAATTATAGAACAATGCTGAACCAATTTATTTTAGAGACAACTGCAAATTTACCTAGGAAATGTCTATATATCTAAAATATGAAAAAAAAAAAAAACAGATTTGTTCAGGATGGGTGAACAAAAGACAGCCAATTGTCCTGAAAAATCGTTATAGATCTGAATACCTGATATTTATAGCTTTAACACAAGAAACTCTTTTGCTATGTTTAGTTAAGCATCAATGAATTTGAACATCTATGGATGACAGCAAAGCAAGGAATTCTCAATCTGTATGAGAATGTTTTACAGAATTTAAAGAATAAGGTGATCTCTGCCAGGGTTTGCCCACGTGAGTTTCAGACAATAAGCTTCACACGCGTGGTCGGGATCTCTTACAGATGTTGACTTAGAGCAAGATTTAAAAGTGAAAAAAAAAGAAAAAAAGAATCACAATGTTCAAAATATAGTGGTGATGACGTTTTCAGTCATTGTTTAGGAAAAGTCGTTGATTCAGTCTTAGTTTGGGGGGGGGGGCATTGTCAATGGCGAGTACTTAATTTTTGTATGCAGTTTTGGGGGGGTTTGTTGTTTTTTTTTTCTTATTTGAGGTCTACATGTTGGTCCAAGATTAATTGCAGTTACATTGGCACAAAGTGGTTTCACCATGCATGCTTAAAAGTTGCACAGGTCTCACCCCAAGTGCTCCAAGGACCTATTATGGTGCAAATAACATCCTGCTCTATGTCCTTGGATTTACTAATGCTAATTTACCTGATACAGAGCGTCATTTTCCCAGGGGTGTCTTACCTGACACCTCTGGTACACAGTCAAATGTAGACAGTATTCTGTCAGCTTCTGGTAATACCTGTGTATGGTAGACTTTAGTTTAACTGCATATCAGTGATAGGCAGGGAGGGTAAGGGGTTCTCCGTACTGTGTATTTTTATTAAGCATGCTTAGGTACTAGAATACTAGAAGCCGTTTTAATTTCTGTACTTCATACCAACCATTATTTGTACATTTTCTTATTTTCTGTACATAGTACTAGGGCAAAATTATCAAGTTGTACCAGCGTACTAGGGACTCTCCCCCCCCCGCCCCCCCCCCACACACACACCTCCACACCTTCCCTTGAGGGGCCCACAGGAATTGAATATTGCATGTTTAATATGCACACTTTTCATTCCAAGTTTCAAAGGAACATATCATCAGCATGTAATATCAGTCACTCACACCAATGGATTTGCACTTTGCGCCCCCACCACCACCACCATCCCCACACTCCCCTGCCCCCAGTGAACTATTTTACATGTATATGGTGTCACCTGAAGATTTGCTTATCAGTAATGGGAGGGTGCACAGGAATTAATTTAAGTCTACATTTATAAAAAAACAGCGATTGAGTTTTTCAGTGGGTGGTTCCGTGTGCATGAATAAAACAACAAACCATGATAGTAATGAACAAACAAATAAACACCCTACACAGCATGCTGAATTAACTGCTGTGTTCATGGTACAGCTACTTATGCAGTAAAACGTGTCTTCAAAGACCAGCCTTATGGATAATCAAATTGTGGTTGCATACTCAAGACAGATGACATGTCATGTCGGGTATAAATATGGTGAATGTACAATCAAACCTGTCTTGAAAGACCACACAAAGGGATTGTCCTCAAACTGGCCAAAACCAGCTGGTGGTCAAATGCCGTCTGCTTCAATGCTTTCAGCTTATTTCAAGAGTAATGAAAAACAATTTGAGAATTGTAGGTGAGACCTGTTAAGATTACATGCCCCAGGTCAACAGCTTTCCTGGCCATGGGTGGGACATTTATCAGTGCTCAACCCATGCCCAGGAAAGCTGTTGACTCAGTGTTAGTTTAAGGGGGGAAAGGTTAAGTCAGACTCTGGCAGCAACTGTAAATAAGACGAAAAGTACCGAGCATCATATCTTGAAAAGGTGGTGTCTTAAGACTGCAGGGACCACTCTACTGAGCAAAATTCCTGGAAAAAGTGGTCTTTTTCAAGACAGGTGGGTAACTTCCTTATTAGAGGGGCCTGTCAAGACAACTAGGGACCAGTGTTCACAGCCATAGTAACTGCCAAGTTAATCTCACATTTCTAATGTTTGAGCACATGTACTTTCTTCCAAAATTAACAGTATATCCATTAGTACTTGTCAGTGTGTGACAGGTTTTTCCATTAAACAGTGATAAGAAAATGGCCAGGAAACACTTTACTCTCATAAAACGGTGCCTTGCTTTTGTAAATACATATGAACTTTGTTTTCATTTAGTGATTTGACTCTTTCAATGCCAAGTTTTGCAATGAGTTAACAACTTTCCTTGGTGCACTGCACTTTAGTGCACCAAAGAAAGCTGTTGACCTGGGCCATGATATTCTGTGGGACTATATAGTCATGCTGGTTCTTGTATGAAAGATATCTTTAAAAAGAATATTAATAGAATATCCACTTGATAATTCAGAACTGTTTATCTCAAGCACTTTGACTTTACTTACAATTAATATTGGCAGTGAAACAATTAAGGACGTGGTGCACCTTTCGACCATCACGCAAAAATGTCACTTTATTTTTGGAAGTTTTCAATACAAACCTTTCAAATGTATATTGTCCAAAAGCTAATACCCAGTCACATATGATTCTGATGCTGAATCTCCGTTTTCACACATGTCATTTAAGTAATGAAATCTTCATTTAAAATTTAAAATTTCATATGCAAAAATAACACTTTTTAAAATGCACATATTCTGGTTTATCATATCAAAAAAATTAAACATGTAAGCCTATTAAAAAAAGTTATAAAATTTTCATGAAATCCTTGGTTTAAATTTTTATAGCTAATTAAAATTTGACAAAATTTGAAATATAGTTTAAATTTTAAATGATTCTTATATTTAAACTAAATGCTGTGGTTTTAAAGGGAGAATTTTTCAGTTTTGGTGAAAACTAAGATGTACATGGATTATTGTTTGACCTATTTTTATAGGCTATCAGGTACCAAAACTTAAACCTTTTGAAAATTCACAATTAAAATTTAGGTTTTGGACAAGTGTAAAGTATCTGTGCAGTACATTAGAGCAATGAAAGTGTTTATTTCTGGAAATATATAGTGCATTTAGGTTTCCTTGGAAAATCAAATATAAAGTTATGATAGTTTCGAACAAACATGAATTTCACTTGAAAAGCATTATAAAGGTGCACGGCAATATTGACCCTTAAAGTGCTGATTTAAGACTGAGTCAACAGCTTTCCTCGGGAAAGCAGTTGACTAAGACTATTTTTTGCTTTAGACTAGGCTTGCTGGTATTTGAATGAAAGGTATCTTCATGAGGAATTTTAATCTTTTAACCATTATGTGTTAAACAATAATGAGAAAACGACTATGGCTGTGATCAGTACTTTAAGGGTTAATGGCTGCATAGCAGTGGACACCCAGCACTCAGCAGGTGTTATCACACTCAGCAGGTCTTATCACACTCAGCAGGTCTTATCACACTCATGGCTGTCACATACAAGTCAACAGCTTTCCCAGGCTGAATTGTGCCTTACCAGCACTGAAGAAAGCTGTTGACCCAGTCTTGCTCTGACAAGCAAAGTGACAGTCAAAGTGGATGAAAATTATAGGGAAATGGACAACAACATGTCAAGTGATATAATGTCCAACACATTTTGACCCCACTAGGTTTTAGTGGAGGACTGCTGGGAAGCTATACACGTCCATCCATGAAAGGAGTCGACCACAAGGAAAGCTGTTGACTCAATCTTATTCTGACCAGGAATGACTTAAAACAGCACATGAAATTTCATTGTCTCAGGTCATATAGCCAGATTTGAAGGTTAAAAGTTTAGGCTTTACAGCTGTCCTTGTCTCTCGAGACCACCTCAAGTGCAGGCTCAATATTGGTCTCTCGAGACAGGTCATCCCTTATTAGAGGTATAAATAAAATGGAAAAGATAGCAGCAGGGACCTGCTGATTGTGGTCCTTCATTCCAGGTGGCCTCTCAACACAGGGACCACTGTATATCATCTGGCCTTCTTGGTAATACATGTATGTACATATGCATGTCACTGCCTATATAACATAATGATATATGAATATTCACATTCAATCTAACTTTTAGCATTGCCAGTATAGGAGAGAGCCTGGTGTGTTATCAGACCATAACACATGTTCCGCCCACATTTAATTTTAGCCACGCCCACCTGAGTTTCCGGAACTCAACACTTGAACATGCTGGGCAAACCAGTTTCTGTTCGTGTATCTTAATTTTATGTGCTAAACTTGGTGTAATTGAGAATTGGGCAGAAAAATTAAGGGGCAAATGTGAAATACGGTATAAGTAATGAGGGTCGCTTTTGAGTGAGGGACACATACGTCATGCACCACTTCGCCCAATGCCAGCTTCAATCATCTGCCTCATTATGCCATAACACCCACAAAAGCTACACTTATTTCTTAAATATTGACCAATAACCAGGTTACTTCTCTTTGAGATGTCTGCCCATACAAAACTTCGTAGGGTGTCCATTGAGACCTGTCTTGATGCGGGGCGGGGGGTGGGGGGTGACTAATGTGTGGGCTGTGAGGACATACAGTCTGTCATGGCAGGTACCTTGGACTAAGATGAAAAGCACAAAGCAAAATATCCTGAAAAGGTGTTCTTTCAAGACAGTGTTGTAGCTCTCATTGGAGCGGTTTAATTTCTCAAGACAAGTAGCTTCAGACGTGTACAGCTAATAAGGGGGGAGGGGGGGGGGGGCTTGGTATGCTGGCAATTACTTTTCTAGAGTAAGCACTACGGAAAATAAAAATCTTTCAAAATTTTGGATAGTACGAAGTACGTAAAACAAGAGGACTTCCAGTACGCCAGTACGGTAAACAAAAAGCCCCAGTACGCCAGTACGGGAAACCCCTTTCTGACCCTCAGCTAAGTATATACATGAAAATGATGGCATGGATACCGCTGTTGTTCTGTGTCCTACATTAAGGCTCGTTATTTGTACTGATGTTGACATTTGGCAGCTGTATGGCAGGTAATCGACATTGGATATATTAGAGTAAAAGGCTTCACATCCATTTACTGCTTCCCTTTGAAATTCTTCTTTGTACTGAAATGAGGTACAGTGGTACCTCTTTTGAGAGACCTTCCCTACGGCGGGTCAAAATGCGGTCTCTCAAATCAGGTGGTCTTTCATCAGAGGTACAACAACATGGAAAAGATAGCGCAGTGTTCTGAGAGAGCGGTCTTAAAAAGATATGCGGTCTGTCATTAGAGGGGTCTCTCAAGAGAGGTACCACTGTACATGTATTTTCAGGAACAAAACATGTCTTTTGCTGCTTGATAGTAAAATCTCCCTACTGTACATTGTAATTATAATTGTGAAGAACAACTGATGCTACTGCCATTTTATATAAGTCAGTCTTGTACACAGAGAGGAAATAAAATCCAAGAATATCTTTACATAATGTATTATTCTCATAAGATCCATCCCTCTAATAGGTTCGAACGCCAACCCTGTCATATAACTAGACAGGGCCAGAATTTTGGCGAGAATCCGAGAATCCATTCTCATAAAGATTCTCCTAAACTTGTCTTTCTTAAAAAATAAAACTAATTGACAATAATCCAAATAGATTCTCGCAAAATTTTGCGAAATTCTGGCCCTGCTCGATATTGAGAACACATGCCTCTATCCACAGACCCGAAAGGTGCACATGACCCTTCAGTGCCTTTATTTGTGGCAATTTGTGTGATGCTGCAGCGATGCGCAGTCCAACCACAGTTGACTGCCGATTGCCGCAAATCACTGCACTTTAGCTGAATTGGACAACAGGCAGAAGTGATATGTGGCAGCTTACGGCCATCTGCGGGGAACTGCGGTACTGCTGCAACTTGCCGAGGGTCACCGCGGGAAGTTCTGGGGCGCCCCCAGGATGCTGTATTTCACTGCACAAAAGGGACCATATACTGCAGAGGTTGTTACTACTGAGATGGTCTTAAAATACAGGTAAATTTATGAAAGAAATAGACTCTAGTGTCTTGAGGAGACTGTTTTTAGAAGCTATATGGTATTATAAGAGGTTGCATGTGATGAGCATATGGGCTACCACTGCATCCAGTCATGCATGTGATTATACCCACCACTCACCCTACAAGTTCGGGGGTTACACTGTTTTCAGTTTGCTGACCCAGCTGTCCATCTGGCCTGTCCATTTATAGCACAATCTTTGTGAACAAAATATCGCATGGTTCCTGGGCCACATCAGACTCAAATTTACCTCAATTGCATTGTACACTTACCTTGACATTGATATGTATTTCTTGATCTGAATTTATTTTGATGACCTTAACCTCATTTTCAAGGTCACATGACACACATGTGCAAAGTGGCTGGGATATCAGCCAGCTGGCAACAGCTCCTCCGGTCTTTTATATATCTGTAACTAGTGGTGCAATGAGTATACCAAATTAAGTAGCCGACTGGATGAATTCTTTTTTTCTCTGGCAACTGATATATCAATCCCAAATCTATAAGATCGATCTTTTACCTCTTTATTTGGACTAAATGAAGCGAAAATCAATAAAAAGTGCCTTTCGGCACACCAAATTAATCAACAAGCATAATGTGGTTCTCCTAGTGAATTGCAATGCAGACAATTTTTCCCATTAGCTGGTGCCAAACAGGAATCCCGGAGATTCCCCAGATTCAGCCAATCATAGAACATCTTATATGGAAGTCAACTCATCATTAGCCAGCAAATGTGGCAACTTCTCTAAGGGATGGCCAGGCATGCCAGGGCTTGCATCACGGTTAAACTTGCTGAAGCAGAAACGGCAGAATCCTTTCTACATAAGCTTCATAATTACCCTGGAAAGGCCAGAGTTGATGTGTGGATATACTTTGGGTTCAGGAGGAATGCACGCACTAAACTAAACTAAATACAAAAATAATGGTAAGAGTGGCAGGCCCACTTTCAATCACAAATAGTCAATAAGAATCCAGAAACTATATTTATTATTGTATTGAACTGACTTTTTTCACGTTTGCCGGTCAAATAAATTGCCAAGTCACACATAGTATTGCATTTTGTATCCACTAGCTGGAACCCCAGTGTTGCTGCCCGCCATGCATCCTTCCTTTTAAATGGTCACAAACAATCACGTCAGAGTTGCAAAACTTGTTGATATGATTTGGTGAATGATTTTTATTGAGATTTGTGACAGAAACTTTGAGGTATAAGTCACGAATGTCAACATGATGCTTTGAATATTTATGCAGGCAAGTGTAAGGATTTTTCCTAATTATAAATTAGATGAAGTACATCATGAAGGTCTCATTGTATGATAATGGCCACGATGTCCTGATCCTGGATACTCCCAGGCAATCTTCCTGTAAAGCAACTGCCATGAACTAGATGTATTTTCCCTGTTTTTTATTTGATCCAGTTAATGTTGAGGTTTGAAATGAAAACTTTTAAGTCTTGATCTGAAGATCGCTACAAGTTAACAACATTTTGAAGTTCCTCTACTCTAATCCTCGTACACTCTAACTGGAACCCCCAGGTCTTAACATGCTTGAGTTCATTGCCTGGATTATTTTTTAAGTGTTGTGTACGACAATGCATCCAGAAGCCACTCACCTTATACAGTAGACATGTTGCAAAGCCAGTTAGCATTCTACAGAGACTAACTAAAGAGCGAAAGGTGCATAAGTGTATTACAAGCAGGTGAATGGTACTGTACAAGGCAGCATCTAGTAGCCATAGGCCTATTGTCCACTGCCAGCAGAGATCCACCACCATTCACCTGGAAAGTCAAGAATATAGTCTTGTGCATTATGACATGTGCGCGTTAGTCTCAACTCTCTAGGAACTTTACAGCATGCATCATAAAATGGCAGAAAAAGCATGACGAAAATGTTCTATAATTATATATTAATAGGATCAAGATGCATACAGAAGTAAAAATTTAGTTATATTTTCATGCAATATTGCAATAAATAGGGGCGAATCTAGTCACACTTTCATTATCAGAAAAGAGGGGAAGGGTCTCAGGAATTGCTGCCGAATGAAGCCCCAATTTCAAATTTTCTTGGGGGGGGGGGTGAGGGACCCCTCAAGCATAGCTTTGCACCTTCGCTGCTTGCAGCCTCACTTTGCTCGGCAAAGAATTACAACCTCATGCAAGTTCTGCTCAAACTCCCATGGTAAATTTCGATCCTAAGATCAATCTTTATATAATAATACTTTCCAATTCCCAACACTATGTATAACTGTTGCTTTAAAGAAAATTTGATGGATGAGGTATGTGGGACTGACACACTCTCTATTTACGCGTACTAACCAAACAGACACGATTTATTAAAGGAGCACAAACTGTCAACATCAAACTGTTTAACTATTGGTCAACTTACTGACTGAACATCTAAAACTGGCTGAATAATTCAGCATCGCAAATCTAGCTGAGGTGACAGTTTTACTTTAGAGGTAGACTCATAGCTGTCTGAAGACATTGGCAAGGTTCCAAAGGAGTTGCTAGTCATATACAACAGTGTGTGTATGTGCACTAAAGTAAGTAAGGTGCCCTTTGGTGAGACTATAAAGAATATTGATTTTTTTTTGGAAGCAGTTCCCACTACAAATGGTCTGTTGTTGCCATGCTACGGGTTTCGAGATAAATACCTGATAAATCTGGAGGTTTTTCTGATGGAAATGATCTGTGTCTGGCTATAGGGCTTGGCAGTTGTTCTCAGGTGGGCGTAATCGATCGTGGATCGAATGAAGCGAGGCTCATGTCAAGCATGCAGAATGTGTCCTTTTGGTGTAGATGGATACAAAGGAAAGGGGTGGAGTTTCCTCCAAAGTATATGTAGATCATATATGAAGTATATGCTTTCTCTGCTACACTCAAATGGAGTGGAAAAAAATAGACATGAAAATTTGACTGTTTAACAGACCATTTAAGGGATGGAAAGACGGATACATGTCAGGGATCAATGGTCAGGGGTGAAAGGGATCTCTCTTCTTCAAAGACCACTTGTATTGCAGACCACTGATGAAACTGGATCCTTATCATAAGGATCCCCTAAAAATTCTGCAAACTTTCACAAAAGTCAAGGTGTTCTGAGTTCACATAATGATGCTTGATTCATATATTCTTTGTAAAACAACCTTTCATTCAAGTTCTAGCATGCTGACAGCTGTTGACCTGGACCATTAGAGTGGTCCAGGTCAACAGCTTTCCTCAGCATACTTGAAAAGTATATGTTTGAAGGTTATCTGTGTTATCTGTGTGGCACACAAACGGACGTTACCATATCTCAAAAAACATGCACCGTAGCTTTACTAAATTTCTGTCACAGAAGAACCTTATGATGGACCAGATTTAGTTTGAAAACCAGCTTCCTCTGAGTATTTTTAAACTTTTTATGAAACTCAATGTATTTATTTGAAGGCTGTCTGAGTGGCGTCAACCCTGACATTACTGCGATATCTCAAAAATATTGACCACAGCTTTACCAAATTTTTGTCAGAGATGTATTTTATGATAAACCATGCTTCTATTCAAAAATATCTTCCTCTTTATATTTTTAAACTTTACATGCAACTTTAAAGTATTTATTTCAATGCCGTCTGAATAGCGCACAAGGGGACGACTTTACCATGATATCTCAACAAGGATCCATTGCAGCTTCACCACATTTTATGAGAGATGCACAGTATAATGGACCATGTTCCTATTAAAAACCAGCTTCCTCTTGTTATTATGCCCAGGTAACAAATTACACTGACCTCAAAAGAGGTAATGTGTTATGTGGGAATTTTGCTCCAGTGCTCCAGTTGGAAAGCCTTAGACCAGCTGCAACATGCGACCGACCAGCAACATCCCCCCCCAACAACCAGCCATAAAAAAAAAAAAAAAAAAAAAAACAACCAGAAAAAATGGTCGTTCAAATCAACCATAACCAAGTTGTGAGACGAAGTTAACACAAAAGCTGGCCAATGTGGGCCGTTATTTTGCTGTAAAGTCAACTCAAACACAGCATTTTTTGTCTGGATGGTCAACTTGGGCCGGGAAAAAGCATAGCTGCCACAATGCATGCGGTATCAGTATCTAGTATCGCTAGGTTTCAGGTGTCCGTTCTCCGAGTTACCAGAGGAAATGGTTGTCAACATATTTTTTAAAGATGACTTACAATCTTAACTTTGATCTCCCCCCGCTCGGTTGTGCCTGAAGCAGTTATCGTAAGTTATAAATCCAAATGCAACACGCAGGGACGCATGCAAACATTTTGAGCACCATTTTAAACATGACGCAATGCATTGTGGGAAAGGAAAATCGCAGTGAATTGTGGCCACCTGTTTTCATCACAGTTCCAGGTGTCCGTTCTCCAAGTTGCCAGGGCAAACGGTTGTTAAAGTACTTTTGAAACATGACTTACTATCTTAACTTTTATCTGCCCGCTCAGTTGTGTCTGAAGCAGTTGTCCTTAGTTACAATTCCAAATGCAACACGGCACACTCGGGCACCATTTTGAACATTGCTCAATTTAAAGCATTGTTTGCGCGACAGTCTCACAAAAGTACACTTGACTTGGATATCAAAGTGAATCGCAGCCACAGCATATACATGTATATCCTTGATGCTCTGAAATAATTGCAAAATATATACTTTTGGTTTCATATATTATAACTGCTGATTCAGCAATTTTCACATATTGGTTTATACATGTACCTTCTCAATAGTGCATTGTAGACCCAAGATTACCATTAAATGTTAACAGGAGAGTTGGGGGCTTTCAATTTGTATGGTGTATTTTAAGCCTGATTGAACTTGAAAGGTCAAACTGGATGCATTTCTGTTGATTACTATACAATAAGTCAATGGGGATTGCAATGCTAATTCACATTTTCAACTTCTCCAAAACAATTGGCCAGGTGCACTTCAAACTTGGTGAATATGTACATCCAGTAGGTAATAAAGACTGTATTTAAATAGTCATGCTCCAATGATTTTTGGATTTTTAATTTTTTTTGGGGGGGGGTTAATTTTTTTATTTCTATTGATTACCTTGTAAGTGGATTGGGTTTGCAATGGTAGTACACATTTTGACTTCTTCAAAACAGTAATCCAGCTTCATTTGAAACTTTTGGTACAGATACTTCATAGATTTGGGGAATTTTTTTCATATGATTGTGGATGACCTTCAGGTCATAGATCAAGGTCAAAATGCCTTACAAAGTAAAATGGTTTCCCTGCCACATCTTGAAATGGGTATGATTGAAGTCCATCAAACTTTGTCATTATTTACCGAGGTGAGACTTCTATTCAATTTGCTGAGGTGACCTTGAGGTCAAAGGTCAAAGTCAAATTTTCTGCAGAAGAATGGTGGCCCTCTTAGAGGGTTGGCTGCTGGTGAGAGGTGCCTACTTGGGGAATGCATAAAAATTTTTCGCACCGAAAACCCGCGTCTGTTACCATGGTAATAGCGATCTGACTTCCACAGCATCTGCTTGGCTTTGGCGGGATTCTAAACATCGTGAAACAGCACTGTGATTGGCTGCACATAAACTTTTGACCAATTAAAACACTGAAAACGTACAACCATGACCTGTAGGCCTAACTTGAATGCAATCTCTGCTGTAACTTGCGAGTCAAATATTATCATAGAGTTACATGTGGGCCAAAACTTAGAATTATGGAACCCTTGTCTACTGACCAGTGCAACTAGTGAATACTAGCCATATTATATTTAACAACAGAGGTATAGACTGTAGTTTTAGGCACATTTAGTTCACATTTTTTGCCTGTAATGTTACCATTTGGATGAATAAATTTATAGGAAAGTGTGACGTAGCCTTTGAAAATTTTGCTGCAATTTAGTGCCATCAGAACGCACTATTTGAAGTCTTTCGGTTTTGAAAAATCTACCCCGGGGATGGGGGAAGGGTGGGCAGGGACCTGATCTGTCCTTTATCCTTCCCCTGCTTGGTCACAAGCTTCCTCCCAGAGACCCTAGTAGTCTTCATATCTGAAATGTAGGCAGCTATGCGATCTCCAAACAAAAAGTGGCGTCCCCACTGTGCATGTAGGCCTACAGGGGAATCCCCATATTAAGACCACCTGAGGGACTGAAAAGATCTGGTCTTAATAGGGTATGATTTAATTAAGGATAAACAAAATGGGACTGTAAATTGGGGTCTGTTAATATAGAAATGGTCTCTTTATGGAGGTGGTCTTATTTGGAGATTCTACTGTACTTGTCGGCATAAATTAAGAGAAAAAAAGTGAGAAAATAGTAAATACAGAAATCCTGTCAACCTGCTCACCAATCAGATGACTTCCCTGGTGCTAACATATGCCTATGTGAATCAACAAAGAGAAATGAAACTGGACACTGCAGGTGCAAATATCCATTGAAATCTGTTGATTAGCAGCTTTGAAAGTGGAGCAGTGCAAACTTCACACCAGTCTGGCCAGTAGCACTCAGCATTTTCCATTCTGGCCACATGCCCACAATCCATTTCTTCCCTGGCACAGAGCATAAAATTTCAAGCGTATCGTATTTTCATTCAAGGCAAGTGTTCCATTTTTTCCGAGGTGCTAGCCTGACGAGCATCAAAAATGTGCTTGATGTCTCAGATGCATGCCACAATTTCTCGCATACCATGATTCTTGGCATGGCATAAAAGTGTGCTCGCATGCCCAGTCATCAAAAGTACATAGTGTACTGTATTGTCGGGGACTCGGCTGGGTCGGCTAATTTTACAAGAACACATAGAAGAATCATATTATTGTCATGCCGATCTGTTTTTCTCGATACTGTGTATGGCAACTTGTATATTATTACCTTTACAGTTCTTCAACCCATCTCCTGTTCAGTTCAGTAATCTTCTGTATACACATGTATCTGTTATACAGTAAAACCTCCCTATATCGAACACCCTTGGGACCGGAAAAAAAGTGTTCAGTGTAGTGAGGTGTTTGGTATAGGGAACTTTGCTTACACTGGAAGTATATATTTGGGACCGAGAAATGATGTTCAGTATAGAGAGGTGTTTGGTATATGGAGGTGTTCGGTTAGAGAGGTTTTACTGTGTATGAAGCTTACATATTGTCTGCCCAGTCTTTATAATGAGAACTGCCACGAGCAAAATTCGTTATTAGTCTAATATTAAATTTTTTATGTGCACATGTGATTTGGCACATGTCTTTCATGATAGCATCGCTAACGATCATATTCCATTTCGTTTCGAGAGTGTCGTGTGTACTTAATGAAATTGCCTGCGAGTGTAGGACAAATGCATTAATTTTGCAAAGCTTGACAGAGCAATTTACAAGCCTATCACCCAGGAAGCCCATTGGACATGTGGCCTGTATGTATCACGGACATGTATCTCTTGCATCGACATGATCCAGGGCCTCAATATACATGTATGTATCAAAGAAAAAAAAAAAAAAAAAGAGAAAAAAAAAATCAGTGGCAGTGAGGCTGTTCATATAGCTTGCCTTCAATTTACTTGTTTCAGTGTCAGCTTTTGGGATGAGTCAACAGTAATATAATTTCCTTGATATGCAATGTGCTCAAAGTGCCCGGAGCAAAGGTGTAAACAGTTAAAGTTGTCTTGAACCAATTTTTTTTAAGTGGAATTACAGGCTGTACAGTACTTGGATGAAAGCTTCTTTTATGTGGAGTTTGAGTCTAGAGCCATCTTGATTAACTCTTTCAGAACCAACTGCGACTAAAGTCGAAGTCCTTAGATGAGCTTCTCTGAGTTATCAAGTGGATACCATATTAATATTCTTTGTCAAGAGACCTTTGGTTCAAGTCCCAGAATGCTTAGAGTCCCATAGAATATAATAGTCCAGGTCAACAGCTTTCCTCAGTGCCAAGGAAAGCTGTTGACTCAGTCCAAATCTTGGCACTGAAAAAGTTAAAATGAGCATAATTTAGGTATTAATCACTGTATACATACATACATACATACATACATACATACATACATACATACATACATACGTACATACACACACATATATACAGTATACATACATAATAATGATAATACATGCATACATGTGTATATAAATGATATATATATATGTGTGTGTGTACTGTGTATATATATATACACAGTGAAACCTGCTTTTAGAGACCACCCTAGGGCAGGCTGGAAAGTGGTCACACAAGACAGGTGGTCTGAGTGGAGGCACAATAACATGGGAGAAGTGGTAAAAGGGATTTTGGAAAGATGGTCTTAAAAGGCAGGTGGTCTTCTCAAAACAGGTTTCACTGTATATATGTATCAGAGACTCCAGCCTCACGGCCTTGGGTGGAAAGGATGGTCTCAAAAACTATTATGTGGTCTCTCAATAAAGGTGGTCTTTAGAGCAGGTACCAGCGTATATATACACAGAGTTTTTCTTTGGCATGGCGGGGTGCATTATGCCCACTCTATGCCAGAGAAAGTTATTGACTCAGTTTTATCCTGGCCAGGAAATGGTTAAGGCCACACATTATGTGCAGTGACTGAATATATTATTCCTGTTAAACATGTATTGTATTAACATACAACCAATCCAGACATTACCACAGCTGTCAGACAGACACTTTATTGAATGCTTCCATTTATACTCAGGGCCCCAGCATTGTATGGGCTTATGAAAAAAAAAAAGGTCCTAGTTGTTAAACCAACATGATGGTACCACTTAAGCCTGCTTCTCTTCACCTGGGGTTTCAAGGTAAACCTATTGTAGAGATGCAGACTTTGATGTGCTGTCTGCCCTGTGGATACATTAACCTTTAAAGTGCTAATCACTGCTATGGTTGTTTTTCTCTTATACTGTTAAACATGTAATGATTAAAAGATTCAAGTTCCTGATGACAATACCTTTCATTCAAATATCAGCAAGCCTAGTCTAAGACAAAAAGCAGTCTTAGTCAACAGCTTTCCTCGGGACACTTTGCCCGCATTGCGTGCAAAGCGTCCCCAAGGAAAGCTGTTGACTCAGTCTTAAATCAGTGCTTTTAGGGTTAAATTAATCACATTAGTGGGATGCTGGCCTGGGAGGCCTCAATTGCTTTTCTCCCCAAAAGGAAAGCAGTTTTCTTTCTTGTCATCATTCTGAAGGCATCAGGGCACTTTTTTTCTCAATAAAATTACTTATTTTGGGCAGTATGATGATGAAATTTGATTTTTTTCTGATTTTTAAAAGTCAAGTGTAGTTTGATTTTGTATCTTTTTCTTTCGCTAAATTTGCATTATCATTTCGTGTTTGTGTCCTATGTATGTTTACAACATTATTGCAGAATCATAAAGCTTTTATAATAATTACTGTAAATTCAAGAAGGAACCATATTTGTGTTTATAATGATATTTCATTTTAATATTTTATTATTTTGTTCAGCCCAAAACTACAGACCGTATTCATTCAAATTTGATTCTATTGTAAACAATCTCTCCTATTAAAACCCATTTATTTCTTATTTATTCCTTGATAAATCAATATCTCCCCCATGGGAAGAAAAAAATCCTATTTATTACCATAGAATGTTGACAGGTTGAATGCACCTCTCTTGGGAGACCACATTTTATGTTAATTGCCCAGGGGGGGGGGAATCCTTCACAAGGGGGGTTATGCTGTACCACAAACTTGACTCTTTGAGTTACGACTAGAGTCGTACTACTTAAGGCGAACTTCTCTCAGTTATAACAAGCATGCTAAATTCACATTCCTTTTAAAAAGGCCTTTCATTCAATTACCATCATGCTTATAATTCCACAATATAATGATTCGGGTCAGCGGCTTTGCTGGGAATGGTTTGGGTGCATTGCATGCTGAGCAAAGCTGCTGACTCAGCTAAAAAACTTGGCACTGAAAGATTTAAGCAGGGAACTGAATTTCACAAAGTTACACGGTCACGTCATCTCATTTTGCATTATACATGGCACCACATAGTGGTACTGTGTGTGACATGAGCGGGTCTTCAAATCAATTTTTCACAGTAACCTAGACAGCAAGCAGAGACAGAAATCAACATTGTGATGGTACAGTGGACCCTGTCTTGAGAGACCCCTCCAGTGACAGACCACCTGCATGGAAAGACAAGTTTCACAGCCTACTAAAATTGCTTTGTGCTTTTCATGTTATTTATACCTTTCATAAGAGACCACCTGTCAAGATAGACCACAATTTCTTGTCTCGAAGAGTGTTCTTTCAATTGAGCCAGGTTTCATTTAATTTACATATTTATTTTGCACTTCTGGGGCTGGAACGTCTAGTTTGATAGCCAAAATTATAAATATTTTCTGTAAATCTGTGAAAGAGCTGATTTGTCTGCTACATGTTAAAAGATTGTAGCTAAGCGTGGAAAAAATGCATAGCAACAGCTGTATATTTTTTGCGTTTGTCTATTAATGCTTCACACAGAAGATTAGCCTCGTGCTACTAACAGGAAGAATACAGGAGTTGTACAGTAAATGACAAGCATTTTAAAACTATTCTTGCATGCAATTTAAAGAATGACTTGAGGCATGGAACTTGGATAATTCAGTGACCTTAATGGTCATTTTGTGGGGGGGGGGTGTCCGTCAAATGTGTATTTAGGTTATATCCTTTTGATCTCGATGTATTGATACTCGTGATATACATTGTATATGGTATAGGGGAGTGATCACTTGTGCTCCCTTCCACACACACGTGACACAGGAGAGCTGTGGATGACTCACCTGGACAGTAGATTCTACAATGAGTTCATATGCGCAGCTCCCCTCATAGCTCTCCTGAAGTTCACTTCAGGAGAGCTATTTGCAAATTGCCAGGGGTTACTTGTTTATGGCATATGTATGTATGTATGTATGTTGTTGCCAGAGAATCAAAAGGGTTAAATTATTGAACAAAACAGTTGGAAGCTTAATGTATGTGAAAATACAAAACCCTAACCAGCAATTTTCCTGTTGGTGTTTTTATTTCCATCCATATGAGAAAGTGATCCAGAACAAAACACTGATCTCAAAATGTTGCCAATCTTGCTTCAGGCTGTCATTGGGTATCGAGGGGTATCTTCCTCTGGATTCTGCCAATAGACGAACATATGGAATATTGCTTTACAGGAATCGCGGAAAATTGAGCATGTAATACCAGGCAATTAAAATGTGGCAGTTGCAGTAAGTTCCAAATTGAAATAACCAGAGGGAATCAACAGAAAAAAAAATTCACTCCAGTCATTGTCATATGCTGCAGATAGCGTGACAGAACTAGGAATCCAAAGGGAGCTGATCCTCTTGTGTGATGTGTTTACTAGTAATAATATTTAAGCCTGTCCCCTCTCGAATTCAGACTGAGTCAACAGCTTTCCTTGGCATGGGTAGGGCACTTAGTGCCTAACCCATGCCAAGGAAAGTTGTTGACCTGGGGCATGTGACCTTAATAGTTCTCCAATATGATTCTCAGTCAAATTGTATTTCATTACTGTTGGAATTAGTTGAAGACGCTGAAGGTGACAACATTTGACCACCAGCCTGCTTTGCTAGATTTGCCAAAATCCCCAACCCAGACCAAAAAGAAAACTGTTGGAACAAGGACAAAGCCATGCAGATGGGAGAAGCCAGTTGTGTCTGTTATTTTGCATATGCACACGGACGCAGCACATCAAACAAGCCAAAGTCTACATCTGTGTATATATCATGGGTTTACCTTGCAACCAGGGAGTTGGGGGGGGGGGGGGTGAGGTACTTTGTATATTTCTTGGGACTAAAATCATCATGATTGTCCCATTGATACATTTTCACTGCATGTCATACAATGTACCTGCACAAAAAGAGTTCTCGTGTGCAAAAATAACTCATTTTTTGTGTTTTTACCTTTAGAATGTGGATCAACATACTTGCCATGATGCATTATGTCCATGAGTATTGACTTTTTCATGGAAAGTCTGTTAGGCGGAGTTCTAGATGTAATATGTTGTAATAGCATGAAGTGGGTCATTTAGAGTGGAAAACAAACATATTGTACAAATACAGTGCTACCTGCTTCAATGAAGCCCCTCCTTCCAAGGTGGTCCCTCCTCTTACATGGTGGGTTCATTGGTAGCCACTGGAACACTTTGCCTGTTGCCATGGTTACAGTGGTTCCTGCCTCTACAGACCACCGCCTCCCCCAGGCAGGTCCTAAAGTGGTCTCGTAACGCAGGTGGTCTGCAAGCAGAGGTCAAATATGGAAAATATGACATTATTACTGGATAAATGTGGTCTTAAGAGGCAGGTGGTCTTTCTGTGGAGTAGCACCTCATCTCAAACGTCCCCTTATCTTAAGGCAGCATTATAAGGAGGCAGGACTGTACCAGTAGAGCTGGGTGTGATTACACCCTCCCTCCATTACATGGGTATATTAACTCATTGCTCTCAGGTCTTGGTGTGTTGCTTTGACCTGCCCAGAAAGTCATGCCACAGCTGCCCCTTTTGGTAGCTGGAGAATGACCTGCCTAACAGTGTGGACCACCATGCCACTAACTTCAGACTAGTCCATTCAGGGTACAACAGAGACTCTCTCTCTCTCTCTCTCTCTCTCTCTCTCTCTCTCTCTCTCTCCCTCCCTCCCTCCCTCCCTCCCTCCCTCCCCCTCCCCCTCTCCCCTCCCCCTCCCCCTCTCTCTCTCCCCCCTCCCTTCCCTCTCTCTCTCTCTCTCTCTCTCTCTCTCTCTCTCTCTCTCTCTCTCTCTCTCTCTCTCTCTCTCTCTCTCTCTCTCTCTCTCTCTCTCTCTCTCTGTATATAAAGCTAATTTACAATTCACATAACATTTATAGGAATGTTGAGAAATGAGTTAATATGAAACCGGAAAAACACAGCAGTGACAAGAAATGTTGTTTATGTGTGCATGCCACAGTCTGTCAAGCCAATGTCTGGGGAATCATTGCAGCGACAATATATAGCAGCTATTATTATTTGATCAGAGCCATTGCATCAATATCTGTCAGGACCTTCAGCTGTGGCCCGTCCGTATAGATTTTGTGACACTTACGCAGGAATGTTAACAGTGAGAGGAGACATTGCGCAACGTATGTCGTCCATAGTCTTTTGTTTTTACTCCAAAGAAGAGGTTGCCATGGCAACACTGACTCAGCACGCAGGTGCAGGAGAAGCTTGGTGGAAACTCGGATAATAGTGAAATGTGGTGTCATTAACTGGTAGGTGGCTTGGCATAAAGGAAACCAGTAACGGAGAGACATTTTGCCGCAATTGCATACAAATATAGACATATAGTTTGAATGGACGACAAACTAGTCTGTGAGACTTGTATGGTTTTAAAGAGGACAAAGGATGCAAATATTAATGCTACACCAAGAAAGTGACAGAATTGATATTTTCAGCGTGGCATTGTCGGCTTTATTGATCTGTGCGTCTCTAGATAGCTAGCTGTGTCGTGTCACATGTACACAATAGACTATGCCATGCATCACTTGTACCAAGTCAAGAGGCCCGTGGGATTGACACAACCGTTTTACTTTGGGATATGCAGCATCCTTTGTTGATTTAACTTTGTTCCTGGTCTAGCTCATTTCGTCAGTGTTTCTACGAAGACACAAGTTCTGTGGAAGAAAAACAATGGATAGGCAGGTGCTTCTTGTTTTGTTTCGATTAAGGAGATTACACTTTTGCGTTACTTGAGGATAATGTTTATTTTGCAATAGAACGACAAGATTAACTGAGTTGACTAAAGTGGCTTGTGCACAGTCATCACCGTGTCGTCTTCCACAAGTGTCAAGCATTTCCTTTGATACACTCCTAGTTGTGGGAAAAAATTGATCACTTTTTAACAGGATGTTGTGGTATCTATAGTTATACATATGTGCTTTGAGGAAATTTACTGCATGCATATGCACAGGTAAGCTTGATTGATGAGCTGATAGCTGTAAACACTCCTCGATAAGGACTTCTAGAGAGAAGCAACGTGTTTCATTGTGCACAAGAGAGGAAAGTATAAAGACGTGGATCTATACAGCAGCCCATACAGGATTATATAACTACAATGGAGGGATGCAAATCGTTGTTAATTTCCGTGACCGTAATTTGTGCCGTTATTCTAGGACAATTTTCACTGCTTTTGTCTGCTGGTCCCTGCAACCCAAATCCATGCAGGAATAACGGGACGTGCACAGGGCTAAGTAATACCACATACAACTGTTCCTGTCTCAGGCAATGGACGGGGACTAACTGCACAGACTGTAAGTCAAGTCAAATTACCCTTACAATTTTACGTGTGCACTTATGACGGGTCTTGTATACAAGTCTTGGCTAACAAATTGGTCTCTCTATTCGCATGGAATTTAGTTAAAGAGAGTAAAGCAAGTGGCAGTTTACATGCAAGTGCTGTTGGGTGATTTGAGTGCAAAACTGGTGAATTTGAGTAAAATAATCCAAATTTTGTACCGAATCAACAGCTTTTCTCAGCGCGCATTGGGCATAGTACATCCGAGAAAAGCCGTTGACTTGATGTATTCTCTCTGGAATTATAGGCTTACTGGTACTTGAATGAAAGGTCTTTTCACAAGGAATACAAATCTGGCATCCTAATGATATTTCAGACTAGTTTGACTTAAAAAGATTGACTTTAGTTGTGATTGGCACGTGAAGAGTAAAATCTAGCACTGTATGTTTACTGAAAAAAAAATGTTTTCTCTGGTTAACATGGCACTTGTAAAGAGCTGCATGGATATGCCTAATATAAAGAGAAACTTGACAAACCCAAATCTGTAAGTCTGAGTAACATTTGAACACTAGCAAGTCCAAAATTCAAAGAGAAAAGTCCTATTCCATACCGCTCACTGTAAAAGCTGTAGAGTTCTAAATCATTTTAACAACTTCTTTTGTATGAGGAACAAATCATATTCATAAAATTTGAAATTTAGAAGAACAATGTAGGCCTTATTGTATGTTATTTTATAAGAAAAATATTTTATTAGAAGTTCAGTTTGACAGCATGAAATGCTTTGTTCAGAGCGTATTCCATATCATTTATTTCATGCCATGAAAACATTACTAAGAGTACCCAATTACATCGAGAATCAAAACAAGTCGGTAGAAATCGTAACAAAGGGACCATCAGTGTGGGCTCCATTGATTATATCTGTGACAAGATCTTGACTATGATGTGATATAATGCTGACAGGTGCTGAAGAAGCATCCTACTTTGTGAAATATATTTTACTATTTGGTTGCTATATTTGAAAAAAAATTTGGAATGTAATTGATGTAGTTTTATTGAATTAATTTAATTTTTTTATTTATTTCATTTATTTAATTTAATTTAATTTTATTTTATTTTATTTTATTTTATTTTATGTTATTTTATTTTATGTTATTTTATTTTATTTTATTTTATTTTATTTTACTTTATTTTATTTTATTTTATTTTGTTTTATTTTATTCCAGCTTTTCAGCAAAAACCATGACTATTGAAAATGCAGGTTTATTATGTTAACACTTGAGGTTACTTTTGCGCATTTTAGATGCAGAATTTCACTGTAATGACATGTAACGAAATTTGAGAAATCACTGCATGAAATGTACAAGCATACTACAGTATAATACCCATGTTTAAAGACACTAGGATATCTTCAACAAGACACTGGGATATCTTCGTATATTCACTTAACACAAGTTTAAAGAGACTGGAAGTCAAATTTCTTTGTTATTTGACTCATATGTGCGACACATTCAGACGTCGGACACATTTTGCAGGGAACTGAGGATAGATGTCACAATAATGAGGTTTTACTGTATTGTGTGATATATGATTATTACGCACGTTCCCACAGGATTTATTCCAAATGGTCTATTCAGCTTATTTCGCCTCATTGATTTGCTTGCCACCCCAGCAGTCAGGCATTTTGTATGAGGCTTTTTTAACCGTCAATTCAGATACAAATTCACCACAACAACCAGATTAATACCTTCCCATTGGGATCCGCACGCTATGTGGACCCCCAAAATATCCTGTCACATCAGGGTCCGTGTATGATGCGGACCCCTTCCTCGTTAAGATGGTGATGAGCCAGTTTCATTTTATAAGGGTTTGTGGGTCACGAAAAGTTACTTGAGACAATTATAAGCTACAAATAGGCAATGTAACATCAGCTATATTTTGTAGAGTTTACAGCACTTAAGTTTACTTAGGAAATATGGCACATATTATCTAATTTGGGGGAATTTTCAGAAAAATCTGTTTGTATGTTAACCTTTTGTCATGTTAAAATTTACCATTTCATATCAGTACCCAAACAAAGGTATCAATATAATTCCTTTTTTGATATTCCATAGTCATTTTGGTATGTGATACTTGCAATTTTTTGTATCATGAAAAAAAAACTAAATATGGCTTCAATATTTGGTATTTTACATAAAAATAATAAAAATTACCAGACACAGGCTGCAAACCTGTTGAAAAAGTCTAGGCTTGAAAGTGTTAAAATCAAAAAAATTTAGCACCTGCAGGTGTATCAATAAAGATGAATAGAAATATGTCGTGCATGTAGCCTGCATATAAGCTTGATATTAATCTACATACATTTACAGTTGCCTTCAAGTTGACTCTTTCAGTACCGCATTTTGGATTGAGTCAACAGCTTTCCTCCGTATGCTTTGGGCACATTGCCACCCAATCATGCCATGAAAAGCTGTTGACATGGATTATTATATTCTGTGTAACTACAGGCATGCTGGTACTTGAATGAAAGTTCTTTTTACAAGGAATACGAATCTAGCACCCTTATCATAATTCAGAGCAGTTCTGAGTTTTATTAGTTTGACTTTAGTCACAGTTGGCTCTGAAGGAGTTAATTTCCCAAATCTGTCTTTGTCTGGTACCCTTAAGATTCAATGAAAAAAATGATAATGCTTTTTTTGGATAAAAAGAAAAAAAATGGTAGATTGCTGGTGATAGATGATTTGGCAAAACATATAATTGTGTAATATTTCAGGTAAGGATAAATAGCTGCGAATGGAACCTGTGTAAATAGTAGCCTTGGTTTCTGATTTGATATTTACAGTGGTTCTCCTCTTATAAGGCCACCCCAAGGTGCAGCTCAAAAGTGGTCTTATTAAAGAGGGGTGGCCTCTCTGGAGGGGAACATTTTAATGTCACACTTAGTGCTTGAGAATACAGTGAAACTTGTTTTGAGAGACCGCTTTGATGAAAGACCACCTGCTTTTTCAGACCATGTTTAATATGTCCCTTTTGCTATCTTTCCCATGTTATTATACCTCTATTGAGAGACCCACCTGCCTTATGTGACCACTTTTTGGCTTGCCTGAGGGGTGGTCACTCAAAACAGGTTTCACTGTAGTGGTCTTTTAAGAGGGGCAACCTCTGGTGAGAGGGGCCCCACAAGAAGAGGACCACTGTACTGTAAAGTGACTCAAAATATGCCAGCCACAGAATCAGCTCAGTAGCCTCAGTCTATAGTAGAGTCCACATGAAGTCTGAGATCGGGCTGTGATGTTTTTTGACACTTTCCCGCTGAAACCAGCCGAAACTGGCTGGTGGTCAAATGTCGTCTGCTTCTGTGTTTTCAACTAATTTCAACAATAGTGAAAAACAGTTTGAGAATTATAGATGACAGCTGTCACAAACACATGATGATCAACAGCTTTCCTTGGCATAGCTTCGGCACTCAGTGATGAACCCCTCTTGCCAAGGAAAGCTGTTGACTAGGTCTTAATTCATGGTCGAAAGGGTTAAGGCAGCATAATCATGTGCAAACCTCAGGCCAAATATTATGTCTGGGTTGGCACCCAGACATTTTGTCTCTCTTTCTTTCTTTCTTTCTTTCTTTCTTTCTTTCTTTCTTTCTTTCTTTCTTTCCTTCCTTCTATTTCTTTTCTTTTTCTTTCTTTCATTCTCTTTTTTTTCTATTTCTTTCTTTCTTCTTTCTTTCTTTCTTTCTTTCTTTCTTCCTTTCTTTCTTCAGTTATTCTCGGACACTATTATTCTGAAAACCACTAAATAAAATTATGCAAATTAAGGCAATTAAGATTTTAAAAGCTCCACATCTTCCAAACTATTGCAGATAGATGCAAAATTCTATATGCATATTTCGGTTTGTGACACCTGCCAATATAATGGACCATAAATGAAAGTTGTAGAATTTTAAATTATGCAAATTAGGGGCATTCAAAAATTTAAAACTTCAATATCTCCAAAGCAAATATACATAGAGATGCCATTCCAACTTCAATTTGTAGGTATGTAACATAGCCCCTGCCAATGACCCATAAACTAAAGTTGCAGGCTTTAAATTTTTGCAAAGTAAGCAAAAACAAAAAAATGAAATGTTCAATAGCTTCAGAGCTATCATAAATAGTCGTGTCATTCAAACTTTACTTTATAAGTTTGTGGCATGGCCTTATGCAATGAACTAAGAGCCAAATTTGAAGCACTTTAATTTATGCAAATTAGGCTAATACACAAAATTTAGAATATGTTTAACAATGGTAAAGTGTATTACTTCAATCTGTTCTCATTTTGAAGGCACCCAGACAGATTTGCTGTGAAGCAAATCTTCTTTTCTAGTTTCTTCCTTGCAATTCAAGTTATATCAAGTTTCTTTGGTCTACCTCCAAACAGACGGGTATATGTACATGATGTGTATTGCTCACTGTGAAAAGGGACTCAGTTTTATCGTTTTACTGGGGGGGGGGGGGCTCAGAATGGGAGGGGCACATAAAGGGTCAGGGGTGCCAAATAGGGATAATATGGTATAAAGTAATGATAAAGTGTATCAGATTACTGTGCTATTCTGCATGGTGACAGTCCCTGCCGCCCATGTGACATGACATTTTCAACCAATGAGTGAAACAGGTTTCATGTATCATCCAGGTGACTCCACCTGCAACAGGTAGACACTAGGGGGAAGTTAAAAGCTGTAGCGCCACCTACACATGACATGCTTCATTCAGGAAAATAGAGGAAAAACTTAAACAAGGGGAGAAGGTATCATAGTAAATCCTGGAAGTATTGTCTCAGTTTGACATATGATACAAGTGAATGTGCTCTGAACCAAAGAAATACAAAATGTTGGACCTGATATGGTGTTCTCCAGTGGCTTGTTATATTCATGTTACCATGGTTACAGAGAAAACAAACCAGCTGCTTCCAGACACAGGAGTTCATTCTTAACCCTTTTAGTGATAAGTTGGAAACTGAATCAACAGCTTATCCTAGGTATACTTAATTCAAGTCCATCCAAAGAATTGTGAGGAAACCTATTGACCTGGAATGATCCTTTTTCTATGGACGGAACTACTCACATTCTGATGGTTCTATGAATGAAGGGGTTTTCATCGAGGATTTGAGTCAGGAACTACAAAATGAAAATTCAGATGACAAGAACTACTGTCACGACCATAGCTTTGAACAGGTGTTGAAACAGTAAATATACTGTTTAATAAACCCAAACAGACTATAAATGGAAAATTCTAGTTGGCAACCTGTCCAGCATTTTTTGTGTGCAAATTAAGAGATTTCAGGCTACATAAGCAGAACGTGCCATTTCAAAAGCAGATCCAGTGTTAAGCTGTCATTCCTGTCTTGAAACGCCATCTCTGTTTAAAGGTGCAGCTGCCCTATAAAAAGGGACCTCCAAGTGAGGCTCGGCATAATGGCCAGGACATTTACATGTTCGGTGCTCCAGCAATATTTGAATGTTTATCATGGTTCCCTGATGATCAAAATCATCAATCCACCCAGTTTTTGGCAGTAAGATACATAAAGATATTGAGAATAAATATGTACTCGCAAAATAGAAGTTACAATGAATCTCCACTACTTTTAGTCCAAAACTTTTCCAGTTGCTGTGTATATTCAAACAGTCAGTTGTGGTTTGAGTGACAGGTCAGAGGTCATGTGTACAGTGATAAAGCTATTTTTACACACAAGCACATGGACCCATTATGGCCGAGGAATGGCCAGTGTCTGTTACTTTTAAAAAGTATATAACAAGCAAGCTTGATGTGAGTGTTCAATTTTTGTGATAATTATATAATTATTTGCATGCAAATGTATCAATCACTTTGCTGGATATTCTAGTGTTTTTGATGGTCTTGTACATCCATCCACTTCCTCCACTAATTGGGGTAATTGAGAAACAAAAGAGGTCTATTATGTTTGTAAGTGAAAGTGATGCTGTTTACCATATGTGTATATGTCAAAGAATGGCAAAACCACAGTAGTGGCAAGGCACTTTAGTTAACATTTACACTTGCAGAGTATACTGTTATCATATCACTGATACTGTTGACAGCATTCCCAACAGGCAACACAAATTACAATTCTTGGGTCTGGACTAATCACAAATGTTCTAAGTGAGCGGAGCCATTGAAGCGACATATTTTAGTTATGCAGTAAACAAAACAGACAGGCTGATTCATGTGGGCTCAAGAATTGTATCAGGATCCTTCCTGTTTGGAATTTACTTTCCTCACCAATGTATGACCAGAGATTAGATTTTCTTAGATGCAAATGTGTCAATCACTTTGCCACATATTCTTGAGGGTGAGATTCTACACAGGTGACCTTGACCTACTTCTCAAGGTCACATGGATAAAAATTACACTGTATATGATAAGCCAAATATATACAGAACTGAAAAAATTATGTATATATTTCCCCCCACCCATTGCTGATATATATATATATATATATATATATATATATATATATATATATATATATATATATATATATATATATATTTATTATGTGTAATATATGCTGCGTATTCCTCTGAGCTAAAGACACCTGGCTTAGTCATTTTGCAGGGTTGCATAAAAGCCATCTCTCCTTGCAACCAACAAACAACACCCAGTAACTCACTCTAATTGCTGTTATGTGACTCCATGACATATACTTACAGTTTAGTCTATAGATCTGATTTACTTGATCCATTAACTTTTCTTCTGAAATTTAACAACAATGTGGTAATCATATGTTAATTTGAAGAAAATTCTATATGAACTCGATACATTGAGCATAAAAATTGGCATATATTTTGCAGCAGGAGGTCAAATTAAAGTCAAGTGCATGCATTGGCACAGGCAGCTGTTTTGATAATTGAGATATTAAGTGAAAGCGGGAAACAAGCAGGTTGAGAGTGTGTGCACAGTGATTAATGGCTGGCTTCAAAGAATGGTGGACTTAGGTTGGGAAGAGACGAGAGGAAGTAAAAAAAAAAAATGTTTTCTTAGTAGCTGAGATCAGGAAGGTGGAATGAGAGGAAGAGGTCACTCGCGAACTTCAAAGGCACGTGCCACTCAGCATGAAAGGGTTAATCTGCTCATGTGCTCCCAAATCCTCTGCCTCGATCCTGGGAAATGAGTGCAACTCTGTGAGAAATCGACCATTTTATCTTCCGAAGTTAGGTATACAAAGCGATGATTGCAGGAAACACAATATATTGGACTTACATGCATTTCTTTAACCCTCAGCATATATATGTGGCATCATGAAATGTTGGTTGGGGTTGTTTTGGTTTTTTTTACATGGGATGCTTTGAGTTTAATGTCAGCGTCAAATGTGTACAATATGGCGGTTGATTTGCCGCATGCTCAGCAGGTCAACAAAACTTAGAAGATCAAAGGAACATGCCCACAAAATGCTGAATGATGGTCGTTTTAGCCAAATCGTGCTTCTAAAAACTCTTTTCTTTTTCACGTACGATAAAAACGCTGCATGCATGTGTTGATGTTCTTTGTGCTCTGGGGATTGCAGTGATACAAGTTTCATTTTGTTCACCAAAATGTTTGTTTGGTTGCTTGAACTCTGAAAATTCAGTTTATTTTGAGAAAATATGTTTGGTCATTAAAACACCCTCTACACTGTGCATGGAATGTCTCCTTGGTGAGTAAAAAAATTCCCGGTTGTTTTTGCATGTTTTTGCATAGGCTAAACAGGTGCGTGCATTAGTATGGAGAAAACATATGTGGTGGGTCAATATTGTATCATTCTTAGACATTAATTTTGTGTATTTGTCTGTATGGTGGATGTTTAATTTTACGGCAAGAATAAAATCCATATTACATCGCAGGTTCCAATAAGAAGAGCATGCGCAGCGTTAAACCTTTGTGCCAAATTTCAAAATAAACACAACCACGTGTTCAATGAGGAGACAACACCGAGGCAGACCTATAGCTTCAAAGAGGGTTCGCTAGTACCTTATCCCTCCATCCATGTACGTCCCTGCTGAGGGGGACTGGTCACATGATTCATACTTATTTCTGTACATATCTGCATATGTTTGTACACCATACGTACATGTATATACTTATACTGGTACAGTGGTACCTGCTGTATGTGACCACCCCTTCTGCCAAGGAAAAGGTGTCACATACAACAGCTGTTTTTTGCGGCAGATACGTTGAAAATTTACAAGGAAATTGATGCCACAAATGTGGCCACAAACAGCGGGTGGTCCTTCACGGCAGTGGTCACATACAGCAGGTACCACTGTACTACAGTCCTACAAGGGTTACATCACACTCAGTGATGCAAACAATTTTTCTGTATGATATATGAGACGTATCCGGTGAAGCATACATGCATCGAACAAAGACAAATACACGAGGTCGTCTGATCAATAAGTGACCCAGTTTAATGATACAGAAAAAAGTACCTGTCCTGGTTTAGGATGTAATTGTTTTGTACATGTATATACATCTGATATGATATTCACATGAATTATTGGCTAGACATGACTTTGTAACAGGGAGATTATAGATTGAAAGAGGAGAATTGATATTTAATCAATGACAGATGTGGGGCCTCAGACCCAGTGTTAAATTTATTGACGAATTTTGCCAATGTCACCTGGTTTTAATAACAAAAGGCTGCTTTGACTGTACATTGTACATTGATCAAAGCTACCTACATATAGGTCTCTAACAATCGCACATTTATGAAATTGACTTACATTGTACGTATTTACAATAGCATGACAGATGTTGATGATTCACAATTGAAAGTTAAAAATCTTGTGATTTTTTATCCAGGAAGCAGTTTTTGAGACTGGCTCAAGTGTCTCATTATTCCCCAGCTACAAATTTTAATAATCCTCAATGTTTGTGCGCAAGCATGTCCATTCAATCTTCAATTTGCCAAGGCGGGAACAATGCAAGGAGAATTATATAGCAGTTAAATGAGACTTTCTTGATGTACATGCGTGTGCAGCGGCATTAATAAATATGATTTGAGGAAAGGGGGCATGTTTGAATCATGAGTGTAGCTGTTTTATATACCAGTCAACTGTGGTATATATACATGTATTTGTTACTTTAAAAAAAATTAGAGTGAAAGAAAATAAAAAACATAATATGTGTCTCATAACTGTAAGTGCATACTAGTGGAGTGGATGCATATACACGGGGGGGGGGGGGGAGTTACCGGCAGTCACACCTACATGTATGTACAAGTGTCCCCCTTCAATAAGGCCCCTCTCAAGAGAGGCCACCCCTCTAATGTGGACACTTTTTGGTTGCATTTAAGATGGCCTCGAGGGGACCCTTTAACTATACAAAGGAAGAGATTTGGATGTCCAAAAATAAATTTTGGATGTCAATAAAGGGTTTTTTTTGATATCCAAAAATCATTCATTGATATCAACAAATGAAATATTGATATCAAAAATTATTTTTGGATACCAAAAAACAAAAATTGGGATATCCATAAATCTGATTAAATGTTAAAATGGCTTGCCATACAAGGGCCTATACTGTGTTATGGGACGCACACATAGTAACATACATGGACCGATGTCATGGTATGGTAAATTAACATGCATTGTGCTGTGACATGAAAGGATATACTGGGCTCGTACTAATTGACTATCAATGAGAGCTTGTGACTGGATTCTGAATGTAGATTGATGCTGGATCATCGAGAGACCAGCAAATCAGGACACATTGATGTTGGTCATGGACTAATTTAATAATTTTCCAGTCGCTTCCCTGATACGTGTACGATGAAGTAAATCAACGTAACTGACATTTTAGTGACAATCAAATCATGTAGTGTATGTATGTATATATATATATATATATATATATATATATATATATATATATATATATATATATATATATATATATATATATATATATATATATATATATATATATATGTCTGTTCAATGTCGATACGCTTTTGGAGGATCATTAAAGAAAGCTTACATGTTTTGCATAAGAAGTGCAATGTACATTGTATGCACTTGATTTTGTGAGAATTCGTGTAGTTTTACGGTAACTTGAGAGTGATATTGATTGTTTCAATTGTTACGTGATAAAGGCACAGCTTGGGCTCTGTTGTTTGCCTATGTGCAGGTCCAGCATCTCTGTGGCAGTGCCCTGACTGAACAAAACAAAACATTGACTACCAGGCAATGCAAAAACCACTGATGGTCTTTTTAGCCCAGGCTTGGCGCTACCTCAGTCCTCAGCCCACTCAAACCTGATGGTGGGGAACTGAGCATTATTTTCAACTTACATCATGCTATTTCCAGAGAATTCTAGATTGCTGGTCATTATTTTCAACTTATGTCATGCTATTTCCAGAGAATTCTAGATTGGTGGTCTTAATAGGAAAGGGCAGCCATGATCTCCATATACAACATATCAGAGGCCTGTGTGCTTCACTGCAGCTGTACATGAATTATGTCCTTGTAAAATGTACTCTCGGCACATTAAGAGAGTTTTGCACCTGTCTGAAGTCATGATTAGCTCTTTCATCGTATGAAAAGGGTGAGTTGATGGAACATGCCTGAATTGAGCTTTCAAAGCTACAATTCCTACTGAAGATACTTTGTATATGCGTGGTATGCCAGTGATCACCTTTTTGTGTGACATATAATAAAATAACATGTGTATATATAACTGTTACATTTCTCTGCCAGAATGATGCTTGCTGTGCAGTTTTGCTGGAGGCCTTTACCACACCTGCATAAAACAATTAAAAATTATGCTTGACTAAGCGTAAGAAGACTGACGTATGATTACATACTGGCAGCTGCCCTCGTTGCTCTCCGGAGAGGGCAGTCAGCAACTTTCCTCTGCACATTTTAGTGCTGCACCCACGGTATATCATCAAATACTGCTAGGGACCCTCTTTGCTGTCCTGAGTTAGCAGCTTGCCTTTAAGTCAAAAGCTTTCCTTTAAGTCAACAGCTTTCCTTTAAGCCAACAGGTTGCCTTTAAGCCAACAGGTTGCCTTTAGGTCAACAGCTTGCATTTAAGTCAGCAGCTTGCCTTTAAGTCAACAGCTTGTTTTTAAGTCAAGAGCTTTCTTTTAAGTCAACAGCTTGCCTTTACGTCAACAGCCTTTCTTTGTACACCCTGTGCACCAAGAGTGTGTTGATAAATGCTGTTTGCTGGTGGCATATTATTCTTAAAGTTAAAAAGGAATCAGAGAATTTTAACCCTTTATGCACTTATCACAGCTATGGTCCTTTTTTTATTACTGGTAAACATATAGTGGTTGAAAGATTCAAATGCCTCATGAAGATAGCTTTCATTCAAATACCAACAAGAATAATAATCTAAAGCAAAAAATAGACGAGTCAACAGCTTTCCTCGGGGCACTTTGCGCACATTGCACGCAATGCGCCCCGACAAAAGCTGTTGAGTCAGTCTTAAATGAGCACTTTAAGGGTCAATAAGGTACACTTGATGTCAGTTTTCGGCAGAGAAAATTGCACGCCGATAGCTTGGCATTGATTTCAAGGGGTTAAACTCCTTCATAGATATTTAGTGACTTAATGTACCAAAGTTAAGGAAAAGCTTCACTTGGCTGGTGTCCACTGTTCAGGGCAGCAAACACTAAATATAGACACCTACTCCACTTGCATACTTCATGCATCAAAAATATCAAATCCATTTGTGAATTACTTGGCAACCTAGAGCAATGGAATATGAGTTGGGTGAATGCCACGGAGGAACTGCGTGTGCCTAGATACTGGTCAACAAAAGCTAGGGTTTATTTATCGGTTAGACATGCTTGGCCAAAGCGTACGTGTATTGTCTGCATGCATGTAAATATTGTCCATCTGTCCCTCCAGAATTGATGTCAGTGCAATATAACTTTAGAAATTGTAATGGGAAGACCTGTATGTTATTCAACCAAATTTGGTCAGTGGGTCCCGCTCACAGAGAGCTCAGATTGGATTGCATATAACAACCCGGACCCACAGTGACAGGTCCACATACCATGAGGTCAATCTTATGTCATGTCACTGATATAACTTGAGAATGAAAAGAACTGCCCCAATCACATTTAGTGTATGGGCCCCTCTTATCATGCTCTTGGAGCACTTGGATCAGATTGCATGAGTGACCTTCACCTTGACCTTGTTTCAGGATATATATGTTAAATATATCAGTTTCATGTCATGTTTTTGTATTAACACAATAAGTATAGATCGGGAAGAGATACACCAACCAAAGTTGTTTTTTCAGGTCTTAGTGTACATGTAAATTAACTGGACCTGTTTGCATTTGAGTGACCATAATCTTGTTTCCATGTCACAGGGGTCAAATATGTCGATTTCATGCCATGTTCAGTGTCCAAAATGGTTAGTTGAGAAAGAAAAGTGGTGCCCTAACGAAATGTGGGTCCTCCTTATCATGCCTATGGGATGCTGGGATTTGAATGCATATGTGTGTCCTTGACCTGTTTTAAGGTCACAGGGTCAACATTTTCAGATTTATGCCATGTTCAGTGTCAATGTGATAACCTGACAAGGGAAAGAGCTGCTGTCAAGGATTTTAGAACATTGCGTGGCTATTACCCCTTGGCCTTCTAGGCTGGAGGGTTACTGTCGTCATCTACGCGTCAGTTAATCTGTCCCTCCATCCATCCATGCCTTGTTAACGATATATCTCCAAAAATACTTTAAAGAGACCAAATTTTTATCACAGGGGGCCATTGAGGTGCTTCAGATGTTAATTGAAAAGTAGGTCACTAGGTCACATATTTAGGTCACAGTACTGCATTACGGGTATAGGCTCCGAAACATGTTCTGAATAGTTACCTGCCAGAGATCCTTTAATTTATTTGGGCTAATACAGCCTATGTCAAAATTCTACAGAAGAACATGTGCAATATGGCCAATAGTACTTCCATATTTATATACAGGTTAGACAGTGACAGGTTAGCTTATGGGGAGTAAAGAGTTTGGACTGCAGAATAGGGTAGACACACATATGGACAATAGAACTTCTATGTATATAAGTCAGACAGGGACAGGTTAGCTTATGGAGAGCAAAAAGTTCGGACTGCGGAATAGGGTAATGACTACTAGGAAGTGGTTTTGGACAAAAAGACACAAATACAACAAATACAATTAAAGGAAAAAAACCAGCATTAACACTATATCTAAAAAAATATTGAATGTAGCTCCATCAATTATTTATGACAGTTGGTTCTAGGGATGCCTCAGAAGCCTATCGAAAACTAAGTCACTGGGTCACATATTTCGATCACAGCGCTGCATCGAAGAAAAACGGTGGTACCATGATATTTTCAAATCTTAATTTCCTCATTGTAGCAGCACCAATTATTTATGACAGTTGGTCCTAAGGATGCCTCAGACACCTAGTAAAAACTAGGTCACTGGGTCACATATTTAGGTCACAGTGCTGCATTGAAGAAAATTAGCCCTGCCATGATATTTCTGTTCATTGCATTTGCACCAAAGCTTTATCATTAGGTCAAACAGAAGTAACTTTGACCTACCCAAGTTTTTTGTTGTCACCTACACCTACATCCATCTGTCCATCCGTTGGCCCTGGCAAAGGGGTTTTCAATCATTGATCGGCTTCTAGTTTTTCTCTACATTGAGATGGCTGTTAACCCTTTGTGGTACAAAGTCAAGTCAGGTCAACAGTTTCCCCAGGTTTGCTCAGAACCGGATGTCAGGCTGTTGATTTTGAGCAGCTTGACTGGTACTCTCTGTTCTCTGTCCTTGATTTAACCTTCTTCCTCCTTAAACCGACTTGGGGTCAAATGTCTGCTTCAATGCTCTTCTTTCTAATTTCAGCAGTAATGAAACAGCGTTTGAACCAGACTGATACATACAAGTCTCAGGAACACCTAGTCAAAACTAGGTCACTGGGTCAGATATACATGATGCACATATACATGTATACCATTCTATCATACTCTGTGTTAACTTTTGTACATGTGTCTGTGTACCATTGTATCATAGTCTGTATTCACTTTTGTACTGGAATCATCATCATCGATGTTGATGCTCACTGTGGCATTTTTTTCCTTTTTTTTTTTTTTTGTTGTGCTTCAACATCACAATATTTTGCCATATCTGTTTTTCAAATATTGAACAGGGCATTTGTTGACTCTTCCGCTAGCATTGATGTTTATGTGAACAGTGCCAAATAGATCAACTTGAATACATATGTGATGTCATTCCACTTGTGACTATTTTCCTTACATAAACACCTAATGCCCCCCCCCCCCCATACATAACAGTTGGTGTTTTTTGTGTCATATGCTAAATTTGTTAATTCATTTGTTGTAATTTTACAAAATATTCTTAACCCTCCCCCCCCCCCTCTTTAACTCACAAAACTGGCTGGAGATGCAATGTTGTCTTAATAATTCATTCAATTTACCATTAATGAAATAACACACACACGCACACACACACACACACCAAGGAGGGTAGGGAAAGGGGTCATAGGAGGCATAGCAACCAGTGGTTCCTGAATTGTATCATTGTCATACTTCTCTTCTTCCTTGATACCAGAAAGACCTCAAATTACTGTATGTGAACCTATAAATTTGTACAATTTGAACGTGGCCCATTGAGGAGAAAAAACAAGAAAACCTTTTTCTTAGGGGAGGGAGAAAGGGATTGGTGGGTGGGTGCAGATGTGCCCTCCCACCTCCCCTCCTCCCCATTCCTGCTTGTTCTGCACCTGGGTATAGCACTCTATCGTATACTGTTTGCTGGATGAATTAAAGTACTAGTCACAGAAGCCCCACTGCAGTGGTATGTGCTATAAAAACAACCTACCCAGCAAGCAATAAAGGGTGGCCCAACATTGGCACAGCATTGGCAAGGATAGCCCAGTATTGGGCCAATGGCTAGTTGGGCTGCAACATCAGAGACCACACATATACGGCTTGTCAAGGCCACCCTTGAAAACATTTGTCTGCATATATATCTGTGCTAAATGTTCCTGCATGGAAGACCACCATCAGCAGTGAATTTTATTGACAGTTTGGCTGGCTTCACGGAATAATTGCCTCTGTAGAGATGTGCAAATGTGGACCTGACTATCTGTGTTCTCTAAGCTCTGTGTGTTGTGGACACACAATTGCGTGGGTCCTATCAAGTCTGCACGTGCTGTGTTTACTATCTAGGAGGGATCACGCGTACTTTATAAACATTTCAGTAGTAATAATTTATGGAGAGATCTTTTATTTGCCATATGTAATCCTCCCTTTATATCCTGGAAACAGATGCTCACGCAAAACATGTTTTTTCTAAGGGGTTCCAGCCTCACCCCTCCCCTTTTTTGTACCCCTCAAAAGTACAACTTAGCTGCGTTAATCATTTGGCAATAACTGTATCTGAATACATAAATTAATGGCTTTGAAAGAGTTTCCAATGTTGGAACTGACATATCTCTGCCATTCACATATAATGAAGTGAGTCACCAATGTGGAAATGCCAACCTATGCAATGAGTTGGGACCTGCTTCATACCAAACATGTAAAACGTATGTCTATATTCTGACCTAATATATGAATATTTGGAGGAATTTTATATGGGACCATCCGTTTCACCCTTGTTAAATGGTCAAAATCAGGTGGTCATGATCCATCTGCTTCAATATGTGCAGCTGACATCAACAGAGATGAGATACAGTTGGAATAAGGATTTTAACATGCCCCAGGTCAACAGCTTATCTTTTTATGGCTGGGTGCAGTGAGCCCAACTATTAAATGCCAAGGAAAGCTATTGATTCAGTCTCATTGTGACCCAGGGAGAGTTAATTTACTCTTCAAGTACCAAATTTTTGGAAGCAGTCAACAGCTTTTCTCAGCGCACATTTGGCAAAATGCAGGAGTCAAAAGCTTTTCTGCATGGTGCACATTGGGCAAAATGCAGGAGTCAACAGCTTTTCTGGGTGCACATTGGGCACAAGCGCACCGAGAAAAGCTTTTTGACCTGGGAATTATTTTGTCTGGAACTAGAGCATGCTGGTACTTGAATGAAAGGTCTTTTTACGAGGGATATGAATCTGAAATCCTAATGATAATTTAGACTAGTTGACTTAAGTTAATTAACTCAAGATGTGAATGGCACTGAAAGAATTAATTAATAACACACTTCTCTGTTTATCCACCTTGGCAGAATAATGATCAGCCATTTAAACCATAATGAAGGCTCCCTGCCAGATTCCTCCTGGGGCAAAGTTCACAGCATTTTTACCAGTCCTTATAGGGATCAGCTGTTGCCAGGTAGCATCAGATTTTAAGCATGCCATGGATGGGCTCATAAGAAAGGTTTCTCAATCTCTTTATGATCCCTGGAGATGATATTTGAAGGGGAGTTTTTTTATGTGTTGCGCCTACTTCAACATTGCTGGTGTTGAGTGGGGAAACCAGTTGTTGGCTTATTTTATTGCGGTCCCCAAGAAGGTCTGAACTTGATCAATATTGGTCCTGTACTCCAGCAAACTTCTGAGAAAAATATCGATATTTGTTATACAGGTACAATGGTGCCTGTCTTGAGAGACCACGCCAATAACACACACCTGTCTAAGATAAATTGCATTAACTCTTTTCATTGCCGCGTACATTTTGGACTGAGTCAACAGCTTTCCTTGGCATGCCTGTAAGATCATTCATGAAGGCACGCCCTAGGTGAGTAGCTTTCCTCGACACAGATGGGGCGCACTGCACCCAATCTGCACCATGGAAAGCTATTCAATCAAGGTTTCAAGATTCAATTTGTTTTATTTGACAGGAAAATGAGCTGTCGTAATCTGAGCAGGAATGGGTTAACGGGAAGGAGTTAAGGTGGCACACTGATGTACAATGCAGACCTGTATTTGAACAAAGAGGGATCAAATGAAATCAGGTGGTGTCAGGCTGCAGCAAGGTGTGCATGCTGACTGAAAATTGCTCGTCCACAAAATTCTGCTCTGTTTGATATTTGATATATTCTTACTGGTGTCTGACACGAAATTGAGAGAATTAGAACTCCAAGAAAAACAATTTAACCCTCACAGATTTGATTTAAAGAAATAAAATTTGAGATAAATAGGTGTTCTGTCCAACTTAGAATGAAACACAAAGACCATGAAAATTGATATGCTGGAAACTAAAACTACTCGGGCAATTTAATCTACACGTGTTTAGGTAGCCTGTCAGTCACTCTTGCCTAGATATCCAGGCAATGTACATGAGGAATATATTCTGGTCCGGTGAATTTGAAATTTTTACCACATTTTTTAAAAACTTTGTGATGCAGGTAAGCCAATTCAGATGACAAGTCTATACAGGATCAAGTGTTGTTTTTGTCACTGGGTTGTGGGAAACAGTACTGAGAAATAAGCATCAATTGGACACATTAATGATGGCCCACATGTACTTTAACAGTTAAATATTGGCCTGTATATGCAATACGAGGTATGCATATTAATTTCCTGCCACAAAGCATGGGTTTGACGCCAGGCGATCACGGTGGACGTGTGGGTCACATCACTGTCACAGACCGGGTCATATGTTTATTTCTCACAAAATTAGTGTTTTTTGAGAAATTTAAGTTCACAAATGCCAAACTGGTGTTCATGTAGTACTTCCCGAGCCATATATAAAGAAAATTTTCCATCTGCCTTTAATCAGTATTCTTTATTAGTCCCCCGCCCACTTGGTGGGGGACTATAGGTTTGCACCTCGTCCGTCCGTCCGACCATCCGAAGCTTCTCCGGGCCATATTTCCAACACCATAACACCCACAGCTACCAAATTTAATGTGTTTGTACTTCCTAGGATAGAGGTGTATGGTGTGCCAAAAGTAGGTCACTAGGTCAAATATCTGGGTCACAGAATACATATGTATGAAAAATCTTGTCCGGGCCATAACTTTTTTGTCCTTTTACTTAGAGTCATGAAATGTTACACAAATGTGAAGCTTAGTCTAAGAAAGTGTCATAAAGCAAAACTAGGTCACTAGGTCAAATATTTGGGTCACCGATCGATATGTAAATATACAGAAACAAATTTTGTCCGGCACATATCTTCCCTATATTAATGCTACCTCTTCAATTTTTTTATGGTGGGTAGACCTTAGGTAGTAGCTGTGCATAGGCATTGTTTTGTGTGGCTAATTACTTGCATTAATTAATTATTTAACAAAGTTCGTTAAGCAAGACAAATTTTGTCCGGGCCATATCTTCTAAACTATTAATGCTAGCCCTTTGAATTTTTTGTGGTAAATAGACCATAGGTAGTAGGTGTGCATAGGCATTGTTTTGTGTGGCTAATTACTTGCATTAATTAATTATTTAACCAAGTTCGTTAAGCAAGACAAATTTTGTCCGGGCCATATCTTCTAAACTATTAATGCTAGCCCTTTGAATTTTTTTATGGTGTGTAGACTTTAGGTAGTAGGTGTGCATAGGCATTGTTTTGTGTGGCTAATTACTTCCATTAATTAATTAATTAACGAAGTTCATTAAGCAAGCTGAAGATACAATACAAATTTTGTCCGGGCCATATCTTCTAAATTATTGATGCCAGCCCTTTGATTTTTTTTATGGTGGGTAGACCTTAGAGGGGATATGGTAATGGGCACCGTCCATGTGTCCGTCCGTCAGTCAAATATTTGGGTCACAGTAATACATAAATGTACAGTATTTTCATGTCCTTACTGTAATTCTTAAAAATTTTTGACTTCTTGTTATAAAAGTTTACTGATAATGTATTGTGACCTAAAAGTGTGTCACGACGCAAAACTAGGTCACTAGGTCAAATATCTAGGTCACAGTGTAAACTCCATGTAAAACCTTGTCCATGCCATATTTCCCTTAATATAATAGCTACCAAATTTATTATTTTAATACTACCTGGGGAGTTGTTGTGTCACATGGCAAAAGTAGGTCACTAGGTCAAATATCTAGGTCACTGTGAAATCCATTCAAAATCTTGTCCGGGCCATAACTTTTTTGTCCTTTTACTTAGATTAATGAAATTTTACACAAATGTGAAGCTTAATCTAAGAATGTGCCATACTTTTAATTTTTTTTTTCATCTAGGTCACACCCCTATATAGTAGTCCATTCAACCTCGTGGGCGATGAGTGGGGGACTATGTATTGCTCTGCAATACTCATTAGCTTGTTTCCAAAATATTAGTTATATTCCACTTGTCCCCACAGGTACTGACCCGTATCTCGCCATATCCCACCAAGCAAGACCAGGCAATCAAGTATGCAGTTGTGTCGGGTAATTAATATACATATCTCCTGTTGCTATGTGTGTCTGAAAGCCAGAGTATAATGTTTCATAAAAAGGTTTACATTGAAAAGATATTGGAAAGGGAAAAATTGTTCAGGTTAAAACCAGAAGGCACAGAACTCGAAGTGTAGGACTTAATCTGATCCCTGCATATATAAAGCTGCGCAGAGACATTTAGTGATTTCAATATTTTATACAAATCGGCTAACAGGCTTTAAGAGTTACATAGCTACAAGGCCATTACGTTCAACATTTAATGTACATTGTATGGAGGCATTTGCTTAAAACCTTTATATCGTGCAAAGAACGGCATATAAATCGTTGTGTTTTATATGCATGCATCTATACTGTATGCTGTATGTAACACCTGGCCCTCCACTTTGAGCATGAGGGCTTGCACTGTGAAAATTCATATCAACTGAAAAAATGGCTACCATTGGAAATGTCATCACTTGATTACAGCAGAAACTGCAATCGAGTTTCTTCTATATGAAACAGAAATGGGCGTGGCTAAAGCAGGACAAAGCACAGGGATCAAGAAGTTTCGTGCACTTCTAAACTAATAGGAAGACAGAATAAATACCTAACTATTATAAGATAACACCCGAGTTCCAACCTCACTGCAGTACACAGAAAGTCTTAGGAAGAACAGTCGCATCGCAGCAACCTCTGAAAGGCTGAGTGCATGACATAAAACAGGTTCC
Source organism: Hermodice carunculata (assembly GCA_964020975.1). Classification (NCBI taxonomy): domain Eukaryota; kingdom Metazoa; phylum Annelida; class Polychaeta; order Eunicida; family Amphinomidae; genus Hermodice; species Hermodice carunculata. Next base: position 67,373,369 of record OZ026627.1, on the reverse strand, counting down.
CACAATACTACAGCTATATAGTTCCTATAGCAACTCTGTTGCATAACAACATCCTCTAAATGGCTGAGTGCATGAGGTAAAACAGGTTGCCACAACGCAACACCTGTATAGTTGCTATAGCAACTCGGTTGCATAACAACAACCTCTAAAAAGGCTGAGTGCATGAGGTAAAACAGGTTGCCACATTACAACAGCGATATACATTGTAGTTGCTGTATAGCAACTCCTGTGTTACAACCTTTCTTTTCCTGATGAGTATAATTCAGTCAATGTATCTCCTGTAACCAAGCAAGTTATGACATTCATTGGAAATGTGTATCATGTTTAAATATGAATGTCATGTGATACACATGACCTTGACCAAATTCTACGAGGGTCACACCCACTTCATCAAAATGAATGAGACCTCATTATAATGACACTCAGATATATCTGACATATTCACTTAACGACGCAGGTTTTGAAGGACTTGAAGTTATATTTCTTTGTTATGGGATTTCTTTATCCTGACATACTCAGATATCTGACACATTTTGCAGAGAACAAATGGTGTTATTACAATGAGGTTTCACTGTATATAGGCATGACAATCTCTTGTCACAATCTTTCGAAGAAGAGATCGCCATATCAAATTGCGCTACATTACCAAATTTATACCAAATACACCTTAAAGCGAATGTCGAATTATGTTAGATTGTGCGTGATCACCACAAGTGTGCTGAAGATCATGGAACACCTCATGCAGTAGAAAATAGAGCAATTCTTTAATATTAAATCAGTAGCCTATTATAGCCATCATGCCTGAGATGAAAATGGTATGTGACATGCAGATATGCATAACATTGACCGTCTTAATTTTGCAAGCAAGGTCACAGAAGTGAATGTTTAGGATTTAAATATTATGCAGCATGTATAACATGCAAGTGTACGTATTTTCAAAATTAAAAAGACGAAGCAAAGGTATGGCTTCACTTTCGTGCCGTAAACATTCAACCGGTTTCGCCAGTAGTGTGGCTCATCAGGAACTGTACGTATTTTCACTCATAAAATTTTTGCACTTTTTGCATTCCAGGCATTTTAACAGAAGCTTTAATTTAATATTTTGTATATGGTTCCTGTTATGCCAATGTTAAAATACTATTTCGTTGTGATTTTATGTCATAGTTTTGTGCCATCAGCTAAATGAAATGAATTTACAGTATAACAGCAGAGCTTGTGGCCCACAGGCCTTTTGTTTTGAGCATTTACATTGTGTACACAGTACCTGCATGGCTACATGTACAGTCTGTCATGCATGTTAAGTTTTATTACCAGTTATGAATCACGCTCACACAATATCCTCACGGTCATGGCAATTTACAGTATGTCATGTATATCCAGTTATATTACTGCTTATGAGCTATAGCTATGCACACACAATATTATTATGGTCATGGTAATTTATATTTTAATTTGTGGCAGCTGAAGTATGAGATAACATTTTGCAGTATTACTGTATATCATCTAAGTTTTCATGTCCATCTCGAGCACCGTGGTTTGATCTGTCTCAGGCATAAGCTTGAGTGTCTTGTATATGTATATATACTCATGACAATGAGTGAAATGTATCACTAATTTTGGCTTTGCGCAGAAGTGTTTGTATGCAAGAGTTAATCAGAAAGCTTGAAATACGATAGCATGTGTTCAACATTGCAAGCGAGATTCTTTTTTTAATCAAAAAAGAGGGTACATATTCATGATATATCTGTTTTGCTTAATAGAAGCTTTGAATTTTTAAAACTCTTGCATTGAAAGTCACAATAGTGATTAGGATACAGGTTTAGAAATAGGCAATGACTGGATTGGACATGGGGCATGGAGAGATTGAATAGAAGAGGTTGCACTAGCTGAATATAAAACCCGATACACAACATTCTTGTGGGCTGGAGGTAGTACAGAACCAGTGGTCCCCTCTAAAAAGGCCACCCCAAATGCAAACAAAAAAGTAGCCTTATAAGAGGGGTGGCCAGTCTCTTGAGGAGGAGAACATAATGGAAATACCATACTTTTTGCACAAGAATGCTGGCCTTTTAAGAGGGGTGACCTCTGGTGAGAGGGGCCTGATAAGAGGGGGACCACTGTATTCCCATTAGATTCTACATGTATGTCAAAGTAATGCTCAATTCATCACATAGTTTTGTGGCAGAAGTGACCAAATTTACAGGAGTATTTTAACTATATACAACAATTTACCACAGGAAAATTGGTGTTTCTAGGTACAGTGCTTTTTTAAGTTACATAGGTACAAATTACAATCATTGTGGAAACTAATAGAAATACACACACCTAGCCCACCTGCCTACAGAGCCCTCTATTGAGAACCCACATGAAGCAGCTGATCTTGACCCTACCTACATGTATTGTGTGCTTATATTATAATTAGGCTATATTTCTTGTACCATCACACCTATACCTACCAAATTTGGTGTGTGGATCTACTTCATAGGCTAGGGGCTTGTGTGTCACACACCAGAATTAGGTCACTGTGACCTTGGCCTTGACCCTTGAACCCTAACCCCCTAAAAAAGTTTGACCTTCTCTGGGCCAGCCATTAATGTTTGAGTATAAATCAGTAAATCATTGGTTGTAAATTTAGGTCTATGTAGCTTCATATACCAATACACCTGCAGCCACCAAATTTGTGGCACGGACACATCATTGGTTCAAAGGGAGTGTCGTGCATCTCGTCTCTGGTGCTCCTGTTTGTATATATGATTCCATGGTGTTTATACTCATTGGTGTCTTTGCTGTATTTTACCTTATTCCATACCTCATTTTTAAGACATGGCCATGGCACCTGAGCTATAAGACTTGTCACTCGGGCAAATAATGCAATAACGACATAGTTAAAGGGTTAGTAAGTTAGAATTTGAGCAAGTGCTCTTTGTATGAGGCATTATGGTCTTGTTTCAAAGCAATGTAACAGGTAATATTTGCCCCAAGTTAGCAAGACATTATTCTGCTGTTTTGACTTATGGCAAATTATATCAAAACCATTTTTGCCATTTTGCTTGTATTTATTTTTGGTTTTCTAGATTACGGGTAACATTTATATGTTATCTGTACTTTGACAAATTTTGGAAGCTTTATTTCAATTTTAAAGCACTGAAAAGGGAAGAAAAAACATACAGCTGTATTTTATCACCAATGCATTGAACAGCATGCATTTCTGTTTTAGCTCTGGTGACCAAAGGTCACAGAGATTTTGCGACCACTCGTGTCTGTTCATCCATCCGTAAACTTTTGCTCCTTAGCACAATACCATCCACAGTTTTCAAGTTAGCTCAATGTAACTTCCAGGACTTACAGGGTGTATGAAAATCTAGGCCCCTTTTGATATTGGTGGCACCACCTACAATATTGTACAATATAGGGGTCAAAATTTGAAAATCTTGTGAACACTTTAGCACACTTTTTGGCAGATCATCACCAAATTTAGTGGGATTGTGGGGGAGGTCAAAGTCTAAATTGCTAATGATACCAGTGGTGCCACCCATAATTTGATGGAAATTATGAGCCAAAATGTGTTTTAAGATACAAAATTCCATATCTGGGAAAAGTAATTGGATTAGACTTGCCAAATTTGTAGGCTATATAGACCGTGGCCAAAGCTATAATGTTATGTAATACCAATGACCTTGAACTATTTTTGTGAGGTCACCATGCATGTCAAGTTGAAAGAGGTGATTTTGTAATGGTGGGGTGTAGCTTGGACATCATGCAATATCAGCACAGCACCAAAGTCTGTGCGCCTCTTGTACATGTATTTGGCCTATGTAATCTGGGTAACCTTGATCCCTCCTGTCCTAGGGTCACTGAGGACATAAAGTTAGGGACTCACTTATTTCTTTGCACATGCAGCAATATCCATCACAGGAATTGCACAAATAAGCTATGATTACATGTGGAGTGAAGTGCCATCTGGTGGACATATTATGCACTAAATTTACATAAGCTTCAAACGTTCAGGTGCAATATAGCCATGGTGCCAGCAGAGCATTAGTCCCATGGGCCTCTTGTTTTTCAAAATGTTACCACATCAAGTGACATGGCCTCCTGCCAATCATTAGGTCAAGATCAAAGGCCAAGTTACTCCCATTCCTGGTCAGATTACAACTGAGTCTTTAACATACCTCGGCACAGATTGGGTACAATGTGCCCAACCCATACCAAGGAAAGCTACACCAGGCCTGGGGTATATACCATCATGAATAGTACGTCCTACATACAAATCCCAGCAAATATGTTTTCAAGTAACGAGAAATTTAAGTAGAAACATTCATGTTAAGGCAGACGACAATTTACATCCAGGCACTTTGGGGCTATTTGAGCAGGAAAGGGCCGGCAACCAGAGAAGTGCTGTGATTATCGCAGCACTGGTCTGAACTGGTTTTCTGTCACGGCCCCATGAAACATGCTTGCGCAACTGGTACTTTATGAACACCAAATGTAGTTACAGATGATTGCCAACAAAAGACTGAAATATTAGCTCAAAATCAAGACAGACTGATCGATAATTATCGCCCAGGGCAGGAGCACAACAGAAAACATATCAAAAACAAAAACAAAACAAAAAAAACACAGTGTCATGTCCTGTAACATTCAGTTACAATACATCTGTATGGATAATATTTAATGACACCAAAGGACCTTAACAGATATATACACAGGCCGAAGAAATATTGTCGTGGTGTGCAGGAGGACTCAGGTTCACATGGTCACCAGCTGGAAACGTCTTCACTAAATAGATTAACCCTTTCCCCCTTGAAATACATGCAAGTCTGAGCCAACAGTTTTCTCTGGCGTGGGTTGGACACTAAGTGCCCAACTCATGCCGAGGAAAACTGTTGACCTGGGACATGTGATCTTGACTGGTGGAATATATAATTCTCAGTCAAATTGTTCTTCATAATGCCCCCCCTCCCCCCCCCCCCCGAATGGAGGAGGGGACTTATAGTGATTACCTTGTGGCTGTCTGTGTTTATGTGTCCAGACTGACAGTTTTCACGTGATAACTAGAAAAGTTTTTTGCTTTGGGCTTTCATATTACACATGCTTGTTGTCCTGAATAAGGTCTCAGAAAGGTCTTTCGAAAATGGGTGCATCTTGACTCAATTATCAAGGTCTCACAGCCATTTTTAGTTTTCACTTGATAATTTGAAAAGTTTTTGACAGAGGTCTGTCAAGTTAAAGATGATTGCAATCCTACATGAGGTCTCAGATGAGTTCCAAGATGGGTGACCTTGACTCCATTCCCTGGGTCACAGAGCCATTTCAGTGAATTTAGTTTTTACGCGATGAGTTGAAAATTATTTGACATAGGTCTTTCAAATTGCAGGCAATTACAGTCCTACATAAGGTCTTGAATGAGTGTGAAGATGGGCGACCTTGATTTAATTCCCAAGGTCACAGAGCCATATTAGTGAATTTGGTTTTCATGCTATAACTTGAAAAGTTTTTTGCATAAGGGTTTCATACCCCATGTGCTAATAGTCCTGCAAAGGTCTCTTATGAGTTTAAAGATATGTGACCTTGACCTTATTGCCAAGGTCACAGAGTCATTTTAGTGAATTTGGTTTTCATGCAATAACATGAAAAGTTTTCTGCATGGGGATTTGATATTGCACATGCTTATAGTCCTGAACAAGGTCGCAAAGAAGTTTGAAGATGGGTGACCATGATGCAGACCCCATGGTTACAGACTGATTTCAGTGAATTTGGATTTCATGAGAAAGCTTGAAAAGTTTTGTGCATAGGACTTTTGTATTGTACATGTTTATAGTCCTGAATAAGGTCTCAAATAAGTTTAAAGATGGGTGACCTTGACTAAATTCCCAAGGTCATACAGCTATTTTTGTTAATTTGGTTTTTATGAGATAACTTGAAAAGTTTTTTGCATAGGAGTTTCATACTGCATGAGCTTACAGTCCTGCATAAGGTCTCTACGGGGTGTGAAGATGTGGAACATTGACCCAATTCCCAAAGCCACACAGCCTTTTCAGTGAATTTGTTTTCACATGATAAATTGAAAAGTTTTTAACATAGACCTTTCTTACTACACATAGTTTTAATCCTACATAAAGTCTGGGACAAATTCAAAGATGGTTCACCTTGACCCAAATCCAAAGGTCATAGAGTGGGGGGGGCATAGATCTAGCAATCTCTGATTCTGTTTTAATTTCTGTTGAAAATAGCTGAAAGCACCGAAGCAGACCACATTTGACCACCAGCCAGTTTAGACTGGTGTAAGGAGGGGGGGGGGCAGTTAATGTTTTTCATCATGCACCCCGCCACCCCGGCTTAATGACTTCTTTAATCATGCCAGCAGAGATGGATACAGTTGCCTCTCTTTTGATAGACCACCTCTATGGCAGGCCTAGAAGTGGTCACATAAAGCAGGTGGTCTCCCATTTGAGGTGATGCAGACATGGGATTGATAGACTTAGGGTCGTGGTGAATGTGGGTTTAAAAGGCAGATGGTCTCTCAATAGAGCAGTCACTTAACGGTTGAATGACTCTCATTTGGATGCTGACCGCAATATGCTGACACTGAACAAATTAAGGCTTTTCAGAACCACAACATCAATATTTTGCATATTTTTTTAGTGATTCAAGATTAAAGGCTTGACTTTTGATCATAAAATGGATTTATGCAGCAAAATAAAAATTCATTGATGACTGATGTGAGTGCCAATTGTGTTTTGCATGTACATGTGGGTATATATTTACATGTGTTCAAATATGTGCTGTCTTTTATCTATGTGCTGCTCGACCTGCCATTGGCATGGATAATACAAACTCTTTCTCTTCAAGTTTTGGAAACTGTGCTAGAAAATTATAACTTTCTTATGCATGTGAATGCCTGAGGGGTCATTTTTTTTCAGAACAATGTGTTCATGACTGGATCTCAGCTCTCACAGAGCAATTTCATCTCCATTTTCTACCTTGCACAATGAGAATTCAAATACTACTTCTCTACCTCAGATGTGTAATGTGTACCCAGTGTATATTTCTGAAAAATTGCTCCTGTTTGTACACTGGCCAAAAGCATGAAGCTGAATTTACCAATGTTTTAATGGATATAAGGTTGCGGAAATTATCTTCTAGACCTGGCTTGATCATAAAATTGACTTTATTTACAAATGTCCCACAGAACTACAGCTCCGACTGTGTTGCCTCCAAGGTCGGTTCCTCCTATAGGCACTACATGGCGTTTTATCCAGCAGAGACCTAGCGAAAACTCTAACAGGGGCAGCGTTCACCCGGGCAGTAGATCTGACATGGGAGCCATCTATATTTGGAGATTGCTCATGTTACCATGCAGTGGGCATACTACACTCAGCTTTTTCCAGTGAGACCATCAAAGGAATAAATACATGTACACTTTGTTAAAATCAAAACAAAAGAATAGGAGAAAAGCAACCTGAATTGAAAAAAAAATATATATGTATATATACTATATATATATATGTAGGCCCATATAAAAAGAAGCCAAACTACAGAGAGAGAGAATAAATAAAAACCCAGACCTGGTCAGGTTTAATAAACGTCCTATGTTGCTACATCATGACTACAGTGTGTGTACTGGTGGCATATACATGGTCACTGTAGGGTATAACCATGCTCACTGTAGGTTATACATGCTCGCTGTAGGTTATAATCATGCTGACTGTAGGTTATAATCATGCTCAGTGTAGGATATAATCATGCTTGCTGTAGGTTAAAATCATGCTCCCTTTAGGTTATAATCATGCTCGCTGTAGGTTATAATCATGCTCAGTGTAGGGTATAATCATGCTCAGTATAGGTTATAATCATGCTTGCTGTAGGTTATAATCATGCTCAGTGTAGGTTATAATCATGCTTGCCGTAGGTTATGATCATGCTCACTGTAGGTTATAATCATGCTCAGTGTAGGGTATAATCATGCTCACTGTTGGTTATAACCATGCTCAGTGTAGGGAATAATCAAGACATGCTCAGTGTAGGTTATAATCATGCTTGCTGTAGGTTATAATCATGCTTATTGTACAGTTACGCCCGGCTAAAAGTTAACACCCAAACGCTTTTTTCGCGTTTTGCTGGTGTTTGGCTTGTGTTTGGAAACATTTGAAAACGTTTGGAATGTGTTTGGAAAGTGTTTGGAATGTGTTTGGAAAGCGTTTGGAAAGCGTTTGGGAAAAATCTCAAACACTTTTACAAAACGTTCGAACACATCTCCAAACGCTTTCAAACACTTTCCAAACGCGTTGAACAATTACCCGAACGATTTCAAACACTTTCACAAACGCATTCAAACACTATGCATTTCAAACACTTCCATTAAAATGATGCAGAATCTCCAAACGTATTTTCAACAGGTCCAGCAATATATGATATACCTACATGTAAATGTGCACTTATCCAGCATTAGACGTTGTATATATTTATATAAAACATGATCCAAGTATGTTTACCCAAGTGTCTAATTCAACTACAATTAATTAAAGACTTAATTCTTCATTTCAGATGTCATGAATACTTCATCTTTCAAAAACTGTTTCCGAGTAAATCCATAAGCTATATCATGATCAGATCATGATTCATGATCTGATCATGATATTGCCTATAACTTTACTCTGAAATAGTTCCTAATTTTCAATTAAAATATATATAATTACTCCAAGGACCAATGGAGTATCGCCTGGCTTACTCCACTGGAGCTAATTCTATTGCTTGGCTTAGTAAGCCAAACAATACTTAAATTGAGCTGCTTCTGTATTTCCATTCGAAATTTTAAAAGTTAAACAGTATATCTGAAGCTTTAACACTTTCTAGTGAGAGTCAACAGCTTTCCGCGGCCCGCTCTGGGCGCTGGTGCCCCGAGCGCGCCGATAAAAGCTGTTGACTAGTCGCTAATGGCAGATATGACATGTTGGTATTCGTTGGAAATGTCTTTTGATGAGGAATTCAAATATAAAATCTACTGATAGTATATCATCTGTGCGAGTCCGCATATATGTGGACTCAGACTGCAAGTGTTAATTTTATGTCCCCACCAAACAATCAAATAACTTATGTGCTGTCATACCTAGATTCAAATCGAATTGACTGAAATTGCAACATTTTAAAAACAACAGAAACTGGCTATAGAGCAACATTTTCAGGTGATACTATATGTGGTATGGTCCAAAATATTACTTGCCGACCCATTTGCCACTTTCCCGTGACCTACGGGACATATTTTGAAAGCGTTTGGAAAAGTGTTTGAAAGCGTTCGGCTTTCACCAAACGCGTTCGGGAAAGTGTTTGAAAGCGTTTGGAAAAGTGTCTGAAAGCGTTTGGCAAAGTGTTTATAAAGCATTTGGATAGTGTTTGCAAAGTGTTTGCTACGCGTTTGCAAAACGTTTGACTTTCACTGAAAGTGTTTGGGAAACGTTTGGGAAACGTTGGTGCGTTTGGCGTTTGTTAACTTGAACGCGAGCGTAACTGTAGGTTATAATCATGCTCACTGTAGGTTATAATCATGCTCAGTGTAGGGTATAATCATGCTCAGTGTAGGGTATAATCATGCTCGCTGTAGGTTATAATCATGCTCAGTGTAGGGTATAATCATGCTCAGTGTAGGGTATAATCATGCTCGCTGTAGGTTATAATCATGCTCAGTGTAGGGTATAATCATGCTCAGTGTAGGGTATAATCATGCTCGCTGTAGGTTATAATCATGCTCAGTGTAGGGTATAATCATGCTCGCTGTAGGTTATAATCATGCTCACTGTAGGGTATAATCATGCTCACTGTAGTTTATAATCATGCTCACTGTAGGTTATAATCATGCTCAGTGTAGGGTATAATCATGCTCGCTGTAGGTTATAATCATGCTCAGTGTAGGGTATAATCATGCTCGCTGTAGGTTATAATTATGCTCACTGTACTAACAAGACACAAGCTGGAGGTGACTATCTAAACATGACAGGCTTTACTAGCAGGGGGCAGCAGTTTTTTACTGAAAGTGACAGGAAAACCTGGCCTGACTTGAAAGGGTCAGAAAAGTTGCTTTAAATGACAGGTCTGACTCACAAGGGGTCTAGGAGAAAGTCCAGCTTTCTGGTTTTGACAGAATTTGGCTGAAAATGACTGGTCATATCTGCCCTGGCTGGCTGGGTCAGGAAAGTGTCTAAAAAGGACAGGACCTTATGGGACCTGTCAAAGTCAGCCAAAAACCTATCCAAAGTGATGCTTCAGTAACTTTCCTGGCTCCCAGTGATATGATTGTACCATACAGCTATATGTGGAATATTGCACATCACAGCTTGTAAAATATACTGATGGACTTAAATTTTATTACAAGATCAATTGGAGGTCAATATAGTTTGATTAGATGGGTACCAGGTATGTTACATAATAGTCATTCAATAAGCCTGCCCCCATTGTTCCAGCTTAACTACATGTACATAATTCAGGTATTTTCCATTTACATTTAGGTGATATCAGTAATACACAATATTATCTATATGGGGCGACAATAGTGTTAAAGCATGCTTACAGACATGTACATAACGTATTAAAGTCCTTGTACTGAAACACTGCATATGCCAATTCTTCTAAAATCAGATTGTTCAGTTACCATGGAAACGCAGCTAAGGTACTACACCTGCCAATTATCAGAGGGTAGAGATGCATTGTAGTGATACACGTTTGGTATGTTGCTCTATAGGAGCCAACGTAAAGTTCAATATGTGACTGTTCTGCTCGTCTCCTGGTATTTACGTCGCATGTTAAGGTGTTAGCGGAAAAGGAGACATACAGATTATGTGCATACTGGTGAGTCAGTGGAGATGGCTTTGACCCAGCTTGAGTTAGGACCTTGGTGATTACCTGTCAAAGGTTCCACAGAACTCCTTTGAAGAAGACATTGACTGTTTACTTAATTCCTGTCATTATTATCATATTCATAAAAAAGCAAAACAAAAAAAAGAAAAAAAGAAATAAAAACAAAAGAAAAACTTGTCAAAAAGTTGGAATAAATTGCTGATTATTACAATGGATAGAAGATAAATTCTTTTATTTACATTAATCTTAAAACTTTTTCCATTCATTTTTGCCGTTGAACATATCAGTAAAAGCTTTTGCTGAATAGTTTGCTGATAGTAAATATATCGTTGTCTCTGGGAGCACCTGTACTAGTGTATGTATAGAATGGGTGTAGTAGCTAAAGGCCTGCAGCCATTGCCTAGCAACCAACAAATCAGACAAAGTGGTGCAATGATGTTGCCAAAGTAATGCTTACGGGCATTCACAATAGCTTGTAAGTTGCCTCCGCATGCAACGACTGATCATTGCGTGTCATACCTGCCATTTTCTTCTAACGCCAGGTACATGTACTAGGGCACATGCTAACCCTCTGTCTTCGATTAAGGCTGAGTCGAAACTTTCACTGGCACAGGGTGGGTGTGTAAGTGCCCAAGCCACTTCAAGGGGAGCTGCTTACCTGTGGCCATATTCACAAAGTAGATTGATCTGATACAAAATTTATGATCAAAACTAAAATCAAATTGTTTGATCCCATATTTTTTTGGTCATAGGTCTAATAGCATATTATTAATTCTGATATTTACCAATCTATATTTTTGTAGCTACTGTGCAAAAAGCGTGCTCAATACTTCAGGATTACTGCTGAATCCAAATTTGATCCCAATTTTGATCCAAATTGAAAGATAAAGTACTGAACCAAAGTAAGGTCAATTTTATAAAATAAAAATGTTATTCTGAAGGTTCATATTACAAGCAAGAGCATAGGTCGGTTAATCCTTTAAGTTGCAATCAACTATTAGGCCAAGGTTGAAGTGATAAATTGGACCAGAATGACATAAAATGTAAATTTAGGAGCAAATTCAGGATAAAACCAAATTTTCTATGAACACGACTGTTGAGGGGTGTCATCTTGATAGGTCTCAGTCTGCAATTATCATTCAAATAATTACTCGTAAGTTGTAATTGGTCAAAAACACTGAGGCAGACGACATTTGACCACTGGCCAGTTTCAGCTGGTTTTGTTTGGTCTAAGTTGGAAATGGTTTACAGTGAAGTGAAACTTTATTATGACAACACTCAGATATGTTCACTTAACTGTTTCGGTGCTAACTGCAACTGAAAACAAATTATTTACAATAGGTCACTGTGAGTTAAATAAGGGTGTTAGGTACATGTTCCTTGTAAAAAGACCATTTATTCATGTACCACCATACTTGTATTTACATAGAATATAATGGTCATCTCAACGGCTTTCCTGGGCATTGGGTGTCCAAAGTGCACTGAGGAAAGCTGTTGACTTAGTTCAAAATGTGGCAACGAAAGACTCAAGGGCACACTTTGTGAGGGACTCAAAACTGGCTGGTGGTCAAATGTCGTCAGCTTCAGTGCTTTCAACTAATTTTAACAATTATGAAAAACAGTTTTGACTGAGAATTGTAGTTGATCTCATGCCCCAGGTCAGCAGCTTTCCTTGGCATGAGTTGGGCACTTAGTGCCCAACTCATGCCAAGGAAATTTGTTGACTCAAGTGTCAATACAAGGGGGAAAGGGTTAAAACCCTACTTCTCAGATGTTTGGCTCATTCATCAAAAATACTCATATGTTGGACACATTTTGCAGTAAACATGTGGTCATTGTACTAAGATTTTACTGTACATGTAAAGTAAAACACATACTGCTGTTGAAGTCTCAGGGAAAATTGTTTAAAGTTTATCTTGGGCACGCTCTATAATGCTTGCATTGGTGTGGCTCATGGACTTAATTGAAAGTACTGCGGGTCAGATGCCTGCATTGTGACAAAGCACTTGGCTTTAGAACTAAAACTGACAAAGAAGCAACTCAGGCACATTTTCCAATGACAAACGAAATTTATTGAGGCATTTACCTTAAGGAAAATGCTTTTTCGCTCAAGTGATGTTTACGTCAGGTGACATATTTGCACAATGGCTGTCAACAGTCTCCACTCTGTGTGTTCATTATTAAATTTTTCGCTTCTGTTCAAAAACAGCTGGGGAGCAATCCCTGGCAATCTTGTTGGTGATGCATATATACTTTGAGTGTGATATTTGTTCAGTTGCCAATGTTTTCGAAGGTGGAGACAATTTATCGATACATCATACAGTGAATCATTTTGTTGTCAATTGTATGATTCCCTGTAGAGATTTGCAATATTTATTGATTCACAATATTCTTTTTAATATTAAGTATTTGGTAAAATTTCCAGTTGAAATGATATACAGTTGCCGGAAACTTAGCGGAAATAGCATCATTGTGTCTGAAGGATACCATTTTTTCCAACAATGCGCAATTGTGCAAATTAAACTACACCCCCCCACCTATCCACCCCCACCCCTAGGGGGACGGTCATCTGATTTTTATGACCATCTTGCAGGAAACCTGTTTTCCCTCATAAATAAGATTTTTTTGTCTGATTTTCTGCAAAATTATGTTGTAAAGATCGAGTTTCAGAATCCAGAACAGAACTAAGTGAATACGGGAATTGGTTATATCTTGATATCAAACATATACATTGTGGTGATTTCACACAGAAATGGACTGGAATATCCCATATTCTTGTCACGAACCCCGTGTCCTTTTCTGTACAAATGTGTTTTTGTGTACAGTCGCACTCTTGCCTGTCGCCATATGTGAAAACGGGAGATTGGCCTGTCGTGCTCGACTTTCAGCCATCCATCCCTGGTGATCGAGTAATATATTTACATTTGCCTCTACGTTGCTGTTAACACACATTGGAGGAGTAGAATGATGCTAGAAAGGATTGCCGAATGTACTGGGTAAGGTCTGGGAGGGGAAAAGAGGTTCAGGAAATAAGCTAAAACAAAGAAACAATCACTGAATTGCCAGCCAGGAGCATTTCCAATACTGTCGGCACTTCCACCATTTGCCATCATTTATCCTGACATATTTTCTTACCACAGCATATATATCACTCAGACCAGGAAATATCAATCACTATTAGAGGCTATCAAAATTAAAATGGATTAGTCCCGGATATATCTTAGCCATATCTGCTATTAAACGGCAATATTGGATACGGCACACACCAAATGCTGGACTTTAATCTGCCACGTACTTGCACATGTACCTAACCTTATAGCACAGTACATTGTGGTAAACATTCTTTGAAATATATGATGCCATATTTCTTGAACATTTTAATTATCAAGTTCAGAAATTAGACTGAAATAGATGAGTTTAAAAAACGAATGATCCCGTCTATGGACTTAGTGCATGTATTGGTGAGCATCTTATATTGCTTCTAAGAGACATTCATGTTTTAGTTATGCATATGCACCTGTGATTTATTCATTATCGGACAAGTTCCTGTTAGTTGCTATACACTTCAACAGTGCTTAACAGTGATTTTACTTTTTAACCCTGTACTTTCACATTCTATTGTTATCATAATAGTTTTAGTTATATGTCTACATTGCATGTGGGTGAAATACCTTACAGCTATAATGTTAGTAGGATCTGCTAGTTAGGACCACCCCAACTGCATGCAGAAGGTGGTCTCATATTGCAGGTGGTCTCAAAATGCAGGAACTTTTTTTCAGAAATAGACTCTAGAGTCATATGACAGGGCAGTCCAAAAACAGATTTCAGTTTTTCAGGAGAGGTGGTTTTCAGAGCTGGTACCACTGCATTGTAAAACTGACATTAAATAATGATGAAATGAAATGAATGCTCTATTGCCAGAGTCACAACCAAATCTGTTACCCAGGGTACTTAAAACGTCAAGATACACTTTTAATTGTGCCCACCAGTGATTCATCAGGATGAAGTGGACAAATTAAATGAGGGTTCTGGCACCAGAGGGCAGGGCAGGCAAATCCATAACCACAGGCATTCCCATGCAATTCATCTATACACTGGTCCCCCTCTCGTGAGGCCACCCCAAATGCACCAGAAACATGACCTTATAAGAGGGTTGGCCTCTCATGAGGAGCAATATACAGAGCAAAAGTTACACTTGCTGCATTATGAAGTGACCTCTTTAGAGGGAACGGCTTCTCCTCAGGGGGCATGGCAAGAGGGGGGGTCAATGTATGTTTTCAGTCTTTGCACGTAATTTTATTGACTATAAGGACTCTGAAGTGTCACGCGTTTCAAGTGTTGGGTGTTACAGACAACACAAATTTTACATATTATTGATATCTGAATGTTCAAATTGCAATACAAAGAGGCCTCGTAAACTGTAAGATTTGGTTTACCAATGCAGATGTTTGAAAACAGTTCAATCAATTAACCCTTTCCCCCTGGAATTAAGTCCGATTGAGTCATTAGATTTCCATGGCATGGGTTCGGTACCAAGTTTACATGGCCACTTTTGTAATTTCAATTTTGTATTTGTGTCCTTTTGCCCAGAACCACTTCCTAGTGGTCATTACCCTATTCAGCAGTCCAAACTCTTTACTTTCCATATGCTAATCATTTACTGTTCAAATGTTTACTCGAAAAATATATGACCTATGACTTGTTGATGTTGCACTTGATGATAGTCCTCTATAGGGTTCAGTCAGGGCTATAGGCATGGGAAATCTTAAGCTAAAGTTATCAGGCCACTTGAGGCCTTACTTTCAAGATCAGCTGAGCACAGGACCGTCACGATCCTCTTGTTTGATCTCTTTTACCAGGAGCATAGACAAAATTCAAGTAGAAAGTACATTGCTGTTAGGTGTGTCCTATAAGCGTACTCTTTAAGCCCAATTAGGGTACAGTTGTCAGAAGTAATAGCTGTTACACATGCCAATAATGTCATATATGGCCAGTAGATGGCATTTTTGTGTTGTTTTGCCAGTAGATGGCTCTTGTCCTGGTGCTCCTGGATGTGAGGAAAAATAAAAATGTGTGTAATACGTACAATGGACCTCCGATCACAGGTCCATGTGTTTGATTCTTGCAGGACTGTGCCTGTGTTAGCCTTCTTAGTTTGGGAAATTCAGTCCCTATTGGAAGCTGCAACCAACTTTGAGTTGCCCTAAATTTTCTATACCAGTCAGACATGTCAAATGTACAGTGTTAATATTGCAATTCATCCTTAGATGTAGTCCAGCGGTAGTGCCTTTACCGCATTCTCCCTTTTAAGCACCCTGGGCACTATGGAAATTAAATTGAGGTGTACACCAATTGTAGACATACATTTGCAACATTTTAGGTGTATTAACAGGTACATTATCATTATATATACACTTAATAGAATGGGGGCACTTAAAAGGGAGAATATGGTAATTTTAACGATTTTCATCATTTATTGATAAAATAGATTTTTTATTCCCCTCAGAAAAATACATACCGTACAGCTAAAAATGACAATGAATGGTCAGACAAAATTAAGTTGTATATTAACAGATAAAATAAATTCTTTATTCTTTATAGAGAAATACATAACTAACAGCAAAAATTGAGAATGAGTCGGCAGACAAAGTTACGTTATGTATTTAATGATAAACTAAATTATTTATTCTTCCTAGATAAATACATAATAATTAAACAACAAAAAATGACAGTGAATGGCAGGACAATTTACCTCTTAGTCATTGTACCTGCCCCAGCTAACCCTTCCCTGCTCAAATTTCCAAAAGTGCCCAGATGTAAATTGCCTTCTACTGTAACCCTTAAAGTACTAATCACAGCTAGAGTTGTTCTCTCATTACCATTCAACATATAATGGTTAAAAGATTAAAATTCCTCATGACGATACCTTTCAGTCAAATACATGTACCAGCAAGCCTAGTCTGAAGCAGAATGTAGTCTTAGTCAACAGCTTTCCTCAGGACACTTTGCATGCAATTCATGCAAAGTGTCCCGAGGAAAGCTGTTGACTCAGTCTTAGATCAGCGCTTGAAGGGTTAACAGTTTCACTTGAATTTTTCGTTACAGTAGTCCCTCCTTTGAAAGACCACTCCTTTGGGAGACCACCTCCTTTGAGAGACCACAGTTGTCAGATCTTTCTGTAGTATTTTTCATGTTGTTTATACCTCCTTTTAGGGAGCACCTGCTTTATGTGACCACCTTTCGGGTGGCACTAGGGGTGGTCTTTCAAAGGAGGGACTACTGTACTGGAAAGCTTTTACGCTGAGATTTGCATGTACATGTACATGTATGACCATTCGTGACCGAATGCCCCATGTCAACAGCTTACTTTGGTACATGAGGGTTGGGCGTAATGAACCCAACCCATGCCAAGGACTTGACGACTATTTGCTCAGACCAGGAATGGGTCAATACATGTACAGTATCAACATGGTACGACTTTAAATCAAAGCATACATGTATACGAGCAAGCGACGCGTCTTGGGTACGAAACTGTGACATTTTTTCAGCATTTCCTCAATGCTGGTGGATTTAAGTCCCCAATTCTGGAAATAAATGTCGACTCAGTATACATATATACTGCATAGCCATGTTGATATTGCACTTGCACATAACTACCTCCATTGAACCATTCTTTTTTAAGAATGGGGATTTGGTCGAGTGGATATGTTCATTTCCCATTTCAGCTAGGCTACTGGTGACAAAGGTTGCAAGTTCGAGTCTCACTCGTTCGAAACATAAAATACATTCTAACTTCCAAATCAAAACAGTGTACAAGATCATGTATATATGAACTGCTTCAGTGAGACTCAATTCGAGGCATGCATATTAATTTACGGCCACAACAGCATATCTGGTTGTCCAAGTAACCATACTCTTGCCTGGTGATCGAGATATGGGCCGCTGCCTGTGGGGGGAAGCAGGATATTGCTAATATTTTGGAAATAAAGAATACTTAGTACAGGCAGATGAAAATTTGTTCTGGTAACCAACTAAGGAAGCACTAAATGAATATGACTTTGGTATTTGTAAACTTAAATTTCTTGTGTTTTTTAATTTCTCTGAAAGACAAGAATCTTGTTATAACTTAAATAATTTTGGCCAGATTTGTGTCAGCCGTAGTAATGAAGTACTTTTGAGAAGGGTCTACTTATTTTTCCTATCCCAAGTTCACAGAACCACAAGTGTGTTGAATCTCTAGGTCAGCTGAGCACGGGCTGTTCACACAGCCCTCTTGTTTCCAAAAAGCAACCCCCAAAATATCCCATAGTTTTCAAACAAGTGTAAGAATTTATTATTACAGTTGGGATCAACATTTTTTCAGCTTTTGTGGATGAATTTCTGTTATGGTGCACTGGGTGCTTTTTAAGTTGAATACGGTAAACCTAGTAAACGATAATATACCTGGAGTTGTATTGTATGTTTCAGCGATTGACTACTGTCAAAACCACAAGTGCGTGCATGGATACTGCAGCAGTGGG